>CAMAPF010000018.1:600000-1102500 GCA_945859915.1 Cuscuta epithymum | reverse complement strand
AGGTACGCTATTTCATTTCACCAAGGAATAAAGGAGAAGGCAATCTTGTTAGGGTCATTGGTCAGGGTATGAATTTTGAACTATACTACGATTTCAGAGAATTTGTAATTCAAAGGTTAGTGGAATTCAGGGTATGAATTTTAATCAACTCTGGTGTGAAGAATTCTATTTTAACGAAAACATAAAAGATCATTCTTCATTTCCATGTAAGAAAAGCTGAAAGTATCCACATGCACGTACAAGTGGGTTCTTCTTTTATTCATACTAGAATTACAAGGATGTTGTGTGTGTGTTTTTCAATATTTGTTTAAAAATCTAACAAGATATCTGAAACTTTTAAAAATTTACATGTTGATAATTTAGTTGTTCATAACCACTTGCTGGTTTTATATCTAAATTTTGGATTCAGTTTTAAATAGTTAAAACACTTTTGAGTTGTTTTAGCCAATTGCTCTAAAGGTGCAATGTCAAAGTCATGGAGTAGAACCATGAAGCCATTTAAACTAATAACTTGACAGTCAAAGTCTTGACCACTTGAAGTTTACACCTGCTACATTACATTTCAATTTGTTTCTAAAGTTGTAATGCAAAAGGAATATATCGTGTTTCATAAAATGCATTGTTGAATGCATAGCTGAAAGCAAAAACCATATGTCCCTTGCGGGCTTTCACTATGATGTGTATATGCATATCGGTGTTGTTACCCCTGGACTTTCTTCATATGTGTTTTTAATGTTATTTTAGTTGCTTCAATTGGGGGTACTTTTCTTTTTTTAATTGCCTGTCTAGACGAGTTTGGAAGCACCCATATGAGCAATGACAAAAAGTGTGAAAGTGTTCTTTGAGATACTGGTGTGTTAGTTTGGTCCATTTATTTATACTCCGCATATGTTTGTTTGTCACGCCATACCATGCATGTTAATGATAAGATCTCTTCTGCTAATGTATGTTGTTTTTATCCTTTCGGGTACATCTGGCCCGTGATCAAAGGTCAAACTATTTTATTACTGATCTCAAAAGAATACTTGACCAAACATGTGCTAGTTATTATTGAGATTTGAAATTGAGCAGCAACATGTATGCATCAAATGAAGGTTTTCAAAACAGGAGGTTGGATAGATGAGTCAGGTGACATTTGTGTGATTATATCTCCCAAACTGAATCCAGAAACTTTTGCAGTATGGGGAAGCAATCTTGTGGCGGTGTAGTAATTGAAGTAATATTGTATCTTTTGGCATATTTTCTGGCGTCCCAAATGAGAAAAAAAAGAAATAGTCCTTAGTCTTTTTACATTTATTTAAGAACGGAGGTAGAAACATGTTTTTTGTGTGTGTATAATATGAGCTTCTTTTTTCATTTTAGAAACATGTTCTTCTGGGGATTGGGATGTACTTTGATCCCGTGCAATTATTGAAAAGATTTGATGTTTTGCCAATTGTACATTTCCAACCAATAATGTATGAATGTTATGTGGTGACTCAAGAATGTTAAGAGTAACAAATCCATTTGAGTTAACTTTTCTAATGTGACGACATGATCAATAATTCAATATGTTTGGAAGTTGTTTATAAAAATATGCACTTCATCCAAGTATTTCTCAATGTGTTCTTGATCAACTTATTATATGAACTAAAAAAATATGCACTTCATCAATTAGAAATAAATAAATAAATAAAATAAAAAAGAAAAAGAATAGAAAAATATGAACTAATATCGTGATAGTTATAAATTATTTGGAAGATTTAAAATAATGAAAAACATTGCATTCAACGCACGGGTGAGGTATTAGTAGATATTAGACTCATTAAATGTCAAAAATGACTTTGTATGATAAATTGATAACCATTATAGACCACACAATTATTTTATTTTTAAGCAATAAATCACAATGTTGTGAACAACAATGATCAGACTATGCGATAACAATAAACAAGAGTCAAGGGAAGTCATTGTGTCTATTGATGTTTTCCTGTGATGTCCAGATTTTACGCATAGATAAATGTATGTTAGAGTCCCAAGGGTGATAAGTTCATCTAACATGAAGTTTATAATATGCAACGACGACAAGGGAAATCAGAAAAAACTATAAAAAAATGTAATCTACGAGGAAATCTATCTGAAATAATTTTTCAATAGTGTGTGCTCATTAAACTTCAATTCTAATACTCCGTATGTTTTATCATTAATTTACTAATGGTTACTCTCACTTACGTTCATATGTTAATATTTAAAATATTTGCATTTTACATCCCGTGCAACACAAGGGTGTAATACTAGCTAGTTTCCTTTGTGCTCAATATAATTAAGCAAAACAATGAACCCACATTTTCTTTTTCAAAACTGGTCGTGAACCATGATAAATGAAACATGAGTATAGCTTGAAATATCATCCAAATGAGAAGTAACTCAGTGAATAAAGAATTGCTCCAAATAAGGAGTTAAACATGTACAACATTAAAGAATAGAATTAAGCATGTTTTATTTTCAAATTAGGATTTGTTTAGGATTGTTAAAAGAGCAAAGTGATTAAAATTTTTAAAATAGGAGTTACTGAGTTTTGTTTTAGGATAAAATAAATATAGTCATATTTATGAACTTTGTCATTATATTGTTTAATTTTGTTTAGAGAATTTTCTCGTTAATAAATTATAAAGTACTACGTATATTATATTATGAGTTATGAACTACCGGTTTTTTGAATTGGGAATGAGGTAAAGTGTGATGTAACCACATTTATGTATATTTAGTAGACATAATTCCTACATTATACAAACTATGTTTTATACTATACATTTAAAAATTTGTACAAGTTTATAGTTGTATGATTGCTGCGACATATTTTGGAACTTGTTTTTAAAAGTTTAAGTTTTTTGAGAAGCTATTATGAATAACTTATGGAAATAATGCATTATTTTTAAGATTAATTACAGTTTCATGTAACAAAATCTTTTTTTTATTACCTAACATGAGTATATTAAATTGCAAGTTCTTTCCAAATTCCATTTTTTAAATAATTTTCAATCACATGTCTAACAAATATCGAAAAATTTTAAAAATATTTTTTCAATCATTCATGCACCTGATCACATGAATGGTGCGAATTTCCATTCAAAAGAGGGAGCATGTTTTTTCGTATCGCGAACCGCCGTTTTCCAATTTCATGAATATGAGGAATTTTCTTACAACAATAGTTGGCCACGGGCCACCGATTTGAGTTGAGAAGCTCTTCGATGTGAATTTTTTTTCCCACTTCATTATGTCAAAAGGAAAATCGCATTTTTAGTACTTGTATTTTCTTACAACAATATTGAAATGTTAGACCCGTACTTTCGAGATTATAAATGTCACCCCTGAATTGTTCAAATTGGTATATATAAATGTGGTCCTTTGAGGAGTGAAATGTACTTCTCGTCCACTTTGTACATTAATGATGTGTGAAATTCATGGTGGTAGTGTTTTAGAAGCTGATTCCACTTTCCAACGATTAATGCCTTAATCGTGTGTGAAATTCATTCTACTTTTGTTTCTTTTTAAAAGCAGAACTACAATCAGAGTTAGAATCAATTTTTTTTATAAATTAGTTTCTCCTAACTTTTAAAAAACTACTTTAGGAATATTTTTGAAAACTCAGACGTATTTACACACTTTCATCCAAACACTTCAATATTTGTTTTGTTCCATGAAGAATCAGAAAGATTTTTTAAAAAAAGATCTAAAAATGGAACCGGAAAGTTAACTGCCAATATTGATGCCAAAATCGCAAATTCCAATTCCACTTATAACTAATTGAGTGTGGTAACAAAAAATCGATGGATTGTAGTGTTCACATTTTATTTTTAAAGTTCACACTTCTTTTTAAAACATAAATTGCTCTGAATAAGAATAAAAATGTTTTGAAATTCCAAAATAGTGCTATCATGTTTTTATTTCCTGAATAAGAGTAATTTGCCAAGTTGGAAAAAAATGTCATTTTTAAAGCCTAGTAATGCCAAACTTGGTAAAAATTTACTCTTTTTAAAATAGTCAAAGTTATTCCCCGACTTCTCTTTTAACAGAAAAAAATACTCTTTCAACCAAAGGACCATTTATTTCTCTACTATGCTTTTTTTTGGAAGAAGGAGACTTAAATTGATACCACAACATTCAGATAGGGAGTAAGCAGACACAAAGACCACAACCAATCGACAACTCTCTAACCAGACTTAGATTCAATCACCTTCAAATAAGCAATATGACTCGCTGATCCTATAATGGGCACAAATGAGCCAAAGACGGTCAAAGCAGACCTCCCATCATCCAATCTCAATGCAAGAGTCTTACAAAAATAGAAATAAACAACGAAAATGCAAGAGTCTTACAAGAAAATAACCACAATAAAGATAGTAAAATTAAACTTCTGCTCCGTCCTCAAGAACACGAGAGCCTTCCATGCTCCAAACCAACAAGTTTGCTTCAGAAATCCCTGCGGGTTTGGAGTCGAGACCCGCCTCCTCCTCATTTTTTGGCATGTCAAGAACCATGCTATCACCATTTGGATCCTCATGTCCCCACTCCTCCCAAAGCCTCCTCCAATTCTGGTTAGTTGGCACCTCCTCGGTACTCATCGAGTCACCTTCCTTTGTCGTGCCCATGCGTAGGTCCGCTGTAATAACAATCCAGCCCAGTCCTCCTCCGCCCACTCCGCCCTGGAGATCACTCTTCTGTTGCAGCACCATACCTGTGTTTGAGGTGCCTTTTACTAGCCACTTGTTTGTCCCTAAGACTAGTCTTCCCCCTCCCACAGCTCTAAGCTCCACCCCATAAGATTTTCCCAACACCATATTATCCCCCTCAGAATGGCCAATGACCCCACATAGGCACATACAAAACAAAAGTTAGGGAGCTTTTCATATTTGAACTCTACGTTGTGGCCAACACCCCCGACCCCTTTCCCTAAGGGTTGTTCCCTTTTTCAGAGGTTTTTCAATTTCCATACAAACTCTAATACATGTATAAGCATCTTAGTTTCCTTCAAATTGGCTTTCATCAAAGTTAATAAATTTTCCAATATAATTACCAACCCTCCTAGCAGTACCTATGTTCATAAAACCATAAGGGACATTATGAACCTGAACCCAAAAACCAGACTCATTTAGGCTAACTTTGAGGGGAGTATCCTCTGCCCTAACTTCCTTGCGGATCAACAAATTCCTCTCAAACAATCACGAATCACTTTCTAATATAAGCCTCATATACACAATATGGTAAAAATGAAAAGATACATCTTTTCACCCATCTCTTTTATTGAAACACCTTTGCCTGAACGCCATACAGAGGCCATACGATCCTTGAAAATATGAAATTTTATCTTCCAATCGGTAAGTACAGTGCCTACCACCGGAAAGACCGCCCACTTCTCGTCCACCACATCCTCGCCGACCTCGTCATCATCGAAGATCAACTCCTCTTCATCCCCTCGAAGATCCTTGTTGTTGTACTGATCGACAATATCTTCCATTAGAGATGTTTTATTGCTGGTTTGACCGAAAACCCGCCACGAAAGCTTCGCTGCCTTCTCTTTGCCCGTAGCCGCACTTTGTCCAAGCCGAAAGCGGAAGAGCTACAAACCCTAGACAAGGGAGACGCCTCCAGAGCCACCGGCCATGAGGCAAGTTTACCTAGGCACTTGCCTAGGGCCTCACTTTTTGTTGGGGCCTCAAAAACAAAAGTAAGCTAGCTAGGGAGTTGGCTTGCATGTCTATAACGAACTACTCCGTGATACAGATTGTTACATTTTGTGCTCCTTTGGAAGTTTTTTTTGATGGTACTCCTTTTGAAGTTTTTGGATAAAAACTTACAGAATAATAAATAATAGAAAAAATGGCAAAACTAACACCACGGACTTCTGCGTTTACAAAATGGAACCAGTTTTAAGTTTGGACAAATATAGGACCAAAATTACTAAATAGACTAAAACACCCCTAATTAACAAAAAGAGAACAAATCCCTGCTTCATCAATCGATCCCTGCGACTGAGATACCATTACCGCAATCCATCCTGGAGGCTCCATGTCGTCACCATCGTCTCCGTCCCATTACGCCGCCGCCTCCGCCGTCGACATCCCAGGTAAGCTTCTTTTCTGCTATTCTTCTCTTCTGCCTGAACGACCGAGATCGAATCGATGGTGACGGTCGCGATGATGGAGTCTCCGACGATTATGGTTTCAAATCGAGCGTGGCAATGGCGTCTTCGACAGCTTGGGTTTCAAATCGAGCGCCGCAATGGCAAATCGGGTACGATATTAATGTCGCAGAGTTGCATATAGGTTTTTTTTTGGCATGGACGGCGTGTGCTGGGGCTGGGGTTATGGTCGTGCGAGGGTTGGGGGTTGTGGAGAGGCCTTTCTGGGCGACGCTGATCAACGCTGGGGAGGGGCAGCGGTGTGCGGTGGTTGGGCGGGATAAGGTGGTTGCAGTCTTGTAGGGGCTGGGGCGGGTGTGGTGGCCGTCGGCGGCGGCGGCCCTGGCTGGACGCTTTAGTGGCAGGGGATTTGGGGGCTGAGGTATGCTGAACAAGGGTCTAGGGTTTGGGTTAGAGATGGGCTGGTGAGGCTGGCCGCCGGAGTTAGGGCGGCAGCGGGTGGTAATTAACTGTAAATGGTTAAGCAGGTAATTAAGCGGCTATGACCGTGTAACTGTAACTGAACGTGTTGAGTGATTGTAACTGGACTTGTCGGATAAGTGTAACTCATCGGTCGGGTAATTGTAACTGGTCGGGTTGGGTAATTGTAACTGATTGAATCGAACAACTGTAACTGATCGGATTGGGTAACTGTAACTGGTCGAATCAGATAACTGTAACTGGATCAAGTAACTGTAACTGGTCTGGTCGGATTGGGTAACTATAACTGGTTGATTCGGATAACTGTAACTGGTCAGATTGGGTAACTGTAACTGGTCAAATCAGATAACTGTAACTGAATCGAGTAATTGTAACTGGCCGATTAGGTAATTATAATTGGTCCGATCGGTTATTGTAATTAATCAGACAAATAATTTTAACTTATTGTAATATTAGTACATTTTTGTGGAATAATATGAAAATCAAAAAAATAATTTTTTATCATTGCATGGGCAGAACACAGCAAGTCAGTAATACACGCAAGAAATGATACTCCGCATAGTGCAGGGCATATTTGACATATTAATTTTAAGTTTGTGAATGATGCACACGCGCGACACTTTTTTGGTAAAAACTAAAATAGGTCCTATATTTGTCCTAACTCTTTTAATTAGTAGTATTTCTGACCTAACCCCCCCTAAATAATAATCATACGAAAAAACTTACTGAATAATGATGGTTGCACTGAACTAATGATTGCTACTCATTAATCATTATTAATCATTTATGTTTTGCACTAATATTTTATTATAATTGCAATACTATTGTGTGTTTAGTTATTTGATTGGCTATTAATATTTTATAATTTTTAATGTATTTGTTATTTTTATATTTTTTGTTGATGAGTTTTGTATTAATTAAGAACTATCTATGTATATTATTCTAATTATGTAGGAATTTAAAGAGAATTTGACTCCGAATATATAAAGAGAAATAATATGTTGAAAAGAGATTTGGTTATTAAATCACTTATCGAATCAATGGATCGATGGTAAAGACAAAATTTTCTTCAGAATACATAAAAAGTACGAAGTACACGATAAAATTTAGGTAGAAAAAATGAGAACCCGCATAATTAGAACAAAAATTTAAACATGAATATCATTATGACACAAAAATAAATAGATAGATTGTCTAAAAACGGGATAAATGCCAATCATAATTTTCATTTTGATATAATTTCCCAAAACATAATACAAAATGAGAACGGAGGAGAAAAAGATACATTTCCTTTTGATACATCTCTCTCTTGTTTTCTTCTCTATCATTCAATGGACGGTCAAGATGGGCAAAATGTAGTAATGTACGGTTAGTGATCAAGTTCTCTTTCTCACCAGTCAAGTTTTTTTTTTCTTTTCCCATTTTTATCAGGGACTTCCTTTCGTTAATTTCTCATTTTAAAAAAATGAACCACAAAAAGAACAAATGTAACCAGGTTACAGATTTCCCTTGCTTGAATATCCATATCCATAATATGACTGGTACCATCGAACGAACTTCCTCAGCCCGGTTTGCAAATCGGTTGTGGGTTTGTACCCGAGTTCCCTTTGGGCCGAGCTGATATTCGCGTGGGTGAACGGAACGTCGCCGTTTCCGGGCATTTCCACCACGTTTATCTTCGCCTTCACCTTCAACAGCTTCTCTAACATCCCTACCATCATCGGCACCGTCACGGGCGAGGTGTTACCCAGATTGAAGATCCGATACGGCGCTTTGCCCCGCTTCTTCCCCCCGGATCCGGTGCTCCGACCCGCCGTATCCAGCGAGGCAACACACCCTTTCACGACGTCGTCAATGTAGGTGAAATCCCGGGCCAAATCTTCCCGGTTCTTGCCCCTGTAAATCGTGATGGGCTTGCCTTGGAGGATATTTCGGGTAAATGAGAAGTAGGCCATGTCGGGCCGGCCCAACGGGCCGTAGACGGTGAAGAATCTCAGCCCAGTAATGGAGAGGCCGTAGATGTGGTTATAGGTGTGCGTGATTTCCTCCCCGGCTTTCTTCGTGGCTGCGTAGAGCGAAGCGGGCCGGTCGGTCCGATCCGATTCGGAAAACGGTACCTTCTCGTTCAACCCGTACACGGAACTGGAGCTAGCCCAAACGAACGCGGGTTGCGGGTCGGCCGTCTTGCTGCAGGCTTCGAGAAGCGTGACTAGGGCGGCGATGTTGCTATGGACATACGATTGGGGGTTTTCCATGGCGTATCGGACCCCGGCCTGCGCCGCCAGATGCATCACGTGGGTGAACGCGACGGCGCCGAAGAGCCTCGCCAGCAACCGGGCGTCGTTGACGTCGCCCTCCACCACGAAGATCCCCCGCGCGCGGAGCAAATCCCGCCGCGATTTCTTCAGAGCCGGGTCGTAGTAGGAGTTGAAGTTGTCCAGCCCGACGACGCCGTCGCCGCGCTTCTTCAGCGCCAGGGAGACGTGCGACCCGACGAATCCGGCGGCGCCAGTGACTAACACGGACATTCCGCCGCTGTGGCGGCGGATCTGAGCGGAGGCGCGAACCTGATTCTCCCAGCGAAGCCCGCCCCACGCGGAGGAGGAGAAGCACTGAATGCCGGAATCCACGAAGGATTGGAAACTCAGATAAGACGCCGTCAACGCAATCAAGAACAACGCCCATAGAAACATCGTCCCTGTCGTGGTAGAGGCGAAGCACCTCTGGATTAATGCTAGACGGTTCATTGCGTGCCGCTCCTTTAACTTCCCAGGCGTCGCCGGAAACAGCTCTTCCTCCAGGGACGCCATTATTTCTATCAAAAATCAGTTCCTTTGACTTCCTTGCCGCCGCTTAAAACCTTTTGATTTCTCTGCGGAAACTCAAATTTCCCCAACTTTCAACTGAAAGATAAAAATCTGAAATTTGGGTATTGCAATTGCGATATTGAATTTGAGTGGGGTTGTTATGAATTTATTTTTAACTGCAATATAATCGGTATATATAGTGCGACTGGCAACAAAGAAACGCGTAAACGCGTTAACGTACAGCTCGATAGGAACGGTAGCACAGTGAGAAAGAATGGTGGTTTTTTTAACAACCACTTAAGCAAATTTACTGGAAAGTGGTGGTTAAAAGTCAATTGAATTTATCGATAATTGTCCAACTTCTATGAAGTTTATATAATACGAGTATGTTCAATTGAATTTACATTGCACACAATTAGGTGTAAAGTTAGGTGAAAAATAATCTCACATACATATTTTAATTACGAGTGTTTTTTTATGTAAGATATGGTGTGATTTTATTTAACTCTCCCATGCGATCAATTTTTTGGTTTTTGCAAGTCCCAACTCTCAAGTCTGGATAAAGGAGGAGGGTGTTGTGGTAGACGCGTGACGACCAACAATATCACCAAGTCACATCACATGACATGAATCAAAATATGAATATCGCTACAGCTAGGTCGTCGCCTGTAAGCGACGCGTCATCGCCTGGGGGTGGTGTCAAATATGCAAGGGTGCGCTACACTTAATAGGCCTGAGTGTGGTGATAAGAATGTTAAGGTTGCTAGGTCGTCGCCCGGAAGCGGCGCGTCATCCCATTGCCCGAGGATGATGTCAAATATGCAAGGATATGGTGGGGTCCGAGGCGGGGCTAAGAACAGAAGGGGGGGTGCTAGATTGCGCTTTGGGACATGGAATGTCGGGTCTCTTACATGCAGATCTTTCGAGGAAATCGAAGTTATGAGGAGAAAGAATATCAACATTATGTGTGTGCAAAAAACTAAATGGGTTGGAGAGAAAGCCCGCGAGATTAATCCCAGAGGTTTTAAGTTGTGGTATTTGGGGAGAGATAAGACCAGAAATGGAGTAAGCATTATTGTGGCGCGTGACTATGTTGAGGATGTGGTAGACGTCTTCAGGAAGAACGATCGCATCATGAGCATTAAATTGGTGATAATGGGTGAGATTGTGTCTGTGGTAAGTGCTTATGCACCACAAGTGGAATTGGATGCATCTACAACTCAACAGTTCTGGGAAGATCTTGAAGATGTGGTGCGACGAGTGCCAAGGGGAGAGAAGTTGGTCATATGAGGCGACCTCAACGGGCATGTGGGCTCGAGACGTGATGGCTTTGAGAGTATTCATGGCGGACATGGTTTTGGCACTAGAAATGAAGCGGGAAAGAACATTTTTTTATTTTGCCTCGACGTATGAGTTGGCTATAATGAACACTTGGTTTAGGAAAAGAGACTCTCACCTTGTAACCTATAGAAGTGGAGCTAATAGTACCCAAATTGACTACTTCTTAGTACGGACTACTTGGAGAACTAGCTACACCGATTGTACGGTTATCCCAGGTGAGAGTGTTGTCACTTAGCATACACTACTAGAAAAAAGGCTATTTGCTGCGGTCATTTTTAGCTATTTGCTGCGGTTTCGAACCGCAGCAATTGGCAGCGCAGCAAATAGTAAGAAAACCTATTTGCTGCGGTTCAGAACCGCAGCAATAAGTCAAAACTCCTTTTTTAAAAAATAGCTATTTGCTGCGGTTCTGAACCGCAGCAAAAAAGGAGTTTTGACTTATTGCTGCGGTTCTGAACCGCAGCAAATAGGTTATTTTTTTTTAAAATGAATTTTCACATCTTTTTGAATTCTTAATAGGTGGGGTTCTTAACTCCAACGAAAACTTTTAAAAATTCATATTATTTTTGTTTTGTTATACTACCTGATTTTATTGTGTTTCAACCCAAAACATATCATGTTTATTAAATAAGAAAACATTCATTTCTACAATATTAGTATCTCACAACAGAAAACAAAATCACATTTCCAAAAGACGTAATTCATACAATTGAATGTGAAAGTAACAACAATAATTGCAATCATTTAATATGCCTAATTTGGTCAAGGGGGTCTTGAATATACAATTGCAATCCGGGAGCTGACATTGTCACATTGATCCAGAACCACTGCTATGCCAGTATGGCCAGCTTTGTACCTCTACAAGCATATGAAAAATCAATTAGTGCCTTTTCAAGTTCACACATTTCATAAAAAGAAAGTCTACAACCATAACTGGAAAGTTATGTTCTTCAAGATGAAAACCCTTACGGGAGAGTTCTTCATTTCCTATAGAAAATTTGAAAGTGCAGAATCAGATTGTTGTCGTATTTCATGGCTAGAATCACTTAACATATTAAATAAACATGCAGTTCATCACATCAAAAAAATCAATGTGTTACATAGAGCATACTCCACCATTCCATTATAGCACTCCATCATGGCCATAAAGTGTTTCAAGTTAGCCATGGATTTGCCTGGTTTAACCTCAGAACATGATCGATTGTCATAGTAAAGAAGGCTAGAAGAAGTGAGGAAGATTGTGAAGAAAGAATTGAAACTCACATTTCTTAGAGAATAAATAAATGAAAACTGGCATGTGTGTTAGAATGAAAGAAATATAATGTCTGGGAGGGGAATTACAAGTGTCATGAAATTCTCAAATAGCTGTGCAGTATGAATATTCACAATCTTCAAGTAAAACTATATTAGGAAATAGAAAGTATTGATTTAAATAATTGAGCATCATTTATTTCTACGTCAATGTTTAAATAATTTGATAAGGTTTAAGCACAATGTCCGAGAATTTTAAGCATATAAAAAACTTTTACCTCACTAAGTAAATTGGAACTTCCTTGCTAACACTTGAGTTGGGAGAAACCCTTCTGGTATCTTATTGAAGTAGGCAAACCGAACTGGCTAGAAAAGATCAAATACGATAATATGAGAGACAATCAAAGCAAGACCAAATAAGATAATATAATTTTACATGTGCAAATAAAGAAAACATGAATCACAAAACTACTTTCACCATTATAGATTAATTGATATTGAAAAGTAAAAGAACAAAAATATAATCTACTGCTACATACAGATGAGCTAGATTCTCAATGTGGCTCTGAAAAAGACAGAACAAGCCATTTACATTCATACTTAGTTCAATTGATTAAAACACCTAAATTTTAATTGTCATCTTGTATTCGATTAATTTAAGAATTAGAAAACAAAATACAAAGTTTATTTCAGGATAGAGAGAGTACTTACAAAGCAAAGATAAAATGGGAACAAATGTAATTACTAATAAATACATAAATATTGTGTATCAAATGCAGATCACTAAGTCAAATGTGCCATCATACCCATCTCCAATCCTGGAAAAAAAGAGTGAAAACTGGAAGAGGATTCCCAATTTAATTGTTGCTCAAACATGAAATATACAGTAGATACTATAGGGTATTCTTAAATTGGTAAAAGAGCTTTAGTTAAATGGTAAAATAATGTGCTGTAAAACTGAAGTAGGAAACTTTGAAAAGAGAGAAAGGAATAAATGTAGTCACCTGAATTAGGAGGGCTTTCAGCTTTGATTCTGGAACTCAAGCAAATCCCCATAAGAACAGACCAACTTTTACTGCTTATCTTCTTCACCCGCTCTATCTTTTCTCTGTAAACCATTCCAAAGAAGTATGAAAATAGAAGATCTATACAGTAAAACAGGCAGCAAAATAAAAAAAGGATTTTTTTTTTCAAAATTTTTTTTTTTCTTTGATTACCCGAGAATACTAAGACAGTCTGCTTATACCACAAGAGAATCACGCTGCAGAAATTAAAGAGAAGAAAAACACATCAAAATTGAATGAAGAAAGAAACACACACCTATTTTTAATTTTTCTGGAGAAAAAAATGCAGCTCTTTCCTGATTAGAATATGATCAATCTCTTATTAGAGAGAGAAGAGAAGGGGGCTGGTATGCTATGAAGAGCTTTGGCTGACTTCCGGCTGTCAAGACTGTACGTGAAGGTTAATTGTTAGCAGCTGTCCCCGATGGCACACATCCGGAGAAGACGATGAAAGCTTATGAAGTATCTGAGAATAAAATAAACTGTATAAAGAGTCTTACCAAAGTGCGGCCTATTTCCACACATTTGAGATCGAGGTGCTAACAATTTAGGAAGCTTCTTGTTTGTTTGTTGTTTGCCCATTTTATCCATGACTGCTCTTGAAAAGTTAGAACCGCAAAAGGCTAGGTTCAATTAATAGGAAACATTATTATACCACAATATGTAGCTCTCGGCCTCTCTTCTTCCGATCCGGTGTAAATTTTTATTTATTGTTCATTCTATGACAAACTTTCTACCTGCTAGAACAACAAACATGACGCTCATACCATCATACCGATATACAATATGTTATATACGAAAGTATAACTCTCTGTCTATCAGCTTTAGCATAAAATTGTCGTATTATAGCTGAAACGTTTTCTTCACATTAATGGGCTACACTTTGCTCCTGGGTTACGTTAAAAATACTATGAAGTGGGAATATCCATTCCATTTACACAATTAAAAAAAGGAAAAACAAACAGTGCGTATTCATCAACAAAGCTAAGAGCAGATTCATCGCAACATGTGCTGCTCTGGAGAGGGAACACTAAGTAAATTGAAAATTTAAGAACACCAAAATAGTACTAATTAACCGGTAAAAGGTCACCTTTTGTACGTGAGAAGCGTCGGATAGCGGAACTTTTACAATTAATCACTGTCCAGAGCTTTCCCACTGGTTGTTGCAGATCCATCGCTCACCTGGGTGTTCGCACTTCAGCGTGCTTTTGTTCGGTTTTTTACAGAGATGGGTAGAATCGAAAATTATAAGGTGATAAAAAGCTTACAGTTAGCCCACGCAGCGGCTAGGAGATGCGGCGGCGTCGACGATTACCTGCGGCTGCGGCGCTAAGACGTCGGCCAGAAGTGTGTTGATTGAGTGATCTAGGGCTGGGATTTTGGGAGGGTTTGAAGTGTGTCGATCGAGTGAAGGGGGAAGCAGAAACATCTAAAATTTCAAGGGGTATTTGTTGCGGTTTCCCATATGACCGCAGCAAATCGGTATAAAATTCAATGTACTTGCTGCGGTTCTCCATACCCGAAGCAAAACAATAAAAATAAAAATAAAAATTAAAAATTTTGCAAGTATTTGCTGCGGTTCCTACGTGACCGCAGCAAAAAGTATCAAATTTTCCTACTTTTTGCTGCGGTCGTAGTAGAACCGCAGCAAATACTTATGAATTTGGCCTATTTGCTGCGTTTTCACCAAGAACCGCAGCAAATGGGTAGCAGCAAATAAGGAAAATTCTAGTAGTGATAGGATGCTTGTGCTTGACTTTCGAGGTAAGAACTAAGAACCATAGAAGACAAGTTAAGCAACAAGTGGAGCCAAAGATAAAGTGGTGGAGGCTTGAGGGGGATCTTCAACAAAGCTTTACACACAAAATGATCGGTGAAGATGTATGTCATATTGATAATGGAACACATGTGGAGGATGTGTGGTTATCAATGGAGCTGATGACCATTAACAAAGTGGCAAAGGAGGTACTTGGAGAATGTAAAGAATGTTTGCCACCCAAAAAGAACACATCTTGGTGGAATGATGAAGTGGAACAAGCCATAAGGAACGAAAGAGATTGCAACAAAAAGCTGGGGACAAGTCGGAGTGATGAGAATATAGAAGCATACAAGGAGGCTAAAAGACAAGCAAAGAAAGCCATAAAGGAAGCACAAGGGAAAGTGAACAAGGAGTTGTATGAAAAATTGGACTCTAAGGAAGAAGAACAAGATATGTATAGACTTGCTCGTCTTCGTGATCGCAGGACTCAAGATATCGGAAAAGTTAAGTGTGTGAAGGATGTCGATCAAAGGATATTAATGGAGGATAGAGAGATAAAGGAGAGGTGGAGGTCATACTTTGATACTTTTTTCAATGGGGACAAAGTGCAAGATATCGGTGATTTGACCATACCAGATTGTAGGGGTGGGCATAACGGTTTGGTTTAACCGAACCAAAACGTACCAAACCGAACTAAACCGAACCGAAACCGAACCGAATCCAATTTGGTTTGAGTTTGGTGCCATTTCTTTCAAACCGTATTAAACCGAACCGAACCGAACCGAAACCGATAAAACTCAAAACCGAACCGAACTAAAGAAACCGAACCGAACTAAAAAAACTCAAAAAACTTTCATATATTATTAAAATTGGTGGTTTTATTTCATTGGTTGGGGTTTACTTAAGTAAACTGTTTGGTAAACATGTGCTCAAACCGAATGTTTGCCTCTTATATGTGTGCAATATGGAGATTGAAGTTTGGTTGTACCAGTGAAATACGACAATGTGTTTGTCCATTATATGTATACATTAGGGAGGTTGTAGGTTTAGTGACTTGGTGATTTGGAGTGAAACATAACTGCTCAAACTCCTAAGCCCTCACCCACTTCTATTAACCATTTAAATCATTGCTATTTTGCTCATTGCACACATGTAAATCACTACTTATATTTTATTTATGTTGGCACATTGCTTGTACACCATTGCTATTTTACACACAACACCAAAAAACTCTATTTTGATTTTATTGCTTTGTTTTAGTTTATTTGGTTTGGATTTAAACTAAAATAAACCAATAACCTAGTGCTCAATAAAATGCAGGAAAAATATCCAAAATGAACAAAATCTTTAGTTGTTACACCGTGCTCTAGCTAGGGCAGCGCTCATCCACTGCAACTCCCATGATTATTAAGAGATTAACGATGATGACTACCACAGAGCTTACGGTAAGGAAAGAGCCGATCTCCCGCCATTTTCCCTTGAGGCTTTTCTCGTACCCTTGTTTACACGTGTCGCAATTGAAGCACAAAATGCTTTCTTTGTTATCCCACAAATTGCAGTCCCCGCCTATATTATCATCGGTCTCTTTCAAGGTCCGCCTCCAATATGTGGCGTTCACGAATTCCATTTCACATGGCGGCGGCGGTCTGCAACATGCTGCCTGGAGGGAATGACGGATAAGCGGGACTTTTGCGTTCCTCTTCCCAAAATACGAAGATTCCATTTCGTGGATGAAAATACGGGAATGCTGCGATAGATGAAAATAGGGTACTGTAGTACAATAGTGCTTGATGCCACGTATTTAATTCATGATGACATAATTTCACTTTTTTGTAGTCATACTATTCTATAATGCTTTTGTACTAACTAGTAAATCACCCGTGCGATGCACGGTTTGGAAGTTTCTACCCCATTTTTTCTCGTCAAAATGTTTTCAACACGATATGCCCAAAAAGATTTGTTGATGATAAAAAAACACTTTGGAGTCAACTTAGAGAGTACACAATTCAAAATCAAGGAAACATACAACAAAGAAATATAATACTACCTAATAAACTAAACCAAATTAATTCTGCAAAGAACTACAGGCATGAGTTAAAAAAACAGAATCAAATACTACGTTAGACGTTAATGAAAACTTGCTTATAAACCACATTTTGAGTGGCATTCACCCGGTGGCGGAGCCAGGATGGACAGGCTACAGGGGCCGGGGCTTTAAGAATTTATATAACAGGGGCCAAAACTTAAATTTTCACTATATTTTTCACTACTTATAAATGTTTATTCATATATATATATATATATATATATATATATATATATATATATATATATATATACATCACAATTTTTTTCTTGTAGGGGCCGAGGCCACTGCCAGTCTCCCCCCGTCTCCACCCCTGCATTCACCCTCGTGCCGCTCTCTTCGTATATGAGTATTTTCAAACCACGCCTATCTATCTCACTTGAAACCGCCACATAGAGTTGTCCATGCATAAACACAGGTTTTTTCAACAACCCCACAAGGGACAACAATTGGCCTTGACTTTTATTTATTGTCATAACATATGAAATCACAATGGAGTACTGTCGCCGCTAAAATCTAAAAGGTAAGTTGGCATCCGAGGGAGTCAAGGACAATCGAGGAATCAACACTTTTTATCCACCACTAATACCAGTCAAAATTTTCTCCTCCAAAACATGATCACAAAGCCTATTGAGAATGAGCCGAGTGTCATTATACAACCCCATTGAATGATCAACAATTCTCAGAAGTTTTTATTTCTCACCAGTGATGGGTCCAAAACCAACGTCACCAGTTGCATTTTATTTCTTGTCAAATATGTTGAATCCACAGTACGTATTCATGTCATGCCTTAACGATACGTTTTTTTTCAAATCTTTTAACTGAGCTGAATTAATTAGTTTAAATAACACAACGTTAAAGGACAATGTAATACATAACGAAAGCTGGGGCAAAACGGAAAAATGATAAAAAAAAATCTGTCATTAAATCAAAGCACAATAGTATTACTATAATGTGAAGTTCTGAACTGAAACAACCAATACTGACTACAAAAACAGTGACATATTACAATGAAACAATATTTTAATTACTCGTATTGAATATCAAATATATTGACTGAACACAAAAAAGGAAAAAATGGATAAATATAATAAAGCCTCAAATAGGCAATTTATAAGAAATTAATTTTAGCAAAAAAACAAACATTCCAATAATGAAGCCCAATGTTTTTCCGGGAAGAAGCCAAAACGGATCACATGTGCGCCCAAACAAAGCCAACAATCACAGCCCAATAACCCATATCCTAACCCATATATTCCCTGAACTGCTCATCCCCACCCAAACCCTGAAATTACGACACTTACAGCTCCACCATCTCTCTCTAGTCTCTAACGAACTGAGCACATCGGAAACCTACACACCGGCCCATCGCAGAACAACATCAGATCTTATAAAAATAACTCCAGCCAGAAGAAAAAACGTCTATCCTCAACCTATGAACCAAACTCCAAACCATATCCCCTCAAACACACAACATGAAGTAGCACTCCGCCATCGATGCCTAACAACGACGATTAGGAGAGGCCTAGAGCACTACGGAGAAGACACCAAACGCCACCGGCTATTAACAACGACGTTCAGGAATAGGCTTCAAAGGTAACCTTCCTCATCTGAAATCACACAAAACCACAAACCCTACCCCCAACCCTTTACATGCACGAACACAACACTAATGCTTCTGGTGATTTTTTCATTAACTTTCAACAAAATTATCGTTAAACTTTTACGCAAAAAATATGATAAAACCACAGATCTGGTCTTTTTTTCATCCGGTTCGGAAAGACAATCCTCCAAGATCGAACGATTTTGAATGGAAGTAATTGTATTTTGTAAGAATAAAATTGGAAAAAATATAGATCAAAACTTATCAACAATTTAACACACAGATCTGCAAGATCCAAATTTTTGTCTATTTTTTCGCCATGATTTAAACATCAACACCAAAAAATTTACAAATTATTTTTGCGCAAATATTAACGAAGCATTTTTTTTACCAAACACGGTAGGTTTTTATCAGACTGGTTTTTCCAGATTAATTTGCGCATGTATACCAATTTATTTTTATTAATCATCTTTAGTAAATTATTTTAATATTAATAATAATCAGAAAAACATATTTATTTTTTCTATTGAAACTCATTCCTTTAATTTTTCGTTATAAATAGAAGTAGTTGTAATTTTTTTTCCAAATCAGAGGGAATCGATTTTTTAAATAGTTATTTTAATCAGAGCCCTAACTTATTAGAAGAAGGGCTACGGAAATGTCTAGGATTTTTTTTAAATGACATGTGAATTTTTTACCTAACAAAAAAATTATTACTAAAACATTTTTTTAAAAGAAGAATCTAGACACAGTAGAAAAGTACAGACAAAATAATGTGGCAACCTGCGTAATTTCAGACCGTGCCCCACCCACGTGCTATTTTCAAAGTTCAAAACACCCACCCCATACACATCATTTAAATCCAACCACCCAACACCATTTATTTTTCTCGAACCACCCAACCGCTACCCACTCCTTCAGGCCTTAACTAATCGAACCTCCCACCACCAAACGAACTTAAAGGCCCTCGATTAAATCGAACGGTCACAAATTCACCTTTTCTATAAAAAATCATAAATTCAAACACCATTATTTTAAAACCCAACCAACAACAGTAATGACGAAGATCAGTCCCACCGGCCAATATCAATATAGCAACAACCATAGCTAAAAAACAACACAGTCCTTCCACTAAACCAAATCTCCCCCCACTTTAAACATTTGCCTTACTCATAGAAAGGGAAAACCATCCAAAGTCACTACGTATACTTTATACAATAATCAATCCTATATTCTACTTCATATCCGAAATGCATAAAAGCTTCTAACCTCCTATTTTCCATTAAAAACTGCATGACGGCAATGGGTGAAAACATCAATAGCACGTGTACTATGAGTCAGAGCACACAAAAGGTAACAACGACTCCCTTGTAAATATTATTTGTTATTCTATTTTACAGTCCACATAAACTAATAACGGTGTACACCATACGTTCATGACTGCCCCATAACCGGAGTCAAAATGTATGCAGCAAACATCATGCCCACTAGGGGTGTAAACGAGCCGAGCCGAGCCCGAGCATGGGTATGCTTGAGCTTGAGCTTGATAAGAATTCACGAGCTCGAGCTCGATCTCGAGCTTGGACGAGTTAAATATTTCGAGTTCGATCTCGAGCCGAGCTCAGCTCGAGCTGTATTCGAGCTTGATTCGAGCTCTGGTCAAGTTTCGCTAATTAATTTTTATAGATTTGAACTTGAATTAGATGCTCGAACTCGAGCTAAAAATATTATAGGTGTACTTTTTCATTCTCATTTTTAGGTTATTCCTTATTTACTAACATTTGTATTCTTATTTTATTGTCAATAAATATTAAGAGTACATATTATAATTATTACAGATTATGAGTATAATAATAATACTACACACATGTTATTATTTTTGTAATTATTACTATTATAATATACTCCATCTGTGATAAGTATTGAAATGGAATAGTCCTAAATTGGAATATATATTTCAAAAAGTGTATATATATAATTATTACATATATATTTATTATATATAAAATATGACACAAAGGCTCGCGAACCGGCTCGCGAGCAACGAGCCTAAAATAAATAGGCTTGAATTGAGCTTGTTAACTATTCGAGTCGAGCCGAACTCGAGCCGAGCTTAATATGACCGAACTCGAGTCGAACTTTTCCCGAGCGATCCACGAGCCGCTCGCGAGCGGCTTGGCTCATTTACACCCCTAATGCCCACAAACGGCAATAAAAGGTGATGTTCTATCTATATAACTCATTTTTTATTATTCATTAAAACGTTTTATTTCCTCATAAGCATTTAACAAAATATTAACCAAAAAAATTGTCCCACGTTGCTGCCCAGGAGAATGGATCATATAAGTTCCTAACACTCATCCGTGTATTCCTGTAATGGCATGAAAGGAAATGAATTCAGTGTCATCAGCAACGGGCACATCAGATAATGCACAGGAGCCTAACATGCCTACTAAAGGTAAGAACTAAATCGTAAATGATTGTTAATGACTTAAATTTGTCAAATACTGTCAAGGAAACTAAAACCTTACACTCTATCTGTAGACTCTATCTTCACAATCAAGAACACTATATTTTTTTCCGCAGAGCGAAAATGGTAAAAGTTTCTGCTGATTCCTAAACAATTATTTTACTTTAAGCACATCAAAGAACAGAACAAAAACATTAAATATTTTGAGAAATGCAAATGAAATAATAGGATGTTTATGTTGTGCTTAACATTAATACCCAGAATCATAAAAAGCTTCATCCTTTCAAAGAAGTTACCTGGTATTATAAACTGTGAACCAAATCATTTAAAATGCCTTACAGGGTAGAAGCAATTTATTATCTATTATCATAATAGGATGCTATCAATGGCACAGAAAGGCCACGAATGCTTGTATTATCATTACTTAAAACCATTATAAGAACTGCCAAGGTTTAACGAATTGCCCTGGACATGCCAGCCAATCAGGGGGGTAATATGTGGTGGAAAGGGCAAAGGGCACATCAAGATAATGCACAGGAGCATAACATGCCTACTAAAGGTCAGAACTAAATCGTAAATGATTTTTTATGCATTAAATTTGTCAAATACTGTCAAGGAAACCAAAACCTTACACTCTATCTGTAAACTCTATCTTCACACTCAAGAACACTATTTTTTTTTTTCGCAGAGCGAAAATGGTAAAAGTTTCTGTTGATTCCTAAGCAATTATTTTACTTTAAACACATCAAAGAACAGAACAAAAACATTAAATATTTTGAGAAACGCAAATGAAATAATAGGATGTTTATGTCGTGCTTAACATTAATACCCGGATTTATAAAAAGCTTTATCCATTGAAAGAAGTTACCTGGTATTATAAACTGTGAACCAAATCATTTAAAATGCCTTACATAGTAGAAGGAATTTATTATCTATTATCATGACAGGATGCTATCAATGGAACAGAAAGGCCACAAATGCTTGTATTATCATTACTTGAAACCATTATAAGAACTGCCAAGGTTTAACGAATTGCCCTGGACATGCCAGCCAATCAGGGGGGTAATCTGTGGTGGAATGTTCTCTAGAGAGTTTATTATATATACTTGTTCATATTTTCTATTTGAATTGGTACCACATATTCTCCCAACATATTGCTGAAATTAAAACAGGTTCATTTATTTCACAATTAAGATTGCTGTCAAATTTTTATACAGATTTGACCTTAGGCCATTCACCTCAATTCTGCATTATTCATTAATCTAGAGCTATCAAAGATTTG
Organism: Cuscuta epithymum; assembly: GCA_945859915.1. Classification (NCBI taxonomy): domain Eukaryota; kingdom Viridiplantae; phylum Streptophyta; class Magnoliopsida; order Solanales; family Convolvulaceae; genus Cuscuta; species Cuscuta epithymum. Next base: position 1,080,236 of record CAMAPF010000018.1, on the reverse strand, counting down.
CATTTTCTATGACTTCTAACAACTGTTTACATGATAAAATTGCAGGGACCGCTCAAGGCTCATTAATTTTAAGTTCTGAAGAATCGCTATCACATGCCAACCCCCCTCCCCTTTATTTAAGTTTGAAAATGTTGTAATGATTAGATATAAGGTAGATTTAGGGCACCACGGGATGCCCCAAAACAGGCCACAGGTACGCTTCTCTATGCACTGATTGAACTGATGTTTCGTTCTACAGCTTTACCCGAAATTAACTTGGAACTATGTATGGACTATAGATTATTTTCTAAACAAATGCATGGCTCCATTGAACTTTTATTTGGAACATCACAAAACCTGAATGTTTAGGAGTATATTAATCCAATATACATTTTGTGAACGAAAGAAAACCATAAAAATCACGTTTTCAATCATGTTTTGGATTATATCTGTTTTGAAGAATTAAAAAAACTAAAACATTAGATAATACCACCTTAGTTATTTTAATGCAATCTATGGTCCTGCTGTTATTGTATGTGTTGCACAGAAGCAATACTGCCTTTAGTCCTTTGGACCCATTAAGTTTGTGAGACATCAGCTATACTAAACAAAATATTATATACTTGTATTGAAATGCATCCCAGGTACACATAGGCACTCTATGAGTTTATGCGCACCATGCCTATTAATTTTTCTGTTCAGGGAAAACTATTCAAGGAAAATAACGTCAACTGAGCGGTAAATGCTAATGAATTCTAGATTATAAAATAATATAAAGTATATGTTTATTTTGAGAACTGAAAAGGTTAATCATGTCATGAAATAAACATTTTTGTGCGCCATATCTCTGGTTGATGTTGTTCAGGGCATCCAGATCCAGATTGTGTGTTTCTCACTAATAAACACGTTGATAAACGTTTCTGAAATGTGTGCATGCATCTTGGACCCCTGAAATACGAAACGGTGTTGGAATAAATTGATTTTTAGAAAAGTAGATGAAACATTTTACAAATGTAAACCATAAAACGCTCCAACCTTCTCGTCATGAAAGATGACCTCTTATGGACTATGACTCAGGAAAACAGTCATGAATTGGCTCCTTAAACCCAGTATCAACCTCGGCTTGGTGGTCCATCTCACGGAATTGGTACACATGCCCACCATTTTCAGAAAACCTTGTGTTTTTTGTTTTCTTTGCTGCCCATGACTGACCATGAGTTGGATGCTGTAACATGGCTATCCCTGCTTTTATAACCGTGAATTTCAAGCCTCAGTGAACCAATTGGAACACTATATGAATTGGGGGGAAAACTTTATTTCAAATTTTGAATTCTAAAAAATGACAACAAATCAGAACAATTATTCACCTCTGTATCATCCGCACTAATTTTACTGTTCATCGAAAAAGCAACCAATGAGAATCAGCCACAGTGGGTTGGAAATCCTAAAGAAATCTATACAGTGTCTCAACTTTCTGCATCCATTCGTTTCTTTCAAAACGTCACATGCAGGGGCCCAACTTTACTATTTTTTACACGATAAACCCTCAGCAAACCTTTGATCAATGAACAATGCACAACAAAGAATTGACAGTGACATTTCCGAGCGGGAAAAGCAGGCCCCCATTCATTTTGCTATTAGATTATAATGGATAGTATACTCCCTCCGTCCCATTTATTTTGTCCCGTTTTATCTTTTCGGGAAGTCCCACTTATATTGTCTCATACCATAATTGACAATGTTTGTGTGGCTCTAAATCATTCTTACTTTATTCTTACTTTATCAATTAATATCAACCACACAAACCCACTTTTCTTAATAACCGTGTCACCATCTTCCGGGACAATATAAATGGGACGGAGGGAGTAATACGTAGCAGCAGTTAATGCTAGATATTCATACACTATAATTAGGAGCCCGTTTGGTGACCCATTCTTTCGGCTTATCAGCCAGCTTTTTCATTAAACATGTAACTTTTAATTTCGCGCACTTAATTTTGTAATAAACAGAAAAAGTAAGGTTGAAGTTACTTTTATGGCTGTATTAACTAAAGTTACTGTAGAGGATCATTTTAGCTATTTTTTCAAATTATTTTTTATTTAATTTATTAATAAAAATTACTTTAAATATAATTTTTTCATGAATCAGTAGAATCAGGTAATACAATCACTTCAGCCAAAATTTCATAAATTTCAGCAGAATCAGCCAATTCAGAGAATTTTAGTGTTACCAAACGGGCTCTAAGTTGTTAGTTACCTACTTAATTAGTTTATTTATTAATACATATATACCGGAGTACATTAATATTTTAGTATATGTTGTACTAATAGTACAATATAATATATGAATCCTTCCAAAAAATTAACCCCGCAATAATGTAATATAGTCTAATAATGTTGTTGTTTTTGCTACTTCAGAGAGAAAGTCAATATGTTGAGTTTATTAAAATTTATTTTAACATCAAACTATATTCTTCAAAAAATAAAATCATCAAACTATAAAAACAAAAAATGCTAAATACTCGGTATTACTATTACCCAAAGGCTAAATGTATACGTGGCTTTCAAAATGTCTAAAGAGCATTGACCATGACTAGATAACTAAGACCAACCCGGAATTAATATACATTTTGGATTTGACAGCCCAAATCCCGCTATTTGAGAAATCTCCAAAAATATCCCGTATTTTTGCCATGTCTGCACCGAATCCCCGTAGTTTTAGAAATGACCCTGCTGCCTGCAACCAAGAACATTAGGGCAATATTAAAGACATTCTGGCCGAAGCGGTTGAATGATATTAAACTTTGACCGATTATATTGTTGTACACAATAATATTGACAATATGAACTCATTAAGTTTCACATAGATATATTAGTTTAAATCATTACTCAAGTTTATTAGAAAAGTAAAAAATGACTAAATTAAAAGAGATTTGAAGGTAGTACTTAAAATATATTTTTGTAGGGTGGGGGTAAGAGTAAGGATAGGGGTGGGGTAGGGGTGACAGGGCTGAGTATGGTGGGGCTAGGAATAGGGGGTAGGGGTAACTAGGTTGTAGGGGGAGGGGCGGAGTGTAGGGGTAAGGGAGTAGGGGTAAGGGGAAAGAATAGGGGCAAGGGTAAATGCGGAAAATAAAAAAGCTTAAACTCTCTCTTAATTAATACATGGTGGTGGTATGCTTAGAAAGCGATACTTTAAGCACGGTCGAAATCTGTGACTAACGTCCGTGACTACAAGCGTGTTTTTTTGTAGTGTTATACGAAAATCTAGCTGATACAGGTTTTGTTTGCTTCAATGTAGAAAAAGAATACTCCCTATGAAAGTGTTTAATTTGTTGACTGCCAATCTTTATTGATTTTCCATCTTGGCTTTCTCGTTATTTTTTTTTTACGTGTGAATGACATTATTGTTACTGGTAATTCCTCCACTTTCGTTCTTTATATTTATATATGAACTTGCTTAGTTTTTGCAATGTAGTTGCAAATAAAAAAAACGTTTTGCAATGAAATATTTGGGGGAGCTTCATTTTTTCCCTTGGGGTACACAAATAGTTATTTCGTATATATGATACGACTAGTATTATTTAAGGGCCGTAAACATTTGGACGTATACCTACAAATTTTGGGTTCTAAATTTTTGAACTTTGTGGCTCCTCGAGCAATAGTACTCTCATTGCCCTTGAGATAATCACAATCATGTCCTTCAAAAACTAGTTACCATTTGAAGATGTTGAAGTAGTAATTTAAATACTACGGGTACAAATTTTTAACTTGGAAGCATAATTATAAAAATGCACATGACGTTTTTTTTTGGACAAAGCTTTCCAATCTAATATACGATAGTAGTATTTTTCAAAGGTACTTGGCCATAAATATGACTAATAGCTACTACAATATAAAAAGAATATGTACTTGGAGCATCTTCAATGGTAGGCTTTTGACATTAAAAAATTTGTGACAAATGTCAAGAAATGTATGGAACGTTTAACCACATAGGATTAATGTCAAAACTCAAATGACGAAATCCTCGAAGGCTTCCGCAGTGCACCATGTTGAGCTCCTAATGTTTTGTCCAAGTGGAATTTAATTAATTTAAATTGAAAATAAATAATCTAAATATTTGAGATTTTTGTAACTATCCGGCCGTAACTAATTCCAAAGAAAACTCCCAGTTTGTGCCAACAATACCTTCTTGTACGATGAGTCAACTGTTTAACTGGCTTTGGAGGATGTGAAAGTGGGATCAACATTGTCTACATTTATTTGAGACACCTCACCTCCACATAACCGTAGAAGGAAAGCATTGAAGCAGAAAATAAAGAGACACTTTGTTATTCAATGACGTGGCCAACTTTTTAAATGTTAAAAGCCTACACATTGGAGATGCTCTATTGTGGGATGGAATTATGAGTCCACTTGACCGGATCTTCAGAAATTGGTTAAATTGTGGCTATAAAGGGCTGAAGGCCGTATTATATTGGCCAATATTTTTGATCAAAAAATCTATTATAAACTTGATTTTATTAATAATAAAGAAAATTGATACGAAAATAGCTAAAATAAGCCTTTTCGAAAAATACATTCAAATTTATTTCAAAAGTAATTTAATGTGTAACTATTTCAATACCATTAAAATAAATCAACAAAATGTGAAGTGTTAAAACCTTGTAACAATTACTACTTCCGTTCTCTTTTAATTGCAATCTATATAAAGAGATCTGCAATGTTAAGATTTGAGGAGTACATTTATAGAACCTCATATGACTCTTATGGAGACATTTGGGATATGTTGAATAGAAAAATGCATTGTGATACGTTTTTTGTGTACACATTTGACACACTTGACTCTTTAAACAGACAAAGTTGTTTGTATATAGAGAACTCTGTAGGACTCGATCCACATAGTTGTCTATATATCAACAGCTCTGTCAGCTGACATAAACAAATATTTGAATGGTGTACACAAAAAACGTGTACACCAAACACGACTCGTGTTGGAAATGTGAAAATAAACTATTGAAACTATGTTAGAACGTATCCATTGACAATTTATTTCATTCATACAATAAAAGATTTATAATGAATTGAAAAGGGAAGATAATCCAATCCAACAAAATCGATTACTTGGACAAGTAGCTCAATTTTTGTTTAATAATTTTTACTTCTAGTTAAACTATCAATAACCTAGTGCTCAATAAAATGCAGGAAAAATATCCAAAATGAACAAAATCTTTAATTTAGTTGTTACACCGTACGTGCTCTAGCTAGGGCAGCGCTCATCCACTGCAACTCCCATGATTATTAAGAGATTAACGATGATGATTACCACAGAGCTTACGGTAAGGAAAGAGCCGATCTCCCGCCATTTCCCCTTGAGGCTCTTCTCGTACCCTTGTTTACACGTGTCGCAATTGAAGCACAAAATGCTTTCTTTGTTATCCCACAAGTTGCAGTCCCCGCCTGTATTATCATCGGTCTCTTTCAAGGGCCGCCTCCAATATGTGGTGTTCACGAATTCCATTTCGCATGGCGGCGGCGGTCTGCAACATGCTGCCTGCAACCAAGAACATTAGGGCAATATTAAAGACATTCTGGCCGAAGCGGTTGAATGATATTAAACTTTGACCGATTATATTGTTGTACATGACAATATTGACAATATGAACTCATTAAGTTTCACATAGATATATTTGTTTAAATCATGACTCAAGTTTATTAGAAAAGTAAAAAATGACTAAATTAAAAGAGATTTGAAGGTAGTACTTAAAATATATTTTTGTAGGGTGGGGGTAAGAGTAGGGATAGGGGTGGGGTAGGGGTGACAGGGCTGAGTATGGTGGGGCTAAGAGTAGGGGGTAGGGATAACTAGGTACTAGGGGAGGGGCGGAGTGTAGGGGTAAGGGAGTAGGGGTAAGGGGAAAGGATAGGGGCAAGGGTAAATGCGGAAAATAAAAAAGCTTAAACTTTCTCTTAATTAATACATGGTGGTGGTATCAGGTATGCTTAGAAAGCGATACTTTAAGCATCTATTTCCGCGCTTAAACTGTCGTTTAATTAATTTATATGGTGGTGGTATGCTTAGTAAGCGGTATTTTAAGCATATGTTTGAGTTAGTAAGTATTGTGTATTTGTTTGGTGTTTACTTCACATATCTTAATAACATAATTTTTTTTTTGCGAGGAACATAATTATATTTTTTAGCAGTGAAGTAAATTCGTCCTCAGTCTTAATAAATACTATCCTCCGTCTCTTTTTAATCGCAACATGTTAAATTTTACACTATTCACATGTTCTACTTTGACTACATTTTATATTATTATTTTATGAAAATTATTTTTTTAAAAAAAAGTATTGTTCAATTCATCTCATTACAAATTTTCAAAATCTAATTTTTAAATATTTTTTGCTAACAGAGATTAAGATATAATTACGGTCAAAGACGTGCATTGGTAAGTGTGAAATGTTGACCATTGCAACTAAAAAAGAACGGAGGAAGTACTCGGTAGTTAAGATTTATTTTATCACTTTACTCGGTGTCGAATGTCGATAACTACTTAGCCGAAAAATAAGCACATCCATGAGAATCCCAATAAATCAGCCTACACATATAACTTGTTAGATTATGATTCAAGACTTAAAGTTGAACTTATCTAAATCGATCGTATTGTGCCGTTTGTGCGTCATTTCTTTACGAATTAAACGGATGTTTTTTTGTTGATATGAATACAGAATACACGGATCAAATAAAAGGGTTCTAACGTGTAAAATGCCAAACTTACATTTTGACAATACGTTGGTGCACTTTTATTTACTAAATTGTCACCTCCATTTTTCTAAAAATGCATTTTCTGCAAATGTGAAAAAGTGTAATACCTAAATAAAAAGTGCACCAAAGCATGGTAAAAGTGAAAATTTTACAATTTACATGATCTTTTTTATTCAATGTGCACCCTACCCTTTAATGACATGTAAATAGACTTAATTTAATAAAAAATGTGATACTGCGTACGTAGCATTTCCTCCGTTCTTAAATAAGTGCAACAATCAACATTTGACATTTGTTGAGACACAACTTTGACCATTAATATATATAATTCTGTATTTGTAAAAAAATTAAAAAATCAGTTTTTGAAAATTTACAATGAAACAAGTTTAATAATATATTTTTCAAAAATATATATTAATACATTAATAAATAAAATATAGTCAAAGTAGAACATGTGAATAGTGTAAAATTTCACATGTATATTGCACTTATTTAAGAACGGAGATAATATTTAAGAACTTAATTGAACCTATGTACATACATACGCACCTCAGTTGACGATAGCTCCTCGCCATGAATTCCACCATCGGATTTAAGATTGAGTGTTCGGGCCATTAAATCCTCGCAAGTTCGGGCCTCATAAAGGCAAGTCCTGATGGCGGGCCAGGCACCGCCGTCACCCATCTTGGATCTGAGCCATGCCGGCGACCCCGGAATCTTGGCGGCCTCCTGCTGGTGAGCTCCGAGAAGGCCCAGCCCAAGAACGAGCACGACGATCGCAGGCACGGTGGCGACGAGGACCCGCGGGATGGCGTAGCGGGTGGTGCCGGCGAAAGATACTACGTTTAGGGAGAAGACGGTGACGGCGAGGCCGAGGAGAATGACATATTTGGCCTTGGGAAGGTGGAGAAGATCCTCGCAGTCGCACTGTTTGGCGTATACGGCGTCGCTGAAGATGTAGATGACGGGAAAGGAGGTAATCAAGGCTAGAAGGGTCAGTAACAGCGCGATACCAGCGACCAGAATTTTGTACTCTTTTTCATTTGACGACAGTCGTAGTGTTGTTGGGGCGGCGGCGCGTCGCATGATGTTTGTTTGTTTGTTGATGCTGCGGCGGCCGCGGCAAACTTAGATTTCCGTATAAGACTGAAGTACTCCGTATTTATATAATCCAAGCCGCCGTATCCAGCCACACAACCCAGCCTTTCAAGATATATACGATAGTAATTCGTACGTAGTACGAAGTGTGTATCATCAATAATGTAGGTCAAATCTCGGGCCAAATAAATCAATAGTCAACACCATACATTATTATATTTATATTCCCTCCGTTTCTAAAAGAACCTCACACTTTCCTTTTTGGATGTGCCAAAATAAAAGTCACACTTCCCTTATTTCCTTATTTGGCAAAGAAATCTACATCCAAATAGTGTCAAACAGTGCCAAACAGTACCAAACAGTGTCCAAACAGTGCCAAACAGTGTCTAAACAGTGTTTTCTACAGTAAAGTCAATTTATTTCCTTAATAATCGTGAAGTCAAACCGTGACTTTCTTTTAGAAACGGAGGGAGTATTTAAGTAGTTCAACACACCACATATCAAAAACGCGTTCTCCTAAAAATAATCTAAATAACATCGATGTAAAATACCTCAATAATGATCTCTAACAAAAAAGTATAACCATTCAAACAATACAGTTATAACATCATTTATCCCTAAGGTGATGTTGTATTTGTAGTCATTTAATAATTTTACAAATACTGTACCGAAATTGTTGATATACCTAGCTATTCTTACATTAACTTCATTACAAATACAAACGGTCACTTATCTCTCTACAATTTCGCTCTCTCCAATCTCTAGCATCTTTCTGGTCCTCCGTCTCTTCTTCTCCCCCTCCATGGGGGAGCCACCGCCACAACAAAAAACCTGGGCTTCCGTGGTTTCCGATTCCAGGAAACAGCCTAGCCCCAAGGATGACCCATCGCTGAAGCTGGTGGTCGGAAAACATAATGGCTGCTTCTCGGTCAAGATACCAAAAGCTCGGTCGGACCTACTAGCGGCGGACCTTCAGTACTCTCTGGTGGGATCCTTCATAAACGGCCGACCACCATTATCTTCTATCCGTAAGGTCTTTGAGGCTCTTAATTTCAAATCCGTTACTATTGGTCTGTTGTATAAAAGTGAGATTCTTATCTCCTTTTCGGACAAAAACGAGTATATTCGTTGCCGCTCCAGGCATCCATGGATTATACATGGGTTTACGATGCGGATCTCTAGGTGGTATCCTGGATACCACCCCGATAGAGAATCCTCATTCGTCCCTGTTTGGATTCATTTCCCCCATCTCCCTTTTCACTTATTTGATGAGGATTTCCTTTTTGAACTTTGTTCTAATTTCTGTCAACCCCTCCGATGCGATAAGCCTACGCTGAACAAAAATCGGCCGTCGTTAGCCAGAATACAGGTGGAAATTGACCTGCTCAAACCAATACCTGAGAAATTCTGGCTCGTTGACGACGGCTACGAGGGATTTTGGCAGTACATCACTATAGAAGAGCAGCTTCCTGATTACTGTAGATGTTGCTTTCATATCGGCCACAATGAAGGAAGCTGCCCAAAAAAGTCCCAATCCCTTAAAGAGGGTGTAAAGGATAACCCTAAAGACCCTAACCTGTCTAGAGACAAAGGTAAAATGGTGATTCATAGCTCTGTCAGTACCATTACTAACCCGGTGACTAAATGGAAAAGAAAAGAGCCTTTCTTTTTTGAAGCAGGTCAACCCTCAGGTGTGGATAAAGGAAAAAATGATGACATTCCAACAGAGCTCTTTGAAGATGCTTTACAACATTTAGATGGATCCACAACAAAGGAGTTTGTCACTGAGATATGTGAAGAAGAAATCAATATAAATGTAGAGGGAAGTCTTATCTCTGAACCCTTAAATATTGATAATCAGCCTGATTTGAACTCCCCGGTCCCTACTGAAATGCAAACCCATCCCATGCTCCCCCCTGATATAATCCCTCAAACTGAACCCCCTGATACTATTCCTCATCTGATGGATACTACAATTGAGATTAATGACCTTACTTTGTATCAGGACTTAGAAGAGGGAGAAATAGAAGAATTGGAATTGGATAAGGTTAACAGAACATACCATTCGGATGTTGACCTTCCCAAAAAAACCAAACATCAAAAAGCTACCTTTGCCTCTGCCCCTAATAAAAGTAATGGTTCTCTTCATAGAGAACCCTATCAATTGAGGCCCAAGAAATCTGCCCAAACTACCATTTTTTATGATTAATGCACTCTTTTGGAATATTTTTGGGATTGGTAATCGACAATCTCAGGACAGACTGAAAACTCTTTGTAAACTGCATTCCATAAACTTTGTGGCCATTATTGAGCCTAAAATCAGGCCTAATAAGATCCACTCTATCAAGTATGCTCTTCATTTTCAGAATTCCTATGCTCATAATTATAATAAGATTTGGTTATTCTGGAACAACACTTCTGACATCCAAATTATTTCTGATTTACAACAATCTGTTAATATCTCCTTTAAGGATAAAAATAACAATACTACCTTTTTTCTTTCCATTATCTATGCTAGCAATGACAGGATGAAAAGGCAAGACCTCTGGACCAACTTGTCTGACTTTAAGGCTTCTATTGGCAATCAACCTTGGCTCTTAGCTGGAGATTTCAATGTGATCAGTAATCTGCATGAGTATAAGGGTAATTGTATCCCTTGCAAGTATGACATTCTGGATTTCAATGAGTTCATTAACAATAATTATCTCAGAGATCTTGACTTCCAGGGCAGCCCCTATACCTGGATTGGTAAAAGAAAAAAAGGCCTTGTTCTTAAAAAATTAGATAGAGTTATGGCCTCTCCTGAATTTGATAATCTAAATCTCAATTTGTCTATTCAAAAACTTAATAGGTGTGTGTCAGATCACAATCCTATTTTAGTGAAGGAGAATATTTTATCTAAAGATGGCCCCAGGTCTTTCAGATTTCAGCATATGTGGACCAAACACACTGATTTTCTAAATAAAGTTCAGACATCCAGGAATCTTCCTTGTGAGGGTTTTGGGATGAGAAAATTCTCTCTTAAGCTCAAAAGACTGAAAAATGATCTTAAAATTTGGAATACATCTACTTTTGGAAACATTTTCAACAAACTTTCTGAAGCCGAATCTGATCTGTCCTTTTGGGAGGATAAGGTGGCCTCCACTATGTCCGAAAATGACAAACTTATGCTAAATCAATCTCAGGCTAACTACATCCACTATAACTCTTACCTTGAAATTTTTTACAAACAAAAGGCTAAAGTAAAATGGCTCAAAGATGGGGATGGAAACTCAAAATTTTTCCATACCTCTATGAAAGCCAAACACAACAGGTTACATATTGATAGTATTCAAAGGGATGATGGCACTTGCATTGAGGATAATGCATCTATTTGTGTTGAAGCAGTCAATTACTTTTCTAATCTCCTTACTGCTGAACCCAATCTCCCTAACCTCTACCCTGATCCTTTTCTTAATATTATACAACCTGTGATTAATAACACTGATAATCAGGCTCTGCTTCAACCTGTTAGTAGGGCTGAAGTTAGGAATGCTGTTTTCAGCCTTAATAAAGAGAGCTCTGCAGGTATTGATGGTTTTGATGGTACCTTTTATCACCACTGCTATGATACTATCAAAGATGACTTATTCAATGCTGTCTGTGAATTTATGTGTGGTGTTCCTATACCTCGTGCTGTGGGTCATACTCTGATCTGCCTCATTCCTAAAGAAAACAATGCAAAACATTTTTCTAATTTTAGACCTATAAGCCTTAGTAACTTTTTAAACAAAATCTTCACTAAAATCTTGACTCTTAGGCTTAATCCTCTTCTTCCTAAAATCATCTCCAATGAACAATCTGCTTTTCAAAAGGGTAAAGACATCTCTGATAATATTCTTATGCTTAAAGAGCTCGTTCATCATATTGATCATAAAATCAGAGGTCATAATATTCTTTTTAAATTTGATATGCAAAAAGCTTTTGATAGGATGTCTTGGCACTTCATCAAAAGCACCCTCAAACAATTTGGCTTTCATGACCTCTTTATATCTCTCATTATGAACAACCTTAGCGGAGCCTATTTCTCTATCCTTAATGGCATCCCCCAAGGTTTTTTTAAACCTTCTAGAGGTGTGAAACAGGGAGATCCCCTCTCCCCGATTCTGTTTATTATGGTTACTGAGGCTCTTACTAGGCATCTTAACAGTGCTTTCGGCACTAAAGAAGATCATATTTTCCATACTAAACCTGGTTTACCTATTATCACTCACCTCTCTTATGCTGACGATCTGATTGTTTTTACCAAAGCTAGCAAAAGACCTTTAAATACTCTCAAAAAGGTTATTCATGATTATGAAACCTCCTCTGGGCAGCTTATCAATTCTAAGAAAAGTTTTTTCATCATTTCTAACAAGGCCCCTAGATCTGCTTGTAATATGGTGAAAAGTGTTTTAAAAATAAATCAAGGCTCCTACCCCTTTACGTATCTTGGTTCTTCCATTCATAAAGGTAGAGTGAAGGCTTGCTATTTTGATCATATTGTTTACAACATTGATAATAAACTGGCTGGTTGGAAGCATAATCTGCTTTCTGTCGGGGGTCGTATGATCCTCATTAAACACGTTCTTACTACTGTCCCTCTTTATCATATGGTCGTGGCCAAAATTCCTAGATCCATCATTTCCCTTATTGAAAAAAGGTGTGCTCATTTCCTTTGGGACAGGAATCCGGATAATAAAAAACACATTTGGCGTGCCTGGAAAAAGATTTGTTACCCCACCAGTGAGAATGGTCTGGGATTTAGGGATCTTAAAACCATCCAAAATGCTTTTTTCCTTAAACTTTGGTGGAAAATCAAAACGGGAAACACACTCTGGGCTAACTGGATGAATGCCTTGAAAAATATTACTCAGTCGGTCCAGTGGAATTCCCTACATTCTGTCCAGGAAGAATTCAATAATAATAGTTCTCTTCATATTAACAATGGCACTTCTTCCTTCTGGTACTCCAACTGGTGTGACTGTGGGCCCCTTGTGAATACCATTGAGGACATTCCCGTTAGTCTTAATAATATTTCTATTGTCGATGCCTTTGTGAATGGTAATCTGATTAACAATGTTGCCCAGTTGCTGCCCCTTCATGTTACTACTACCATATGTGCCAAACACATAACCTTTTCTGATAATAAGGATCAGCTCCTTTGGCAACCGAATAGTAATGGTAATTTTAGTTTTAGCAGTGCCTATGATGTCATGAGAAAGAATAATGATCTTAATAGTGCTGCCAAGTACATCTGGAATGCTGATACTCCCAAAAAGATCTCCTTCTTCATGTGGAGATTAATCAACAATATTCTGCCTTTTGAATATAATTTAAAAAAAATCGGGATCATTGGTCCCTTTAAATGCCCTTTTTGTAATCATGAGGACACTATTGATCACTGTTGGTCTTATGGGAGATCAGCACCACCCTTTGATTCAGGGCTTAACCGCCCAACCTGTTGGCACCACGATGTGGTGCAGCCCCTCATGTCCATCCGCCGCTCAGTAGTGGGGCTCTGCACTGCCGTAGTGAACTGTGGGGGGTGCCCCACAGGAATCTACCTTGACTTGGGGACTACAGAGTAATGGGTTAAATAGAGGGTGTCCACTTCCTTATCACCAATTGGTTTTAAGAAAGATATGGCTGCTATTTAACCACAGAACTCTGGAGTTAAGCGAGCCCGGGGTAAGAAAGCCCAGGGATGGGTGACCCACTGGGAAGTTTGTCGACAAGGGGTGAATCGATCCACAATTGGTATCAGAGCAAAGGTCACGGGTTCGACCCCCGGCAACAGCATGTTGCGCAGTTGAGGCTGGCAAGTGCTGGGGGGAGATTGATGGGCCATGGGTATGCGGTGCCAGCAATTGTCCAGCCTGCCGGTGCAATCGAACCGCGTGGCGCTTTGCATGTGCTATAAATGGGGAGGGGCGTGCTACACTATCAGCGATTGCTTTTAGTGTAGCGGTAAGCGCAACGATCCAACAAGTGGTATCAGAGCGAGGTCACAGGTGAATCTCTCGGCTGGTGCTGAGGGGGTGATTGTTGGTCTTATGGGAGATCAGCACCACCCTTTGATTCAGGGCTTAACCGCCCAACCTGTTGGCACCACGATGTGGTGCAGCCCCTCATGTCCATCCGCCGCTCAGTAGTGGGGCTCTGCACTGCCGTAGTGAACTGTGGGGGGTGCCCCACAGGAATCTACCTTGACTTGGGGACTACAGAGTAATGGGTTAAATAGAGGGTGTCCACTTCCTTATCACCAATTGGTTTTAAGAAAGATATGGCTGCTATTTAACCACAGAACTCTGGAGTTAAGCGAGCCCGGGGTAAGAAAGCCCAGGGATGGGTGACCCACTGGGAAGTTTGTCGACAAGGGGTGAATCGATCCAACAATCACTATTTTATGCAATGTCACACCAGCTCCCGAGTCTGGTTACACTTTGGTAATATTCTAAATTTCCAAATCAACCTGTCCTCCTCTCTCATCCCTTTTCTTCACTCGTGGTATAATGATTATAAAGGCAGTGTTCGGGAGCTTAGTTTTATCATTCCTAATCTTATCTGTTGGCAATTATGGAAGATGACGTGCACTTTGTCGTGAGTGCACTCAAAATAAATTCAACACTAACACTTATACGTAGTATAGGTGAAGTAGAGTTCGTATCCACAGGGAAAGGAATAACTTTCTTTTTATATAAATAGTAAGTAAAGGGGGGTTTTGATTGTTGAGTGATTTAATTAAATTTAAACACGAAGATGAACGATTTATATGAGATTTAATTCAAAGATAAAATTGACTTGGTATTGCTACTTTCCACTTGTTGATATATTTTAGTCGATCATTGTTATATCTATAACTTATCTCCTCTCGAATACTCAATCGAGGAGTATATCCAATTCATCGAGGATAGTTATTAACAACGACCGTTCATTAATAACCCTTACTATTAGTCAAGTATAGAACAACGCCATATACCGACTTGATAGTAGCATTTAATCTTTTAACTCCTTGATGAAATCAATTGAGATTGATAACCTTAACACAACGGTTTCGGTTTAACCAACAAAATTAATCCCTCTTAAGTCTATTAACCACGACCGTGCATTAATAAACCGAAGTTACTTACTTGTGAAACTATCAACGATTAACCATCGGTTCGTTGATCATTTCTAGTAGTAATTAATATATGAAACAAAACTAGTTGATCCTTTAAGTAATGTTCAAAATATTAATATGAAATATGCATAGGAATTAATTAATACTCAAGGAAGAATATTAAAGGGAATGAATCCTACTATAGTTAAATATCAAGATGTTAACTAATTGTCATCTTAGTAACACTCCCCGATATTAACATAGAGGAAGGAATAGCTATTACTAAAACCAATGTCAAGATGTTAACTAATTGTCATCTTAGTAACACTCCCCAACATTGATATAGAAATAGTATTTAAAGGAAGAATTAATATTCAAGGAAAAGAAGTTAAGAAAATAACTCACAACTTTAATAATCAACAAGCTTCAAGAGCAATACTAAGAAATGGAAGTTTAGCTCCTCATTTGGAGACTAAACATGCTAAAAGAAATATAGATAAATTCTATTCTAAACTGAGCTTAAGAGTATAAAGAAATTGGTGTCTAAAAGTGGAGGAAAGGAGGTGTATTTATAGGCTTTTTGAGGTGCAGGCCGAGTACTCGATCGAGTATGTACATATACTCGATCGAGTATGTGTAGAAACCCGAATTTGGTCAATACTCGATCAATACTCGAGTAGATTTTATATGTATACCCGATCGAGTATGTCGGTGTACTCAATCGGGTATGACAATAGAACGTGGCCAAATCTTTCCTTGCATGTTCATTTGTTCCCGGATCGGATCCTTGAAAATCAGTATTGGTACTCGATCGAGTATAAGGTATACTCGATCGAGTATACCCTAAAATCAGGAATTTTTCCTTCTTTTTGTCTTCTACTCTTGCACCTTCCTTCACCTTTGATCATTTGATTGATCTTGGACCTGTTTAAGCTCAGAATAAACCTAATCTAAACAAATTACAAGAATTTAACAAACTAAACTATTACACCGAAAGTGTGTAATTTCCGAAATATTAAACAACCAAAACTAACTAAAAACGTAAATAAATACACGGAAATTACAAACGTATCAACTCCCCCACACTTAGTTCTTTACTCGTCCTCGAGTAAAGTCAAATGTTTCAAACAGTTTAAGATCATTCCATGAGTTCAAGAAAGAAAGGAACTAAGATCACCAAGAAATAAGAAAATGATTTTACAAAACAACATTTTTTTTCTTGGGTTTTATGATCTTCTATGCTCCATCTTCTTGCCTCTTCTTCTTTGCCTTCTCCTCTTTCTCTTCAAGAGATCAAATGAGTTCCTGCACACAACAAATACTTCTCTCATATCTCTCATTTTGCCTAGGAGCCTTTTCAGGTTTTCATCCTAGCATCTCTTTTTGTTTTTCCATCCTTTCCAAACTCACTCAAAATTTTTTTTTATAAGCCATTTTTGCTTAGATTGCCCATTCTTAGGTTTTCAACCTAACTAGCATTTCAATTCTTTTATTTATCCATTTTTTTTGTTTTGTTTACAAAGAGTACAAGAAATTCATGCATAGTAAAAGGTAGAAAATGAAATTACATACCATGAGTAATCTCCTCCCCCACACTTAGTTGTAGCACTGTCCCTAGTGCCCGCCTTCTCCGCCATAGTAACTGCCCCCAAAGCCGCCTCCATAGCTCCCATCGCCCATGTGAGTATCGCCACCGTCATCCCCGCCATCAAAACCGCCACCCCCGGAGCTCGATCCTCCAAAGTTGCCCCATTGAGTGGGGTCATACCAAGAGGGGGGTGGTGGTGGTTGAGCCATGGTGTGGAATTGGCCTTGATGAGCCATGTAGGAATACATAGGTCCATAGAACCTACGTTGATCTTCTTCATACCTTCGGTTGTCTTCGGCCCGTTGCTCCTCTAGCCTTTGAAATCCCGCCCTTTGTTCCTCTCGATACTTACCAACTTCATTAGTAACTCTATTAAATCCGTCAAGCAGTTGTTGGAAGTAATCGGGAGGTGGGAAAGCTTGGTTAGGTGCGGGCATGTGGTGATGTGCAACCTCGGGTTCTTGGTACTCGGGTTGAGGCTCTTGGTCGGGTTGGTCTTCGGGGAGATCTTGGGCTTGTGGTTCTTGGAGATGTGGTGGTAGGGCGTGAGGGAATAGGTAGTGGGGCACCTCGAACTCCGGCCTGTAGATGATTTTGGGAGTGTCGGGGTTTGGCAAAAGGAAGTATTGGACCGGTTGGACGTGTATGATCCAGTTGTACATGTGTTTTGGTTGGTCTCCAATGTACACTGTATGAGAAAAAGAGGTGCAGCCTGATCGGCCTAACCAACCTATGTCCATCAAACAATATTCGGGTATAGGAGAGTTATCCGTATACCCGAATTTACCGGCCAAGTGCATAATTACCCCTCTCAAAACAATGGCTCCTTTGGCTACGCTTTCTTTTTTCAGATGTGCCCACATGAGATTGCACAGATTAAAGTCTACGTGACGACGGAATAGGGCCACGGACATCAAACAAACGTCCCCAATTCTAGTGTGATGGTTGTTGGGACGGCCAAGCAAGCAATTGGCTAAGAATTTCAAGAATAACCGGAGGACGGGGTGTTGGACATGACTAATATACATTTGGGAGGAGTTAAAGCTCACTTCCCCGGTCATCTTTGTCCATAGGGAGTGCCCAAAAATGGTGTTATCCGAGATGGATCTCTCATAGGGCACCGGGATGCCAAAATGTTCAGCAAACTCGAGTTTCGTTATTGAGTAGTTCCGGTTAAACAAACGAAACTCGAGTCTATCATCCCTAAAATCCGCTTCATCACTTTCAAATTTCACCGAACTCAAGAATTCGTAGATAATCCGTTCATTAGAATTGTATTTCATATTGAAAATACGGTCCATATCTAATGCATGAAAGAATTTTCTACAACTCTTATAGACTCCTAATTCTCGTAGAGCATCATGGCAAAGAAAACGGGAAGGTTTTACTTGCCTTTTTGTTGTTGATAAGAGTCTAGTTCGGTGTTCGGCGTCGGCGGGAATGATGTCTTCAAAGCCCGGGATGGGTGCTATGGTGATTGAGCTCTCTCCCCTATTCTTCCTTGGAGCCATTTTTTTGAAGCTTTTGAGTTTGAGAACCAAAAATTCGAATTTTGGGGTAGGTTTTTTGGATTTTGTGGATGTTTGGGGAAAGTGGGATTTATGGGTATAGATATGGAGAGGGGATTGAGGGGAGTATTTTGGTGGTGAAATGGGATGATTTGGTGGAGAAATGAGGGAGTTTTGGTAGAGAGAAGGTGGAAAAATGGAGTTTTGGGGGAGAGGGGTTCGAAGTTGGGAGTGTTTTGGAGAAGATGAAGTGAAAATGGGTGTTGTTTGGGTATTAATCGCAGGGGTACCCGATCGAGTATCCCTGTATACCCGATCGGGTACCGGAGACAGGGGCTGGAAAAACTGGCTTTTCTGAGCATACTCGACCGAGTATCAACATATACTCGATCGAGTATTGGAGGCAGGGATTAAATTAAATTGTTTTTCCCGTTATACTCGACCGAGTATCCACCTGTACTCGATCGAGTACTGGAGACAGATTTTTTTCTTCTTCTTATTTCAGTTCATACTCGACCGGGTAAAGAGATATACCCGATCGAGTATGCCTCCATTTTTAGAAATATATGGCTACTTCGATCGAGTAGTGCCTTCGGTTCCTCTTTTTAGACAATACCTGACCGAGTATGAGATGGTACTCGATCGAGTATGTCCCCAGACACTTCAAAACCTGCATTTTCTTCTTCTTCAAAACAAACATGTGATTAGTTCCCTCTCTCTCTTTTCTCTCAAATTTACACAAAAAAGAAATAAAATCTAACTAATTGACTTGGGTTGCCTCCCAAGAAGCGCCTTATTTAACGTCGTGGCACGACGTTTTATTTATTTTTATTTTTATTTTATGTGGGATCGTGAGCATCCCTTCCTTCATTTCTTTTCTTTAGCCTTTTCCAGTAAGGCCGACCTTTCTTCTTTGTTCCCGACTCAATTAAAGCATTTGGCGTTGGTGGTTCAAAAACATTTAAAGAGCAAAGAGATTGATCTTTAATTTGTTTTTTCGTAGAGTCAAAGATATTGAACTCTACTTTTTGGTCATTGAACTCTAAAGTTAATGAACCACTAGACACATCGATTTTTGTTTTTGCGGTCTTTAAGAAGGGTCTTCCCAAAAGGATGGGCGCTGTTTGGTCATCATTCCCCATTTCGAGGACGTAGAAATCGACGGGAAAAACCATATTCTCTACTTCTACTAGCACATCTTCTAATACACCCTTCGGGTAGGTACTAGAGCGATCTGCTAGTTGAATCACCACACCAGTTTGATGTAGTGGGCCAAGTTGTAGGGATTTATAAGCGGAATAAGGAATGACGTTTATAGATGCCCCTAAATCTAGTAAGGCCTTAGGAAATGTGGTGTTTCCTATCGTGCAAGGAATAGTGAACATGCCCGGGTCGCCACATTTTTTTGGAAATTTTTCCTGAAAGATGGCCGAGACATGCTCACTAACTTCAACCTTTTGTTTCCCCTGTAATTTATCTTTTCTTTTCATTATACATAGTTCTTTTAAGAACTTTGCATAACGGGGAACACTTTTGATTAGTTTAAAGAGTGGGATATTTACCTCACAATTTGCGAAGGTCTCATAGATGTCCCGGTCACTCTCTAGTTTCCTTGTGTCTTTCAATGCCTCAGGGAATGGAGGGATTGGTTCATATGATGACAGCGGAGGAAATTTTGTCTTTGTTGGCTCTTCCTCCTTGTGGTTAATCTCCTCTTTTTCAGCTTCCTTTGTTTGTAATTCCGGGCTACTCCTTAGCATGATGGCATTGACTTGTTGCCTTGGGTTTTGCTCAGTTTGGGAGGGGAGCCTACCTGAATCTCTTGCTTCAAGTCGATTTACAGCATTCGAAATTTGGCTAACTTGAGTTTCCAAATTTTGAATGCTTGATTTTGTTTCTTGTTGAAATTGCACCACGTTTTGTTGTAAGGTGCCCATGGTAGTAGCAAGGGTTCGAATCATGTCTTCCGTAGACATACTCGATTGAGAAGGTGGGTTGGCTTGTTGAGGGTTTCCATACCTTAAGTTTGGATGATCCCTCAATCCGGGATTGTAAGAATTTGAGAACGGGTCATACCTCCTTTGTTGGTGGCCTTGGAAACCCAAAGCGTTAACTTGCTCTGTGGTGTTCTCTTGAAGAGTTGGGCATGAGTCCGTGGGATGCCCTTGTTGTGTGCAGATACCGCAGACCTTGACTTCTTGGGTCTTGGATTTTAAAAGGAAATCCTTAACCAAAGAAGTCAAGCCGGTCACTTGACTGGTCAAGCCGTTCACTTGACTTTCCAACGCGTTGTTGGATTCTGCCGCCATAACTCTCCGAGTTGAGGACCGCCCGTTATAGTGTCTGGAGTTCTCGGCCAACTCTGAGATGAGATCTCTCGCTTGGGAAGGGGTTTTGTTGACAATGCCCCCTCCACACGCCGCATTCACCATGCGGCGATCTTGATCCACAAGACCATCATAGAAATAGAGGATGAGGTCCTGTTCGGTGTATCCGTGATAGGGGCAACTTGCACATAGCTTCTTGAATCTCTCCCAATATTCATATAGAGATTCATCATCTTTTTGTTCGATGTTACTTATTTGCTTCTTGAGTGATGATGAAATAGAAGCGGGGTAGTACCTGTCAAGAAAGGCCTTCTTCATTTGTGGCCATGTAGTGATACTTCCCGAAGGAAGATAGAAAAGCCAATCCTTTGCGGTGTCCTTCAAGGAGAATGGGAAGGCTCTCAGTTTGATCTGCTCCTCGGAAACACCATTGGGGCACATGCTTGTGCACACAATGTGGAACTCCGACAGGTGTTTGTTCGGATCCTCCCCTCGTAAACCATGGAATGATGGAAGGAGATGAATGAGCCCAGATTTTAGCTCAAATGTGACCCCCGTATCAAGAGTTGGAAAAGTGATACATAGGGGTTGTTGATTAAGATTCGGAGCTGTGAGCTCCCTCAATGTTCTCGTCTCAAGAGCCATAGTGATTGGCTCTTCGGTCTCGCTAGATTGAGAACTAGCACTTGATGATTCCTCCGAAGAAGTATTCGGAAATAAATTCCTAAACCTTTCGAAGGCTTGTTCCGTTTGGGGGGTTGTTTGGTAGATGATTTCGTTTATAGATCGGGTTCTTACCATATACTCAAACAAAGCTCAGAAGAAACAGAAATCTCTATACTTCAACTATTTTTTTTTTCTTTAAAATGAAATAAAAAGAAAAAAATAAATTGCCTTTCCCCGGCAACGGCGCCAAATTTGACGTGCACTTTGTCGTGAGTGCACTCAAAATAAATTCAACACTAACACTTATACGTAGTATAGGTGAAGTAGAGTTCGTATCCACAGGGAAAGGAATAACTTTCTTTTTATATAAATAGTAAGTAAAGGGGGGTTTTGATTGTTGAGTGATTTAATTAAATTTAAACACGAAGATGAACGATTTATATGAGATTTAATTCAAAGATAAAATTGACTTGGTATTGCTACTTTCCACTTGTTGATATATTTTAGTCGATCATTGTTATATCTATAACTTATCTCCTCTCGAATACTCAATCGAGGAGTATATCCAATTCATCGAGGATAGTTATTAACAACGACCGTTCATTAATAACCCTTACTATTAGTCAAGTATAGAACAACGCCATATACCGACTTGATAGTAGCATTTAATCTTTTAACTCCTTGATGAAATCAATTGAGATTGATAACCTTAACACAACGGTTTCGGTTTAACCAACAAAATTAATCCCTCTTAAGTCTATTAACCACGACCGTGCATTAATAAACCGAAGTTACTTACTTGTGAAACTATCAACGATTAACCATCGGTTCGTTGATCATTTCTAGTAGTAATTAATATATGAAACAAAACTAGTTGATCCTTTAAGTAATGTTCAAAATATTAATATGAAATATGCATAGGAATTAATTAATACTCAAGGAAGAATATTAAAGGGAATGAATCCTACTATAGTTAAATATCAAGATGTTAACTAATTGTCATCTTAGTAACACTCCCCGATATTAACATAGAGGAAGGAATAGCTATTACTAAAACCAATGTCAAGATGTTAACTAATTGTCATCTTAGTAACACTCCCCAACATTGATATAGAAATAGTATTTAAAGGAAGAATTAATATTCAAGGAAAAGAAGTTAAGAAAATAACTCACAACTTTAATAATCAACAAGCTTCAAGAGCAATACCAAGAAATGGAAGTTTAGCTCCTCATTTGGAGACTAAACATGCTAAAAGAAATATAGATAAATTCTATTCTAAACTGAGCTTAAGAGTATAAAGAAATTGGTGTCTAAAAGTGGAGGAAAGGAGGTGTATTTATAGGCTTTTTGAGGTGCAGGCCGAGTACTCGATCGAGTATGTACATATACTCGATCGAGTATGTGTAGAAACCCGAATTTGGTCAATACTCGATCAATACTCGAGTAGATTTTATATGTATACCCGATCGAGTATGTCGGTGTACTCGATCGGGTATGACAATAGAACGTGGCCAAATCTTTCCTTGCATGTTCATTTGTTCCCGGATCGGATCCTTGAAAATCAGTATTGGTACACGATCGAGTATAAGGTATACTCGATCGAGTATACCCTAAAATCAGGAATTTTTCCTTCTTTTTGTCTTCTACTCTTGCACCTTCCTTCACCTTTGATCATTTGATTGATCTTAGACCTGTTTAAGCTCAGAATAAACCTAATCTAAACAAATTACAAGAATTTAACAAACTAAACTATTACACCGAAAGTGTGTAATTTCCGAAATATTAAACAACCAAAACTAACTAAAAACGTAAATAAATACACGGAAATTACAAACGTATCAGAAGATTCGTAACAACCTTCTGTATGATGATAACACCACCTCATATGCTGAGGCTGTTGCTGCTATAACTAATGAACTATTCCAGCTTTCGGTTGCCAAACCTTTCAGCCGCCTTAATAATCACCTCCCTGCTATTAATATATGTACTGTTCCTCGTACCAATAAACCCCCCATTAAAGGACAGTGGCTCAAGCCTCCTGCCTCCTTTATCAAGATCAACCTTGCCACTAGACCTCTCTCTGGCTCCATCCTTCGTACCGGCATTTTGATTCGTAATGCAAAAGGGGTCTATATTGCACACTCCACCTGCATCATGAGGACTGATGATTATACTGAAGCCCTCTACAATGCTTTGACTAATATCTTTACCTTATCTCCGATCTCTACCACAACTAACATTGTGATAGAGACTGAAAATTTGCAGGTACAACAGGCAATCCAAGGGATCATCACTCACCATTGGAGATATTGGGCTCATGTAAAACAAATCAGGCGCAATTTGAAAAATTTTTGTTGGAGAATGGACACCATCAATTCCAAATGTAATAGAGCGGCAGAATTTGTTGCGTATAAGAATGTCTCCCTTAAATTAAACCCCGTGCTTTTTAATCAATTTGTAGGGATTCTTAAATTTGATGCCATTAGTTACCCTTATCTTTACTAATCTTTGGGGTAGGCATTGGCTCTATGTCCTCCTACCTTGTACTTTCACTCCATTTCAATAAACAGGTAGGATGTTCCCCAGCTCCTACGCCAACCTCTTTTGGTTGGTCAACTCTGGGTTCAAAAAAAAAAAAAAAATACCTAGCTATTCTTAAAAAATGGTATTTTTCAATATGATGCGGTATGTTGAAGTTTGGGTATTTCCCTCCACCACTTGATAATATTGTGCTTTTTGGTTTTTTTTCATAAATAGGATGAAAGTGGAAATAACACTCCATCCATACTTTTTTATTTAGCCAAATTTTGTCTTTTCAAGTAAATGGTGTCTAAATTTGACTGATTATATATTTATACACATAAGTATTCATAATATGAAAATGATGTGAAAATGTTTTGTCAAAAAGACTACCATAAAAGTATAAGATTTTTAAATTTAACATAAGTATATTAACTAAAATAATTGATCAAAGTTTATAATCTTTGACTGGAAAAGACAAAGATAGCTAAATGTCCTTTGTCAAAAAAGAGACGCATTAGTTTCACTTTTTCAAATTTGAAAGTTCTCTTTTTTCATATATAGACTAATTAAGGTTTTTCTTTTCAATTATGAGGCCTAAGCCTAAAATGTAGATTCCAGGTTCCGGTAAGAACAAGAATACTATTAAAAATTAACTAATAAACAAAAAGGATCAATTGTTACAAGCTTATGGTCGGTTGGAGATAGAGGGGGAGATGAAATTCTTTTGGTGAAATCTACAAAATGATATGATTAGAGTTCTCGAGGAGGGACGTTGGATGTTTGATCACTATTTGAGGAAACTGGAGGAAGGGAAATTACTCATGTCTGTTCTCCTAAATGTGGCATAATTCTGGGTGCATATTCATGGTTACAATACAAGAAAAACCGTCTTTTGTGTCGACAGAAAATGGACGCAAAAGAGCATATTGGTGGTGGTAATTAGCCGCGAGGATGATGGGATAGCGGGATGAATAGCATAGGTACGGGGAAGAGGATAGCCGCGAGGACGGGGAAGAGGAAAGCCGCGAGGACGATGGGATAGCGGGATGAATAGCCGAAAGCCCACACGTTGCCCAAGGAAAAGACGAAGGCGAGAGCGATGAAGAGGATATATTGGAGGTTTGGGATGTGGGGGAGTAGATGCTCGCAGTCTTGTTGGGAGTATATATAATATGTGAAGATGAAGACAAAAGGCAAGGACATAACGAAGGTTACAAGGGTCAAATACAGCACCTCGCATGTCTTGCTCATGAAATTCCTAACCCTTCTAGGGTTTTGGTTTTCTTCTCCTGTATCCATAATTTATTACCTGCTGCAAGAGCTTCAAATCCTTTGTACGTAATTAAAGGTTGTGGCTTGGGAGGAAGAAGAAATGGAGAAGAGTCATAGCTTCACCTTTATACAAGTACTGGTATAGTTAGGGTTTTTTCACCGCAGACACTAAACGGGCCTAGATAATACTCCTTAATTTATAGCTATGACTCTGTGAGGTCTAATTACCTGGACTTCGTGATAATTAAACCTAATTAATAAGCTAGCATCTATTATGGCAACAAATTTATACCAAAATCTGATACTCAATTTTTCTCTTCTAGAACTAAAACAGTTTGATAATTCCAAAATAGGACTGACATGTTTTTTATTTCCAAAATAAGAGTAAATACTGTCAAGTTTGGAAAATACTGTCATGTTTGAAGTCTGGTATTGCCAAAACATGACAGTAATTAATCCTATTTTGGAAATAAAAACATGAAAGTCCTATTTTGGAATTTTCAAACTTTTTAGTCCTATTTCGAGTAATATCTCAATTTAAAAATATACAAGCCGTTGTGAATTGCCAATTATAATACAGGTCAAACTATTGCCGAGGTAAAAAAAAAGGTGAACTAAAATGTTGCATAAATTCCAAAATAGGAGTATGTGGAATTTTATTCCCTAAATAGGACCTTTATACTACTTCTACCCCTCTAATTAATTTTTGCCGTTCAAACACCATCCGCCCTTCTAAACTTATGCGCAAGTTGCAAGTTGAAACAAGGGCTTGTAGATGGCGATCGATGAACAAAAGCAGTGGCAAAGGAGCCATGAGCAGTGGCGAGCGCCGATGAACAACAGCAGCGACGAGCAACAACGAGCGGCTAAGACTTGGAACAGCAAATGTTCCTATTCTACAGAAGTACCTTATTCTACATAAGTACCTTATTCAGAGAATAAATCATATTGCTCATATTTTAGAATTACAAAATGAGTTTACTACTATTTCGAAAATTCACACATTCTTTAATGGTTTAGGTGTGCTCCATATGGCTCCCAAATCCTCCTCGTATGGTAGGTCCAAAGAGGAAGAGTTGGAACATGGAGATGCATGCGAGAGCGACCATACCAAGGGGAGGTCCAATCGGCAGCCATTTACACTCCTGTAAATACTTCATGTACCCATCTTTACACGTCTCGCAATTGTAGCACAAAACGCTTTGTTTCTCATCCCACAAATCACAGTCCCTATTATTGTGCCCACCGGATGTTTCATCATTTGTGTGATTCGCCGGCCGCCTCCGGTAGGTGGCATTCACCAATTCCATCCCGCAAACTCGAGGCGGTCGGCAACAACCCACCTGAAATAATTGTATTCCGAAAATATCAAGCCAAAATATCATTTGAAATGGTAATCACAATTTTTCATCCATTTCACTTACAGTGAAAATTTGTTCGACAACGTACATTGAAAACATGCCGAGGAAATGTTAAGTTTCAGATATTTGGAAAGTTTTTAATTAGTTGAACACGTTAAAGCTAATTTCTCCCTATTGATGATTTATTCAATTTTAAAAATTAAAATTTACAAATTTATAATTAGATATATAAAATCTATATAATGTGTCCCTTAATACGCTATCGATCACTTTTTATGGTAAAGTTGGACAATGATTTTAATTAGAATAATACTGCGTATTAACTATTGAAATTATATACTACATATTTAATACTTTATCAAAGTATTTCTAATAAAGAACGTTTCAATATCATAATTATATTACAAATAATTTCCCAAACAATCTATATAAAATTTAAAATCTACAAATTTATAAATTCCATTAAAATCTATATATACAAAATTGAAAAATCCAAATTAAAATATAATTTAAAATTGATATCCTAATTAAGTGAATAAAATAAAATTGTTTGAGCAAAAAAGTTGACTTTGAGGATGCTTTTAATTGAAATGTTATTTTTTGGCGTGAGACTAGAATAAGTCCTACAAATCTAAATTAAAACATCCTACAAATCAATTTGGGATCGGACGTTGGAAGTATATATTTTTCTCAAAATTAGAGTAACTACTAGCAAATTTTAGAAAATATCACTATTTCCAAACTTAGCTTTATCTACTCCTATTTAGGAATTTCTATATACTTAGGAATTCGAAAATGTTTTTTTGTTTTAGTTCGGGAACTTTCTAAATATTAACTACATGTGTCCCTTAACACGCTATCGATCACTTTTTATGGTAAAGTTGGACAATGATTTTAATTAGAATAATACTGCGTATTAACTATTGAAATTATATACTAAATATTTAATACTTTATCAAAGTATTTCTAATAAAGAATGTTTCGATATCATAATTATATTATAAATAATTTCCCAAAAATATTAAAAAATATAAATATAATTCGTTAAACTTTAACATGATTGACAAGTATAAATATACCTCAGTTGATGATAGCTGATCATTATCAGTAGGCGATGAGTGAAAGGATTTGAGAGTGCCTGATCGGATGATGAAATCCTCGCAAGTTCTGACCTCATAGAGGCAAGTCCCGATGGCCGGCCAGACATCACCGTCGTGAAACTTGGATTTGAGCCACGACGGCGAACCAGGGAGGTTATGGGCCATCACCGGGAAAACACCGGCAAGGGCGAACCCAAAAAGGACCAGGAGGATCATAGGTACGTTGATGAGGAGAAACGCGGGGACGATGGGGTAGCGGGGCAAGTAGCCGTAAGCGAAGAGGTTGCCGAAGGAGAAGACGAAGGCAAGGCCGATGAAGACGCAATATTGGAGCTTTGGGGGGTGAAGAAGATGCTCGCAGTTTGGTTGGGAGTATATTAAGTCTGCGAAGATGTAGGTAAAAGGCAGGGACACAAGGAAACTTAGAATGATCAATAACAGCACATCGCATTTCTTGCTGATAAAAACCCTAACCCTTCTAGGGTTTTGGTTTTCTTCTCCTGTATCTTCACGCATGATTAATACTTTGAAATTAAAGGTCGTGGGAGGAAGATTTCGAGAAGATCAGAGAGTCAATTAAGCTTCACCTTCATAAAATTTATAAGAAGCCTCTGTATGTAATTATATATAGGTGGACGTTAGGGCTTTTTCACCGCAGCCATAAAAACGGGCCTAGACATGGGGTAGGTCTTATTCGTTGACGCACGTACGTTGAAGTTATCTGGACTTCGTGATAAACCTAATGCGCTAGAATCTATTTTACGAAGTGTATGGCAGCAAGTTTAATTTATACGAAAGTCTTATGATAAATTTTTTCTTCAATGTGAAATTTAAGAATATGAAAACAGTTTACTTTTCCATGGAAAAGTCATAAGATTGTAAAAAAAAATAGTTGTAAGATCAAATATATACGTAATCGAGTGAAGTTACAAGATCGATAACGCGTAGGGAAAATTTCATAAAAAAGAGTAAAGAAGTTTTGAAATTCCAAAATAGAACCACCATTTTTTATTGTGGTAATTTGAGTTTGCACCCCATTTTATTGTCGAAATTGGGCTTTGCACCCCGTTTTTAAATATCTTTGTTTTTGCACCCCCAACCCCTTATGAAAAGACAAAAATGCCCCTCGATCAGGAACACGTTGAAGGCCAACAATTTTTTTTATGGAGGGACATTTTTGTCTTTTCATACGGGGTTGGGGTGCAAAAACAACGATTTTTAAAAATGGGGCGTAAAGTTCAATTTGGACAATAAAATATGGTGCAAACTCAAATTACCCCTATTTTATTCCCTGAATAGGGGTAATTTCTTTCATGTTTGGCATTATGAGGTTTTACATAGGCATTTTCTATCAAGTTTTTTCTGAATTTAACAGAAATTACTCCTATTTAGGGAATAAAAACATGAAGGTCCTATTTTAAAATTTCAAAAACGTTTTTACTTTTCTTCATGGCAATTTCTATAACAAATACAGCTAAAAGCTACCGACCGAGGTCAAGATTGTAAATGTCCCTATTTATTGATAAAAATATAAAAAATGTATTATCTCTCTATCTCACAAAATTCAATTTCTTCATCTTTGACTTTAATGATTACTGAGTTTAAATTTGAGTAATTATATTTTTTAAAACGAAATTATATATGTATGTATGACAATGATATGAATTATGAAGTTTGAAGATATTTAATGGTCAATCTTGTTTAAATTCGTTTAGTCTAAAATTACTCCATCTAGTCTGCTCTAATGTAAGGTGCGGTATTTAATACTACGTATAATTAAGTAGAGTCATTTCTAGTTCGATCTGCAGTTTTTTATAGTTTGGTCTATTTAAGTTTAGTTAAATAGTCATTTCTAGTTCGATCTGCGGTATGAAATATATAAGCCAAGATTAAATTGTCATTAAACCAAACTTATATACTACGTATTAGACTAGCAAAATAAATACTCCTTTTGTTCCTTATTACTTTACTATTTTTTCTCTTTTAATTGTCACAAATCCTGAACCACTTCCCCGGCCTTGTAATCAATTAATTTCTGATTCTTACTATTTATTTTTGCTTTTGAACAAAGTTTAATTAATCACACAATTTTTATTTTATTATTATTTTTCATATTAGTCAAATTTGGTGATTTTTTAAGATCGAGACGAAGGGAGTATAAAATATTAAAATATACATATACCATACTAGAGCAGCAAGAGCATGCATGCCACATCAGTAAATATCAAACCTATAAACGTACTCGGTGTTTGCTGCTCCGTATAAATTAAAATCCAGATAATTAGAGTAGATAAGCGGTACTGAAAAAAAGATCTAACAAATTAAATGACACAATATATAATTATAGTATCCCTAATTTATTAAAACCAATAAAAGAAAAGGAAGAAAATAATTGTAAACGTCCAACGCTAGCTAGCTAGTACAGTAGCTATTTCTATTTTCTAGTTAATCTAACAACAATAATATAATGCTCCATGCACACGCTGCAGAAGGAAGACAAAAACTAAACGAATTGCAGAATAAAATAAAACCTTCAATTACTTATTTAGCTATGCTCCATAGCGTTCCCACATGGTAGCTACAAAGAGCAAGAGATGGGAGACGATGAGTAACAAAGAGATGGCAATAAGGAAAGCTCCAAGCCGCCGCCATTTCCCCTCCAAGCTCTTCACGAACCCTTCTTTACAAGTATTGCAGTTGTAGCACAAAATGTTTTCTTTGTTGTCCCACAAATTGCAATCCTTGTTATTGTACTCTCCCCAGTTCTCATCCTCTTTCTTTTTCAAGGGCCGCCTCCAATATGTGACGTTGACCAGTTCCATGTCGCACACCGGAGGCGGTCTGCAACATCCCGCCTGAAATTTTGTTCCCGATGTCGGAAATAATTAGGGCCAAATATAATTTTAAATGGTATTTGCAGTTTTTTCTCATCCCGAATACCATTCAAAGAAGAATTTAGACATTTATGTTTTAGCATTCTTCTGCCTTCAATTCTCAAAGATATTGAACTTTGGGTGGCATTGGACTTTACACTCCATTTTTTAAAACTAAGACTTTGCACTCTCTCATGTAACATTTTGTGAAGAATTTTTTTTTGAACGAATGCGATGCAAATTAAAATCAAAGGTTGTTAAGAGAAATAGGGTGAAATGCAAAATCCAATATCACTCGAAATAGTCAAAATACTCCACTCTAAAACTATTAGATTAAATACATATTTACGTTTTAGGTGAAACAACAACTTAATGATACTTGCATGCATTTTAACACTAACCCGAACATTATGATAAGCATATTAAATACTAATACAGTGTAAGGATGTTTTCTTTTGGACTGAAATTTGCTGTTCTGGTTTGATCTGGTCTGGTCTGAACTGGTCTGGTCTGATAAATGTCTGGTCTGTGTGTATTTTATAATTACGGAAGTCTGATCTGGTCTAGTCTGATACTCTGATCTGGTCTGGGACTGAAAACAGTCCAAAAGAAAACATATGAACTTATACATGTACTGATCATCAAGAGATTCTGATCCCATATTCGCATATATTATCTATCAACTAGATTCTAATTAGTCAAATTTATCATTTCCGGCCTCCTCCATTAATTTCAATCAATTCGCCACTTGTAAATTGAATGAAAGGAAAAAGAAGAAATCCATTATCATTTAATGTAGATGTAAAATATGGATCTCTTCCCAAACAAAATCTGATATGGTTTTACGAAGCAATAATAACCTTAAATACCAAACTATCTTCCATAAATAATACGAAATATTTCAATAAAAATACGTTTTTGGAAATAACTTTTTAACTATTTGAATTGAATATATATAATAAAAGTGATACAGAAAAAACTTTCACTAAAAATTTGATCAATTACACTACAAGAAAAATGTCTATCTGCTAAAGGAAAGTGGTTACAAAAACGAATTAAATCGCCCGTTTTCTTGTAGTATTAAGACATCAAAAACTAATTTCAAAATATCAAATAAATAAGTGAACATAATTCCAAATATCATTTATTTGATGATTTGACATCAAATAAATCGCCCATTTTTATGTCTTAATTAAATGATTGGAATTCTTGTTGAAAAGTGAATCTATATACGATAGTAATTTTTTCTAGAGCTGTAAACGGGCCAACCCGCCCCGACCCGCGGCGGGTTATGAGTTTCACGGGTCGGGGCGGGCCAACCCGCTTACTATCGGGCCAGAATTTTTATGACCCTAACCCGACCCACCTAACCCACGGGTTATGCGGGCCAGCCCGCGGGCCATAAATGTCAAAACAAAAAAACAATTAAATATCTAAATTAAAATCCAAACACAATTGAAATAGCAATTAAGTATCTAAATTAAAATCCAAACACAATTAAAAAGGAAAAAATTAGTGCTTGAAAATCCTTTGGTTGTATGTTTGCATGTATCATCGTGGGTAACTGGTATACTTAAAAAGTTAAATGATTAAATACTTAAAAGCTTTACTGTATTATCGTGGGTATACTTAAGTTGAAATACCGCAAATACCTAATTTCTCATTTATTTAGTCTGTTTTGGATATCATGAATAAAACAGCATAGAAGTCCTTATGTTTTTTTTTTTGGTCGCTAGAAGTCCTTATGTTATAAAACAGTATAGCAACGAATACATTAAAAATAAATTATTTAGTCTGATTTGGATATCATGAACAAAATACATTAGTATTAAAAGTGAGGAAAGAACTAGAAGTAAAGAGAGTATAATAGAAGATACAATTTGTCCTATATAGAAATAATAGAAGGGAAAATAACTTTAAATAATACCAATTATCTTCCATGAACCAAGAATAATACAAACTTGAGAAATAAATTTTTAATAATACCAACTATTTGATTATCCATCAAAAGTGATATATAGCAAATTTTCACCAAAAATTCATTTATTCTATTCATCAAAAACTAATATCAAAATATCAAATAAGTGATCATATTTTCAAATATCAATTATTTGATGATTTGATCTTAGTTTTTGATGTCTTAAATAATTGAATTTCTTGTAGAAAAGTGTCTATTTTATTTTTGGTTCACATCCAGATAGTTGGTATTATTAAAAGTTATTTCTAAAGTACGTATTATTATTGGTTCATCGAAGATAGTTGGTATTATTTAAAGTTATTTTCTCATAATAGAATTAAAAATACATAGAATAAATGATATTTGTCCTCAGCCCGCGGGTTGGCCCGCAACCCGTACGGGTTGGCCCGCTAAACCCGCAACCCGTTAGGGTTGACCCACTGAGCCCGCAAAATAATCGGGCCTGAAAATGATAGCCCTAACCCACCTATAAGTGGGTTGAAACGGGCCAACCCGCGGGTTTCGGCCCGTTTTGACGGCTCTAATTTTTTCTATATATTCACATAATTGATACCGGGGTATAAGAGTATTATTATGATAGGGATCAGACTCTTTACTTCAATTTATTTCTCTCACACAAAATTATTTAAATTAGATCAAATCATAAAAATATTTATATATATCAGAATAGTCCAAATCATTATCATATCAAATCGGACCAATTTATGTATCAAACGGGATCAGTTTATAGTGGGCGGAACCAGAACAAATTGAAATCCCAAATCTTGTTGATATAGACTAGCTAGCTAGATCAGATAGATTCACTATATCGATCAAATTAGACTAAGTTTTACAAAGTAAATTTTAGTCCAAATTACACTTCGTATATAGATAAGCCTGCATGCATGTAAGCTCTTACTGATTAAGTACGAAGAAAGGTACCTCGGTTGATGATAGCTTATCAGTAGCCAAGAAATTAAACGATTTGAGAAGGTACGATCGGGCGATTAAATCCTTGCAAGTTCTCGTTTCATAAATGCAGGTCTTGATGGCGGGCCAGGCATTGTCATCATGCATTTTGGATTTGAGCCACGGCGGCGAACCCGGGATCTTGCGGGCCTCGGCTTGGTAAGCGCCGACGAGGCCGAGCCCGACAACAAGCATGACGATGAGAGGCACGGTGACGACGACAATCGCCGGGATGGGAAAGCGGGAGGCGAAGATGTAAGCGACGAGGTTGCTGACGAGGAAGACGACGGCGAGGCCGATGACGATGGCGTATTGGAGCCTCGGGAGGCGGAGGAGATCCTCGCAGTCGTACTGCTGCGTGTAGAGCAAGTAGATGAGGGTGAAGAGGATGGGTAAAGACAAAATGAAGGTTAGAATGGTCAATATCAGCACAATGAATTTCTTGTTGATCAAAACCCTAGTAGGGTTTGGATCTGGTTTTGGAGGAATGAGAATCTGGTGATGATCAGATTTCTCCTCTGTTGTGACCGTAGACGACGTCGTTACGGCAGTCCGTTGCTCAGTTTCATCTGACACTAGTGTTGTTGCTGGAGCTGCTCCAGTAGTATCTTCAGGCATAGTGTATAATAGTGTAAGAATATCAAAGTGGGGATGAACTAAATATCCATAATTAGTACTATCGTATATTTAATTTATTTACAATAGCTTAACAACCTATTCAACTAAAAAAAGGGTCTACCGCTAACTCAACTAAAAAAAAGGTTGTCTAATTCTCGTAGTTTGACATGGAAATGGCCATTCTATATCAAGATTGACTCTCTACCCAATATCTTGCTACCATGTGGCAAAAAACTTTTTTTATAATAAATGTTATAACTTTTTCATTTCTGATCCAATTTTTATAAAATGAATATCAAATTGAAGATCTTTTTATGATCTTTCATATGACACTAATATTACATATGTAAAAAATAAAAAATAAAAAAGAAACTGATCAGATATGTTTAAGTTGGTCTAGTGAACGACTGATAAATGTGTATTTACTACGAAGTATACTTTAAATCTAGTATAGCCTGATCAAAGTTATTTAGATGGAAATAGGTCTAATTATGAACATCTTAATGTTGTTCACATGCGATGCGTGCTCATAGATAAATATATATATATATATATATATATATATATATATATATATATATATATATATATGATCTTAATGCGGAATCAACATAGTTCTAATCCAATTTTAAAAGGTGAGGCCCTCCACCTTTGGAATCCATTAAAGAAATAAAAACTAAAGATAATACTGACTAGTTTACTACTCCCTCTGTCCCATTTTACATGTTTGACTTTCCTTTCTGAGTTGTCCCAAAATTAGTGTCATGTTTTCTTTGTTGAAAAGAAATATGTGATCTACAACATTTCACTTTATTATAAACAAATCGCAATCATAATTTTACTTTTTCAACTACTTTATTAATAAGTGTGCCAAACTAATTAAAGTAGGACACATAAAATGGGTCGGACGTAGTATCATTCTAAATTCACCTAAAACTTTAGGCAAATAAAAATATATTAATATAACATTCTAAAAGTACATTGGAGTCATTAACTTACAAGACAACATAATTGAAATAAGTGTGCATATTGATTTGAGGGAAGTTTATTTATTTGAAGACATTAATTTATAATTATACTATCGGTGAACATGCTTTTTTAATTAGTTTTCTCTGTTCAAATTTGGTATGGGTGTAAGATCGTACGTACTGATTAAGTACAAAGAAAGATACCTCGGCTGATGATAGCTTATCAGTAACCAAAAATTGAACGATTTGAGAAGGTACGATTGGGCATAGGGGTGGGCATAAAAGTCAAACCAAATCGGTACCAAATCAACCCATAATGGTACCCAACCGAATCGGGTATTTAAATGGTTTTATAGAATTATATCCCCAATCGAAATGGTACCATTTGAAACGGGTACAAGATCGATTCTAGATTGTGAGAAATGAAAAATATTGTGGGTCAGTGGGTGCAGTGCACTTATACGTAGGAAGGTGGAGGTTTCTGCGAAATGTAGACTGTAAATTGGGTGAGGAGGATACTGACCACACCTTTCGGCCTTTTTCCAAATGGTAAAGGGTGTGGCAAGCTTAGGGTGGCCTCTATCTATGATAATGCCTCAACTGATTTAGAAAGCTGGCTTAAAGGTTGCCTCGAAAAGCTTGATGGAGGGCTGGTGCAATTTCCTGATGGGTACTTTGGAGAGTATGAAAATGAAGGAATGATACAGTCTAGAATGAAAATGTTCAGGGGGTTTCATCCATATTAAATCGGGCTGTTGCAACTCTTGATGGATGGAGGGAAGCTCACAAGGTTCGTGGGGCGATTTCTATGGTTAGAGAGAGCAGAGAGGTTAGAGCGTGGGGTGGATTGCACGAAATGTCGAAGGGGTGAATCAAAAAAAGTGAATTGGATCGGACTCCGGTAGAGACGGAAGCCATGGGAATCCGAGCGGCTATTAAAGGGGCTGTCCAAAAGGTTTGGCAACACATTTTGATAGAATCGGATACGCTGGTTATTGTTCCAAGGCTTTGTTTGCAAACCTTAAATAAAAGCACTTTTGGAGAAAAAGTGATTAGTAGTAAAAGTTGGTAGTGTTTGGTAAAATAAGTGCTTTTTGTGTAATAAAAAAAGTAAAAAGTAGATTCTACACGGAAGCCGAGAAAGTAAAAATTAGTACTCCCTCCGTCCCCTTTTAAATGGGACGGGAGATGGTGGCACGGGTTTTAAGAAAAGTGAGTTTGTGTGGTTGATATTAATTGATAAAGTAAGAATAAAGTAAGAATGATTTTGAGCCACACAAAGTTTACCAAATAAGGTATGAGGCAATTAAATAGGAACATCCCAATATGGTAAAACGGGACATTTAAAAAGGGACGGATGGAGTAGTGTTTAGTAAAATAAGTGTTTTTTTCTTTAAAAAAAAGTTAAAAGCACTTTTTTTAATGGATTGCAAACAAACCGACTTTGAAAAAGGAGGACGATTGTTCTATCGACCTTATTCATGATGATATTCGAAAACTCTTAGAAGCATTGAGGAATAGACCGATACTTATGACGTTAATCCAAGTTGTGTTGTTTCTAATGACTTGTCGATTTGAATGAAAGATTTATTCTCTATATCTTGAAAAAACAAAAAACGAAAACAAAAAAAACCCAGGGCCTGTTTACTAACAGAGATATTTTCTGTTTTTTCAAAAAAATGGAAAACTGGAAATAGAAAAATTAGAAAACGTGTTTACCTATCTATTTTTCAGAAAACGAAAACTGAAACGTATCTCGCGTTTTACCTTTAAAATTGAAAACCTACTTTTATGCGTTTTCACGATTTAGAAAACACGCGGCTACAGTATCTTCATTTATTCGCTTGCCTTCCTTCTTCCGCCTACCTCTTTATTGCCTCTATTGCGCCTAAGCTTCTCCGCCTAACCTCTAATTTCTCGCCTCAACTGCGGCTAAGCTTCTTCCGCGGTCCGCCTACCCTCTTTACATCTCCGCCAACCCTGATGCAATTTGAAGAACATCTATCCACTTCCGTAGCTATTAAAGTCGCTGGAAAGCTTCGCCAAACACACAGCTTCTCCAAACACACCGCTTCTCCAACACGCTACAGGTCCTAGGTTTACTAAACATCGTCTTCCTTCTTCACATGTCAACCATGCTCCAGCTTCACCAAACAGGGAAATTGTTGCTAGCAGCTGCTCCCCAACATGACGGAATCTCCCAAATCTTCGGTTGTCTCGTGTTCTGTCAACTACATCAAGGTAAGCTCTCTAATAAAATGGAATTTTCACTTTTTGTTGTTTAAAATTCGAACGTGATTGAAATGTGAAGAGCAATTGAGTTTTTTTTTGTTTCTGCGTCTTCTTCAAAGGCAATTGAGCTTTATTTTTTAATTTTTGTATGAAGAGTATTACTCTATCTGACAGAATTAGCCTTTAAACTTAGTACGGAGTATGAAACTTGTTACAAGTAGGATTATTTCACTCTATCACTTTGATGCTAATGAATGTTCTGTACATGGTATATTATTTTAATAGTTAATAATTATATACATTCCATACAAAAGTGCAATAAAATGACTTTCTTTGGCTTCTTATTAAATCCAGGAGTTGCAGAATAATTTCCTCATCTATTGCATATGTCTGCCAACTCTACACATTATGGATTTTAGTTCAACTTCACGAAGCAGTCTTTTTTAATTTCTGTCACTTTCTGCTCTAGTTTTACATTGTTTTACTCCTACTTTGGGAAATTTCCCATGTAATTTTTGTGTCATACTTTGATAACACTGCAGGACTTAGATGTTAAAGAAAATTATTGCTTTAATGAATATATTACAACAAGATATGAAAGAAGTGTTGCAGGTTTTTGTGTTTTGATGTGATCCAAAAAATCACACCCAAGTTATAAATGGATTGTAGTCAATATTATTAATTAAGTACTGTACTTTTGCTTAGTTGACAACTAAAGTAGTTAAGTAGCTTAGGACTCTGGGTTGCTGCTAACTATGGAATAATATATCGATCAACTCATCCACCTGTGTTTCAGACAGCATGGTTTTTATCTTTGGCAATTTCTACTCTCCTTAGATGATATTTTTTCTACCTGTCCATATTTTTTGGTGGTAGATGAGTTTAAATCAAGAGGAAAAGGATGATGCCATAGGAACGACCATTAGTTCATGGAGTACGAGCAAGAGGATATGATATTTAACATGACGACAAGTACAAGTGAAAATGAATCACTCGAATTTGATGTCAACAACAATAAATGCATGAAATGCGAGAAAGTATTGCAAATGCAATATGGGATGCTTATGATGTATGATATGGCGATGTACGACTTTTGTTCTGATTAAAATAATGTCACTTATTTCAGTTATTTGACTTTTCAGTGTTGGGGAACATTTATGTTATTTTTTAATTTGTGTCATTTCAATGTTTGTAATTGTGCAATTATTTTCTGAATATTAAGTCAACATTTTATACACAAAAAATGAAATGGAAAATTGAAAAGCTTTGGTAAACATGTTTTCTGGTTTGGAAAACAAAAAAATGGAAAACAAAAACAGAAAACTGGAGACCTGAAAACAGAAAATGAAAACAGAAAAATATCTCTGTTAGTAAACAGGCCCCCATATTCCTCTATTTTCATTATAATTCTTTTCTTATTTGATTACAGAGTATAGACCTGTCACTTACACCAAATACAAGTATATAATATGAGCAATTAATCTAATCTACAACCTAACTATATGTCCAGTTTTATTGTTTTTTCTTTGGAATGATTTAATTTAAAGAGAAAAGGGTCAGCTAGGCTCTCGAACTTACATAAAAGGTCAAATAAACCCTTATATATGAGGCTCTGCAGTTATCTTCAAGAATTCATTTGAATGCCTTCCCGATTGAAGTTTTAGATGAAATTTGGTATGAGTAAACTAGATTTAATGAATAAGATGCTCAAAATATTTCATAAAAAAATTCCACTGGGAACCACCCCAAATGGCGACGGCCGGACAGAACCTCCTATATAAGGGCTTATTTGACCTTTGTATGTAAGTTCGAGAATCTTTCAGACCCTTTTCCGTAATTTAAATAGCTCTGAATACATTGTTTTCCTCTTTACAACTTTATTATTGGTTCTTTTGTTCTTGCCAGTTATTTTGATGGGTTTCTAAAAAAATGAATTTAATTTTACAAATGTAAAATAAGAAGCAAGATATTTAATTTAATTCATAAAAAAACTTTTTTGTGAAATATCCTTTGATAATATGACAAATATAAGGATGTTTTTACTTGGATTGAAATTTGCTGTTCTGGTCTGTTTAAGTCTGGTCTGATAAATGTCTAGTTTCTGTGTACTTTATAACTATGGAAGTCAGGATTGGTCTGGTCTGTTTAAATCTGGTCTAATTTTATCTGGGACTGAAAACAATCTAAACCATTCTAACTAATAGGTTTTGTCTCGTTTTTTGTCACGTCAATCAAACCCAACATTACATAGTTTTGTGTTTTAGAAGGCCATTATAACTTATTTTACAAACATAAATGGTTAGTTATATATTATTTCAACCCCAATATTAACCTCTAAAAGGGTATAAATAAATAGAATTGGAAATTTATAGTAAATTTAAGTAACAAACATTATTATTTTCTTTTCAATGGAGTGAACCGAGTGATATTGAGTTAAAGATGGACTAAAAAGAAAATAGTATATATTACATGGATAAGGAAAAACAAAAACTCTATTATAAATGGTGGGTTAAAATATAATTCCTTATTGATACATGGGAAACAAATTGGAATATTGGATGGGTTTAAATATAATTCCTTATTCCCTTTAAAAGTTAATATAAGAAACGATCTTTCTTACACTATGTCACTATTGCAGAAAATGGTAAAATGAAATTTAGAAGCTGTTCTCTTCGCCTGATCTGAATGTTTCTGATCTGAATTTTTTAAGTTCTGATCTGATCTGATCTGAATTTTTCTGATCTGATCTGATCTGAATCTGTCTGATCTGATCTGATCTGATCTGAATCTTTCTGATCTGATCTGATCTGAATCTTTCTGATCTGATCTGAATGTTTCTGATCTGATCTGATCTGATCTGAATGTTTCTGATCTGATCTGAATCCTTCTGATCTGATCTGAATCTTTCTGATCTGATATGATTCAAATATTTCTATAATAAGTATTACTCCGTAAATTATAATTATAATATAATTATAAGTATAATTATAATTATTATAATTATAATTAATAATAATTATAATTATATTAAAATTAATTATAATATTATAATTTATTAATAGTAATATAAATACAATTAATATTATTATAACGATATTATTATATTAATATTATTATTACAATAATATAATAATAATATGATTATTATTATAATTAGTATTATATTATTATAATACTATATTATAATTATAATTATAATCATAATTATAATTATGATTGTAATTATAATTATAATTATTATAATTATAATTAATTTCAATTATAATTATAATTAATTATAGATATAATTATAATAATTACAATTGATTATACTTATAATTATAAGAATTATAATTGTAATTATAATTATAATTACATATAAATATAATATAATATTATAATAATATTAATCATATTATTATTATTATTATTATTATAATATTGTAATAATAATAATAATAATAATAATAATAATAATAGTCTTCTTAACAATTGCATTTATATTACTATTATTATATTAAAATATTATAACTATTATTAATATCTTTTTTTATCATATTATTATTAATATTATTAATAATAATTATATAATAATAATCATAATAGTAATAACAATATTAATAATAATAATTAATATTTAATATAATAATAAAAATGATAAATCATGTTTGAACTTTTCTGATCTGATCTGATCTGAATGTTTCTTATCTGATCTTAATCTTTCTGATCTGGTCTGATCTGATCTGAATCTTTCTGATCTGATCTGAATCTTTCTGATCTGATCTGATCTGAATTTTTCTGATCTGATCTGATCTGATCTGAATTTTTCTGGTCTGATCTGAATAAAATAAGAATAAGCAATAAGTAATAAGAATAAGACGAACAGAACAGCGCCTTACATGTCAGATTGTCAGGTCGATCTAATTAATTAGATCAGATTACTGAGTGTGTGCTCCTTTGCCTCTCCATCTTTATCTCATTTTATTTGTCCCACATAAACTTTAATTACATTTATTATTTGCATTTCATTCATAATTCAATGCCAACTATACAATCCACTTTTCTTAATCCACTTTTCTTAATAATTACATTAGGCAGAAATATTTAACCCACATTAAGCACCCCCGGGCAATCTTAGGGGCGGAGGTAGTGATATTTAACCCACATTACTCACCTCCCCCGCGCATGTTATTTAGCTAGGAAAGACTACAAGCTCCATTGTTAAAAATACGTTTTCATCTACATGATCATTTATAACTTCACAAAAACCGCTAAATGCATTAGAATTACCGTTTCAACAAATAGGAATTCAGGACCACTTGCTAAGCCTTCAGACTTTCCAGCATCCCAAAACTCATTCCAAGTACACTCACCCAAATAGCCACAGCTCACAGTGCATATACAAAACACACACACACACACACACAGAAACAAGATATCCTAGAATTTCAACTGAGTATGCCACTGCTACTTCTGAAATGAAATGGAATAGGATCCTGTATTTGGATCTTTCACAGCTTTGAAGTTGTCAACACTCATCCCAAACCGGCCTAAAATAGAATTTCCCATTTCTTTCAGCTTTCCTGCACCAACATAAAAAATACATTACTTGACAAAAAGAAAATATGGATCCACATTAGTAGATCCATTTTAGAGGTCTCAATCACATTTTGTACATAGAATAAGGAACAGGTGATAATTGATTTTATTACTTTACCATTGAAACGGGGGATAGCATTGGTGAAAGTTGTGTAAATAGGTTAACATGCCAAACCAACAAAAGCGGAAGTTGGGGAAGATTGAAATTTTATGGAATCAACAAAAACAAAGAGGCAATGTTTACAAAAAGCTAAAAAGGAAAGTGAAAGTTAAAAAGGCTAAAGATGGTCATTTTTTATCGGACAAATAATCCAATTAACTTTATGCATTTGAAAAAGTGGGTTAAAGCTAAAATGTCCATCACTTTTTTTGGCTTAGAAATATGATGGAAGAAAGCAAAATGGCTCGCAAAACTGTGTGCGCTTCTTTGTTACGAGGCATCAGTCTGTCCATGCAATTTCCGACACGATTTTCATCATGGGACATCCGGAAACAGTCTTTATGTGCTTTAGTACAGGGGTAAGGTTGCGTACATCCAACCCCTCTTACCCCACTATAGGTGGGACCGTGGTTCTAAAAATCGGCCTAGGCGCCGCCTAGTCACTAGGTGGTGGCCGGGCGCCCCGATTTCGGTGTAATCGGTGGAAAACGTCGGTCACGCGCCTAGGCGGGCTACACAGTCGACTAGGTGGGCTAGGCAGCCCGGATTAAATTTTCCTCAAATCAACTTATTTTTTCCATTTTGTCTTAAAATAACATTTGATCAATGAGTATTTTATTGCTATATAATTTAGTTTCAAGTTACTATAATAAAAAATAATTTTCAAATATATATAATTTTTTAGAAAGTGTATAAACATTTTTAGAGATTAAAAAAATACAAATCTCTTCATTTTGATAATATATTAAATATTTTATTATTGATAATTTTGATACAAAAACATAATATCTAATGATTATATGAGTTATTCCTATTATCCAAATATTATAAAATCATTGATAATATATTTAAGATTTAATGCAAATAAAAAAAAAACACAAAAAAATCAAGGGAGAATACCTAGGCGCTCTAGTGGGCGCCTAGGCGGGCTAGGCGCTAGGCGGCTAGTCACCGCCCGACTAGCGCCTTTTAGAACACTGGGTGGGACCCTTTGCGGCACTGAGGTAATGTTGTCGTTGTTGAAAAAAGTGTGAATTCATACATAGATAGAGATATATTTATATCTCACCAATCATTTCTTCCTTCATCTTTTCACGCTTTTCATCTGCCAAAGGTTTCAAACGAACAATCGCTCTTCTAGCCTGGTCATCTGAAGGTTCCAACTCCAAGATTTTTGTCACATCTATAACGGCACGAAAATTAGAAGCATTTAAACCCCAAGTAGAGAGGAAAACCAGTCAATAACAGAACTTCAAAGTATATGCAGTGCCATTTTAAAGCATGCAGACATCTACCTGAGCACTTTTTACCTATTATGTGACAATCATGTATGTGTGGGCATGCGTATGTATGGGTGCCTGCACGTGTGTGAGTGAGAGTGTGTGCACGTGTGTGAGTGAGAGTGTGTGCACGTGTGTGAGTGAGAGTGTGTGCACGTGTGTTTAGAGGAAGTGGAAACAGAGAATACAGACAATACTATAATGTATTCGCTACTATGTAATATCAGTAAAAAATGTATAGACCATTGATAGCCTCATCATAATGTTCAAGTTTTTCATGTGCATCAGCCCTTCTAAGCAGCGCTTTCATATATGTCGGGTTTAGCTCTAGTGCTTTAGTGCATTCCTTTATTGTTTCGTCATGTTTTCCCTGTGAAGTATAAAATGTTATTAGATCACAGACTAACGACTTTACAAAGAAATAGTCAAACAATGCATGCAAATGGACCAAACTTGAGAAGAATTTAGTAGTAAAAGTGAGAATCTTTATATATATATATATATATATATATATATATATATATGGGACCGTCTAGGAATAACTGTTCCCACCCTTGGACATCATGCAGAAATCCTGTAAATGATCTCACACGTATGTGGGGAAGGGAAACTATTGATATGTGGTTATAACTGTCACTACTTAACGTCTATAAATTAGACCTTCGATTCATAAGCATTATTCTGGAACAACCCCCAATTGAGATCCAAGCACCAGAGCATGCTCTTGGTGGCATCTAAAGTATTCTGAACCAGAAACATGATCATGTGTTTGAGGAGATGCAGAGGCTCAATTGGAACCAGTATTCTCAACATCAAGGCGCACCTTCCTGTTGTTGAGTCTTTCGGCTTCTCTCGCCAGCACTCTTCGAGGTGCCACATCTAGACAGGCATCCCCACAGTGAATTCTTATCATTGGGATATGATGACATCAGATCCATTGGAGCCAGGAAAACAGGTTGCGGAGCTTATTGTGCAAATCCGCAAGAGGAAAGGTCTGAAATAAGGTGTGATCATAATGATGACATGTTGAAGGTTTATCTATCCTGAGAAATGCAATCTTTGCTGAACTTTTTCTATTACGGAGTACATTTTTGGTCAGACATAAAGTGTGAGTTCTATGTCGGTTTCAGATTGCACTCTCTTTCTACTTTAACCGTTTTACAACATTTTTATATTTTTATTCTTAAGTATGGCACTCTCTAGGCCTGCATTACTGTATGGCACGGAGTGTTGGGCGGTGAAACAATGTCACATTCAAAAGATGAGTGTGGCAGAGATGCGCACGTTGCGTTGGATGTGTGGGCATACTAGAAAGGACCGCGTGAGGAATGAGACAATTAGACAAAGGGTGGGAGTAGCACCTATTGAAGATAAGATGCGGGAGTCATGCCTACGGTGGTTTGGTCATGTGCATAGAAGACCGAGTGATGCACCTGTCAGACGAGTTGAGATGTGTGGAGAAGAGGTAGGGAAGAGAGGGAGAGGAAGGCCCAAACAGACGTGGGTTAGGGGAGTCAGAAGTGATATGCTTCTTCTTGGATTGGATGAGAGTATGGCTTTGGAGAGAGCAAAATGGAGGGCGGGTATTCGTGTGGAAGAGTGATCTTGTATCATCTTTTCTCCTCTTTTTTTTTCTTTTTCCTTTATATTTTTATCCTTATATATAAATATTACTTTATCCTTTTATTTGATCTTCTATATGTATATTCATCTCTTTTATATTATTTTTTTTTATAATAGCTTATCTTT
This sequence comes from Cuscuta epithymum, assembly GCA_945859915.1. Classification (NCBI taxonomy): domain Eukaryota; kingdom Viridiplantae; phylum Streptophyta; class Magnoliopsida; order Solanales; family Convolvulaceae; genus Cuscuta; species Cuscuta epithymum. Next base: position 1,035,544 of record CAMAPF010000018.1, on the reverse strand, counting down.
TTATCTTTATTTTCGTTCTTTTCCTTTTGGTGATATCATATATCGATTCATGTTAGTTGACCCCAATATCGTTTGGGACTAAGGCTTGGATGTTGTTGTTGTATTCTTAAGTATCTCTCTGAACTTTCACTTTTTTGGGGGTAGATATATACTTCTGCATCTTATTGCTGACATATATTTGTATGTATAGCTAAAAGAGGTGTTTAATGATCACAAGCTGTTTGCTTTCAATTTTTCTCTGAACTTTCACTTTTTTGTGTTTAATAAAAGCAAACATGCCACCCAGTTGAAATGTACTTTTCACTATACACTGATACACATGTAAATAAACTGTCGCTTGATAATTTTTTCTCACAAGCAGTTGTATAGAGTGTAACTACGTACATGTCAGTAGTCCAGTTCTTCTTTCTTATGGAACAATTATTAAGTTCATTGTATATGTTTAGTGCCATTAGTGCCTATTGTAAGTACAATGTAGTAAATATTTCATTTTCTCTTATTTATAAATTGTATGCATGTGTTTTACTCTGTATTAGGTTTACATTATACTCTAAACAATTACGGAGTATGTAGTGTAAAAAACTTAGAAAGTGACGAATTGAATTGCATAATAAGAAATAAAAAAGGTACGCTAGTAGTATAATACACGGTTAATGCTTTGTATTTTGTCCTCCCAAGTAAATTTGTTAACATGCCTAAGGAGCATGTAAATAATGTGGATGCAATGAATGCATTAATGTCATAATAATGAACTTTATTAATCATCATAGATGAATGAATATAATGCATCCACCTTATCAACACAATCCTAAGGAACATATTGACATTCTTCATATATTTTTCATTACTAATAGTGTGTAGTTTGATAATCCCCTCTTTTGATATTACATAATTTACCTCTAACTATAGTATGATTCATGATTCATATTAGATTGAATTGCAAAAATACAATTTTCAAAATATATGTATTCAAGTGAATTTAATTTTTATGTTGAGTACAAATATGACCATATGAATGAAAAAGTTTAAGATAATTATCTCCATCACCGAATGAATGCAAGCACTCCATCATACTGGATCCCCAGTTCACCAAAAACATAAATAAATGAACTTTTACTCTTTTAATGTTTTCCTTTTACGGAGTATTATTTATTTCAGGACCTTCAGGTGAAATTTTTACTTTTTGTATAAAAACCATTTTCCCCTTACCTCCTGCCATTTTCCAACCCTGTTCTAATTTCACCTTTTCATTTGCTTCAATATGTTGTTCCACAAAATTTTCCACTGTTTTCTCATTTAAAGAATCTGTAATTCTGAGTCCGGTTAAAAGGCCAACCCACAAGTTGGTAGGGGAGTCAAGGGTACTTGGATCCTTTCCATTCAGATTCACAAGAACAAAGGAAACAACTGGGGAATAGTATTGGTGATCCCTTGAATTATAATGGGCAGAAAGTCCCTCTTCAATCTTGGGTTTCAAAATTGCTTGAAGCATAGTGAAAGAGTGCTTCTCAGCAGTCAAATTCTGATTAGGCACTGCTGTTTCAGCCCCTTTATCAGCAATAGCAAGCCTTCCTCTGCTCACACCCTCCAATCCTCCATCCAATTTAGAGGACCTCCATGTGAAATCACTACCCCAATTTCAATAATGGCATATGATTCCCAAGAAAAAGGATGGACCCGATCCTCAAGAACCACTGGACCAGATCTCTTTCGTTCCAGGCATGAATTTCCTGAAAATATGTCCTTGATTTTATGTAACTCAGTTTCAGAAGCTCCCAATGGACATGGTTGGAGAAGCAAATCAACAATAGAAACGCTGGGCATCAAACTCACCAGTTGCAGGATTAGGAAAAACATAATCTGGCGATTGTACAAGTGTCTTTTTCCTACATCATATTTCAACATAGATACATAATGCCCCAATCCTTTTTGATTAATTTTCATAGAAGTAACACCTTCCAATGTAAGACTATCATACTTGTTCAATCCTTCCAACATAATGTTTGATGACTGGCGATACATCATTTCAGTCTTTCAGACATTTGGCCAGTTCCTCTTCTGTGCAAGATGAGAAGAAATATCGCATACCTGAAGAAGCTTGAACCTATTGTTTTCAAGGTCTGACTGGTCAAGATCGTACTTGGAAAACATCTTACGTCTGGGGAATCCAACAACTGCTTCAGCTAGAGGTTCAAGATTAGCTGAAGGTTTCTCATTTCTTTCCTCTTCTCCATAGGTGTGTTGTTGATCAACCAACTCATGCTGTGAATCTGCGCACTCTGATAGCGATTTCGAATTGGTGTTTTCTGCTCGCTTTGAAGCCAGAGGACCGGAAGAAAGTAGGCGACTGCAACGAACCTTTGTTTTTAGAATTCCTGCAGCGACGCACAGTCCTCAATCGTCCTCGTCGGTGACGTTGCCGCAGCTTGGTGTGCACTTCGTCCAACCCTGTCCTCATTTCCTTGCTTTTCACACGCTTCTCCTTCTCCAGGTTTGAGCGTTTTTCCTTTTCTAGGGTTGAGCGCTTCTCTTTCTCCACTTTTCCGCATTCAACCTTTTCTGCGAGTTTCCCCAATTTTCCGCGCGAATCCTTTCTCGTGTGCGAAACAGTTCGCGACTCCTTCTGCGACTTGGTGAGCAACTGTGATGGACTCAGTTTATCAGATCGCCGATGATGCCCGGTGTTCTTCGATCGGTGCAAGCGCTGATTTAGACGCTCACAGTCACGCAAGATACCTTCCAACATAGCGTTTGTCTCCCTCATCTGTCGGTCCAGATTATCAAAACTCTTTTCCATTTGGGGTGTCATGTAGAAATCCTCCATGATTCAGATTATCCGTCTCCAGGAAGTAACGTGCTCTGATACCACTGATAGAATCCCTCCAGAAATCACACAAAATCAAAGAGAAAGTGTAAAATAGTATCAAGAAACCAAGCAAGCTTTATTAGAGAGGAACAGTGACACTGGCCTAAGCCCCCAAAAGAAAGAGACGACTAATCTCTAACTTCTCAGTCCAGACTACCATAGTCAAACAGCCTACCCTCTACTTCTAGCCTTCTTCTATTTATAACTATTCAGTACAACCGGATTAGTTAATAGCAATAACCGAACTAACTATCCACTAACTATTCTATTTACTAAGTATTATATCATCTACGTATTTATCCTCTTTGTTTATTTCAGCTGCATTCCTATCACTGTAGCAGAGTCTTTGAGAAGTCTATGTTTCATATGCTACCTGAAATATTAGATCCCAAATCTTTGAAGTGCATTTCTGTAGGCTATTCGTGTGTCCAAAAGGAAAATAGGTGCCACAGTCCTAGCACAGGGTGATATCTAGTGACTAGTGTCTATAGATTTTTCCTTCAAGAAGATGTACTGCCTAGTGCCTACGAGTCTCACATTATTCAAGGGATGATGAAGCTGTCATGGTCTACACTTTTACCACGTCTCTTCCTATGTCTCCCACTACATCTTATGATAAGCCTCTCATCACTGATGCTTACACCTATTGAGCAAAGAATCTAATACAGAAGTTCATGTTACATGTCCAAGTGAGACCCCGACTCCATGTCTTATGCCAACTTCTTTGCCATAGTGCGCCTGCATATGACCTCCCGATAGCCCTACGTAAAGGTAAGATGAGATGCACTTATCCTGTCTCATCTATTGTTACTTATAATAGCCAGCCTCTTTCCTCCCGTTCATTTATTGCACACTATTTCATTTTCTAAGACAGTTAAAGGACTCTTATCCCATCTTGGCTGGCGCAACACAATTATAGAAGAAATGAATGCTTTAGCTCTCAATGGTAATTAAAGTTTGGTTGATTAACCTGTACGGAAGAAGGCTATTAAATGCAAATGGGTGGTAGCTGTTAAAGTTGTTCCTGATGAATCCATTGCTCGGTTAAGAGATCGAATGGTAGCTAAGGGTTATGCCCAAATTTGCAAGATTGATTATTCTCGCACATTTTATCCTGTGGCTAGATTAACATCTATCAAGTTACTCGTCTCTTTTTCAGCCATCTAAGACGGCCACGTATACCTGCTGAATATTAAAAACGCTTTTGTGAGTGAAGATTTCCAGGAAGATGTGTACATGGAGCAACCTCCTTGGTTTGTTGCTCGAGAAGAGTATACAAAGGTTTAATGCTTACACAAATCTCTGTATGGTAATATGGTTTGAAACAAAACTGACGTGCCTGGTCTAGGAAGTATAGTCAAGCAATTGAGAAATTTGGAATGCTGAAAAGAACGCCTGATCACTCTGTTTTTTACCAGTGAACTAATTCTTAAAGAAAGTGACACCAGACACAGCTCATCTCTTCAGATGTTCTTTAATAGCCACTTTCAGACAAGAGAATTAGGAGATATAGAGTACTTTTCTGGTGTAGAGGCAACCACAAATAAAAAATCAATACTTCTTTCCCGAAGGAAGTATGTCCTCGAGTTGTTACCTGAAAAATTGGGAGCTTGATAGGGATCGACCTATTAGACTAATAAATAGAAGAGTTAGTTGTTAGTTATTTTTCTCTTATTAACTAATAAGTAATAACTAGAGTCGGTTGTACTGGAAGTCTATAAATAGAATAGTCTAGGAAGGAGAGGGCAGGCTCTTTAGACTTTTGTCTTTGGATTGGGAAGTTAGAGACTATCATCTCTCTCTTTTGGGGGCTTCGGCCATTGTTACTGTTCATCTTCAATAAAGATTCCAGTTGTTTCTTGACATCATTTTCTGTATTTTTTAGAATACCTGGATAGTTCTATCAGAGCTAAACCTTTTCAACAGTCCCATTATTCTCAGTTTGCAACTCACAAAAAAAGGAGAACCATTTGAGGACCCCAAAATGGAATACTCCCTCCGTCCCAAAATGAGTCCCGTATTTCCTTTTCGGGCTGTCCCAAAATGATGGTCCTGTTTCCCTTTTTGGAAAGAAAGATGTGGTCCACATCATTTCACTTTATTATACTCAAATCTCAACCACAACTTTTACCTTTTCAACCACTTCCTTAATCTTTGAGCCCAAAAAGTGGGACTCTCATTTTGGGACGGAGGGAGTATTTACTTTCTCACTGGTATTTAACTGAGAGGAGAACCATTTGACAATAAGTTGCTAAACCTTGCAACAGTCCTATTATTCTCAGTTTAACAGACAGTTTCATAGTCTCTGTGTTCTCAGAGAAGTCTTCTATGGTAATGCTGACTCTACATTTGCCTCCCCATTAAGAAAATATAGAATAATCAAGTTTCTCAAGCAGTCAATAAAGCTAAAGCTAGAAAAGTAGAAGTTACCCAAACATTCTAGGACAAGGAACATCTAGACCAATGGTCGGGGAATATGAATAGCCCGGTGAAACATAAGTCACATGCTGAATGGTCAAGGATGCTACAAATACTTGCCACCTTGGAGCATAATATTGAATAAGATATCTAAGCCAACCAGGATGCAGGAACGTAACTCTAGTCTGGCTTTGTATAATTTAAGGTTGAGAAAAGAACAACAACTTCGAATGGGAGCCTTGGCACACCGGTTTAGGTGTTGTTGTGTGACCTAGAGGTCACGGGTTCAATCCTTTGGAGCGGCCTCTTGAAAAACTTTGACAAGGGAATACTTGCCCCCTATACACCCTTGTATGTAGGGATGCCAATGTGCGCCGGGTTTCCCTTTAAGTGGACAACTTTACTTGATTTAACAGATCACCAAAGGCTTAACTATATCAATTAGAGCATGTATGTACAAAGCCGGTATCTTAAGCTTTCTAATATAAAAATGTCAAAGGCACATGGAAAATAAGGAACATCTCTAGGGTTTTAAAATGGCAAACAACACATCAGTACATAACTCCTTTTTTAGTCTATTATTCTATTAGTCTATAACAAAGATGAAAGTAAACAAAATATCAAACAAATGAGTCACAAGATAGCAGATGGCGATGACAACTATCAATAAGACATAATGGATGACTTGTTGACAACTGTTTCCCAGTGAATTAATATTCTAAAATTACAAAAACATCCACATGACACACTAAAAAAACACAAGATTATAATAGTTAGATTTGAACAAATGCACTTTGAACAGTTTAGAGCATAGAATTGCCAAAAGAATGTTATTGCAGTCTCATGGTTAGCATCAACAAGTTCAGTAAAGATTCACAGCTAACAAATGAGCATACCATTTTAGAGAAACAAGCTGCACGATTTGCAAGGCATACTGATTGAATCTCAGTAGATGATTGGACATCTTTTACAGCTTGCAAAGCTAGCTCATACTTGGATAATGCCTCTTCGTGAAACCCATCCCTAAACAACGAATTTCCTTCAAGCTTCAGATCATTGGCCAGAGCCATTGCATCCTGTTGCCCAAACACAAGACCTGATCTCAATTAACAGTAGTGAAAAACAGGTGTAATAACAACACTAAGAAAACAAGATGCAATAAACCACAACTAAAGGAACAATGAAGTAGAGATTGGCATGAGGTGTTGAAGAGAAGTATACGAAACAATTGAACCCAGCTTTTCTAAACTCTGTTTTACGACGAATGTGAAGTTGGCTCATTCATGAAGCTATATAAGTTATTCTATTTCCCAGAAGCTAGGCATACAAGCATTAGAAAATTGATAATTGGCTTAACAAGCCCTACCTTTAAGGTGATATTCATCCTGAGGTTTTAAAATTTGTGTATTTTCTCAAATAGCTTAATCTTATGTAAAAGCTTAATCTTATTTGAAGCCTTAGCTGATATTATAAACATACCATTCAAGCGCTGATAAATAAATATCAGCAAAAGCAACTCACGCGGACAAGGTATAATTAGATATACAGTAAATCATGAAATCATTTCGAGCAATAATTCTCTTATTTAGCTTAGTTTTTCAAAATCCCATAATGCACGAGACAAGCAAACTTAGCATCCTAGTCATATGCATTGAGTGATAGAGAGAGAACCTCAATAAGTTGACTCATGTCGGATTCCACTTCCTGTATAGGAGCGTCTCTATTTTCACACGAAGAAGACTGTGTTGATGTTGCAGAGCTCATATCTCCTTTTTTTGCATTGTCTTCCTGTATATAACTCTCACTGCGATTTTTCTCCTCTTCATTCATTTCTGTTTCATCGGTTTCGTTCAGCTCTGTTTCGCTAGCAGTCGCATAACCATCGGAACCATATCCAGATGCCGGATCAACCGCCGTAGGGGCCGAACTGCCATTAACCGAAGCTTCATCCGCCTTGACCATTCGTGGTTTTGGCTTTGATATATCGTCAGAGGGCGCGAGCTCGATCAACACCATCGCTACCTTTTTCACTGTCCAATTGCTTAAGCGGACGATTTTCAGGGAATTGGGACTGCGCCCCTTCAATAGTGTAGTAACAATGCACTTTGTAGCATTTACAACGAGAGGAAGAAAGGAATAAACACAGTCAACATACTAACCTTGGTTAAGGACTAAAATAATGGGCAAATTATATCCTACATCCGGGTGTACATACACCCGATTATTTTGGTAATTTTAAGTCTTTGATGTCATACTTTTTCCTTCTCGCTGGATCATCAATTCGCTCCATACTTTTTCCTCTTCTGCCGTCATTCTCTTTTTTTTTCTCTAATCTTATTTCTTCAGCCACCATCTCGTTTTCTTTATTTTCTTATGCCGCCATACTCATTCGTAATACTCATCCCCCATACTCATCCTTTTTACTTCTTGATTGTTACGACTGAGTACTTTTTAGTTTTGTGTTTTTTATTTTTATTCTTTTCTTTACTTTTACTGCTAGGTACTTTCTTTTGATTTACTCGTCCTTTTACTCCTCCTTTTTTAGTTTTAGTTTTTTTGTTTTGTCTTTTCCTTTACCTCTTTTTATTTCTTGATTTGTAGTTGACTTCCTTTTTTATATGTTAATACGAAACACATTAGAAATGAGTTTTACCTTAAACTCAAATGAGTAAAACTTCTAAAGATGAACATACACAAATGAGCTTTTGAATTTCTAAATACTCATTTTGTGAATTATGTATGTTCATTTAGTATTTCTGCTATACCCATTTTTAAAATGTTTTAGCAATGCACATTTCAAAAGTCTCATATTACATTATTAGATTTATATAAGAGTTGATTATGGACACGAGACCACAAATTATGATACTCAATCGCAGATTCTAATACTCAATAATGAAGGTTTGATGCTCATTGAAAATGTCTTGATGCTCAACGAATAAAAACTTACACTTTCCATATCAATGCTCATCTTGTAAGTTACATATGCTCATTTGTATAGGTCTGATGCTCATTAAAAATTCATTAATGCTCATTTAATACAAATCATTATTTTCATCTCAATATAGGAGGTTTGATGCTCAATGAAAATATCGTGATGTCCAATTAAGCTACACATGCTCATTTGGTACTAATTTTATGCTCATATGTAAAATGGCATATCAATGCGTGTGTAAAATGTTCAACGAACAAAACTTACAATTTTCATGTCGATGCTCATCTTGTAAGTTGCATATGCTCATTTGTATAGGTCGAATCCTCATTAATGCTCATTTTACAGAAATCGTGATTTTCATCAATCTCAATAGAGGATGTTTGATGCTCAATGAAAATGTCGTGATGTTCAAATAACAAAGCAGCTAACATATTCATTAATACTCATTTTGTAAGTTACGTATGCTCATCTGGTAGAGATCTTATGCTCATTTTCTAAATGTCATATCGATGCATTTTTTAAAGTACTATTTTACATTAATTAACATATTGAAATTCACAGGAGTTGATTATAAATATAGTTTAATAAGATTTTATAAAAGAAAAAATAACAAAAAGAAAGTGAATTAGAAGTTATGAAGCGGAGATCACGATTCTCAATATTAGACTCCTAATACTCAATAGAATGGGTACGATGCTCATTAAACGTTTATTATTGCTCATTCACTAGAAACCGTGAATTTCATCTCAATAGCGGATGTTTGATGCTCAAATATTAAATGTGAATACATAACGCGTGAAATGAGTATCAAAAAGTTCAAAATGAGCATTGCGCCAATATGCATGGATATGACATTCAAGTTGTCTCGTGTAGTGCTCATTTTAAAATGCTAAAAATATGAATTAGTCTTTTAATGTAACACCGTCCCCAAATGTATTTACTTTCAAGTAAATGATGTAATAAACCTTATGGAATGATTTACGAATTTACGAAGTTGTAAATTTTTTTTTATTCTTTCGCGTGAATAGTAAATTGCACGTGGGGCCCACACCGGGAGCGGTGGGCTGCCCGATATTCCCGAGATCACATAAATTATTCTTATGGGTCGAAATAATATTTAAATAGTGGTGGATATCTTATTTGGGCCATGGGAAGGCCTGAGGTTGACCGATTGGTCAAAAGAAGCCCAATTACTGATACCGACAATTTAACAGATAACAGCCCGAAAATGAATTTCAGAGACTTCTAAATTAAAGTTTTGGAATATATATTATTTCAAAGGGTCTTTATGATTGAGGACACATAATATATTTTATTTTACCCGATAAAATAAAATATGATTAAAACAGTCCGAAAAATACAACTTTCGGGACTGATTGTACACACCGGGACACAAAGGGATGACCTCCCACATGAGTGGGGGCCACCCCACGTTTTTTTGAGCTGGGATGGGCAAGGAAAAGGGCTGGTTGACTTGTAAGGGGAGAGAGTGAGGTGATGAGCATCAAAGGTACACCCATGGACCCCATTCTCCCTCACTCATTGTCCAAGCAAGACAAAAGAGCCAACTCCAACCCCCTCACCCCATTAGCTCGACCACACCATCCAAGGAAGAGAGAAGGAGCTTCAAACTCACCTCCATTGCTGCAAATTAGAGCTCAAGCTTTATTGCTCAAAGGAAGAAGGTTAAAGAGGGAAAAAATTGGGAAAAGTGTGAACAACTAAGGTAATAACCTTATTATAACTTTTCCTTTATTTTTCTCCTACCATATGAAGTATATACCATATTAAGGACCTTTAGCATGGTTCCACATGTTATAAGTATGGATTTATGGATTGAAAGGTGGTTCTATGTCCAAGAACGGACTTAGGAGCCAAAACAACCGGTTCACCGGAAAATAACCTTTTTGAGGTTATTTGTATTAATATGGGTTTTATGATTATAAAACCTTGTTAGGCACTTGTAGAGGGTATTTCAAGTGATTTCACAAAGTTGGAAAAGTCGCCGGAGTTGTCGCCGGAGTTTCACCGGAGTTCAACCAAGAAGGGTAGAACTTCATAACGCTAGTTCAAGGTGAGTGGATGGCTTAACATCTTATAACTTTTGGGTTAATTATGAGATTACCTAAATAAATGTTATATGAGTTCATAATGATGTTTAAAAGATATTTAAACATGTGATTAGCTGATACGTTTGTAATTTCCGTATGTTTATTTACGTTTTTAGTTAGTTTTGATTGTTTAATATCTCGGAAATTACACACTTTCGGTGTAATAGTTTAGTTTGTTAAATTCTTGTAATTTGTTTAGATTAGGTTTATTCTGAGCTTAAACAGGTCCAAGATTAATCAAATGATCAATGGTGAAGGAAGGTGCAAGAGTACAAGACAAAAGAAGGAAGAATCCTGACTTTGGTCTATACTCGGTCGAGTATATACATATACTCGATCGGGTATCTGGTTGACATTTCAAATCGGATCGGATCCGAAAACAAAGGAACATGCAGGAGAAGATCTTCCCACGTTCGAGTGTCTATACCCGATCGGGTATGCTTATATACTCGATCGGGTATGCACATAAAATCTACTCGAGTATTGATCGAGTATTGACCAAATTCTGATTTCTATACATACTCGATCGAGTATGTATACATACTCGATCGAGTACTCGATCCTGCACCTCAAAAAGCCTATAAATACACCTCCTTTCCTTCACTTTTAAAAAATCAATTCCTATATACTCTTAAGCTCAGTTTAGAATAGCATTTCTCTATATTTCTTTTAGCATGTTTAGTCTCCAAATGAGGAGCTAAACTTCCATTTCTTGGTATTGCTCTTGAAGCTTGTTGATTATTAAAGTTGTGAGTTATTCTCTTAACCTCTTTCCTTGAATATTAATTCTTTCTTCAAATACTATTTCTATATCAATGTTGGGGAGTGTTGCTAAGATGACAATTAGTTAACATCTTGATATTGGTCTTAGTAATAGCTATTCCTTCCTCTATGTTAATATCGGGGAGTGTTACTAAGATGACAATTAGTTAACATCTTGATATTTAACTATAGTAGGATTCATTCCCTTTAATATTCTTCCTCGAGTATTAATTAATTCCTAATCATATTTCATATTAATATTTTGAACATTACTTAAAGGATCAACTAGTTTTGTTTCAAATATTAATTATTACTAGAAACGATCAACGAACCGATGGTTAATCGTTGATGGTTTCACAAGTAAGTAACTTCGGTTTATTAATGCACGGTCGTGGTTAGTAAACTTAAGAGGGATTAATTTTGTTGGTTAAACCGAAACCGTTGTGTTAAGGTTATCAATCTCAATTGATTTCATCAAGGAGTTAAAATATTAAATGCTACTATCAAGCCGGTATATGGCGTTGTTCTATACTTGACTAATAGTAAGGGTTATTAATGAACGGTCGTTGTTAATAACTATCCTCGATGAATTGGGTATACTCCTCGATTGAGTATTCGAGAGGAGATAAGTTATAGATATAACAATGATCGACTAAAATATATCAACAAGTGGAAAGTAGCAATACCAAGCCCCTTTTATCTTTGAATTAAACCACATAACTCGTTCACCTTCGTGTTTAATTTTAATCAAATCACTCGATCAAAACCCCCCCCTTTTATTTACTATTTATATAAAAAGAAAGTTATTCCTTTCCCTGTGGATACGAACTCTACTACGCTATACTACGTATATGTGTTGTATTAAAAAAAAAAAAAAAAGTGTATCTAGGGACATACCCGATCGAGTAATCTTCCATACTCGGTCGGGTATGGGTAAAAATAGGGAGAACCCGAGTTCCATACTCGAGCGAAGTGGTCAGTATTTTAAACATTGGAGGCATACTCGATCGAGTATCAGTTAATACTCGGTCGAGTATGTCCAGAAAGGCAAATCCAAAAAGAGCCTGTTTCCAGCACTCGATCGAGTATGGACATATACTCGGTCGAGTATGTCTGGAAAATCAACCTACCAGACCCTGTCTTGAAGGCCCGATCGAGTATTAAGCCATATTCGATCGGGTATTACTGGAAAACTTCATACTCGAACCCCTGTGTTGAGTACCCGATCGGGTACATCTGCGACTTAACCCCAAAACACACCCCAAAACACTTCATCTTCTCCAAACACCCATACCAACCTCGACCCCTTCTCCCCAAAACTCCATTTTTTCTACCTTCCCTCTACCATATCTCCATCATTTCTCCACCAAAACACCCACAACCCACCAAAAAGCAAAATCACCTTACTCCACAAACAACAAAAGCCGAAATTGGGCACTAGGGACAGTGCTTGAACTAAGTGTGGGGGAGGAGACTCATCATGGGTATGTAATCTTATTTTCTACCTTTTACTACGCATGAACTTCTTTAAAAAAAAAAAAACAAAGCAAAAAAAAAAAAAAACAAAAAAAAAATGAAGAAAAGAAATGCTAGTTAGGTTGAAAACCCAACAAAATGGGCAATCTAAGCAAAAAAAGGCTTGTGAAAAATGATGAGTGAGTTGGGAGAATGGAAAATGAAAAGAGATGCTAGGATGAAAACCTGAAAAGGCTCCTAGGCAAAATGAGAGATATGAGAGAAATATTTATTTTTGCATGCACTCATTTAATCTCTTTGGAGAAAAAGAGGAAGAAGAGAAGAAAAAGAAGAAAAAAAAAAGGCAAGAAGATGGAGCATAGAAGATCATTAAACCCAAGAAAGAATGTTGTTGTAAAAACTCATTTTTCCCCTTGGTGGTCTTAGTTTCCTTCTTTCTTGAACTTTTGAAAAACTCTTAAACCGGTTGGATGTTTCTGTTTTACTCGAGGACGAGTAAAGAGCTAAGTGTGGGGGAGTTGATACGTTTGTAATTTCCGTATGTTTATTTACGTTTTTAGTTAGTTTTGATTGTTTAATATCTCGGAAATTACACACTTTCGGTGTAATAGTTTAGTTTGTTAAATTCTTGTAATTTGTTTAGATTAGGTTTATTCTGAGCTTAAACAGGTCCAAGATTAATCAAATGATCAATGGTGAAGGAAGGTGCAAGAGTACAAGACAAAAGAAGGAAGAATCCTGACTTTGGTCTATACTCGGTCGAGTATATACATATACTCGATCGGGTATCTGGTTGACATTTCAAATCGGATCGGATCCGAAAACAAAGGAACATGCAGGAGAAGATCTTCCCACGTTCGAGTGTCTATACCCGATCGGGTATGCTTATATACTCGATCGGGTATGCACATAAAATCTACTCGAGTATTGATCGAGTATTGACCAAATTCTGATTTCTATACATACTCGATCGAGTATGTATACATACTCGATCGAGTACTCGATCCTGCACCTCAAAAAGCCTATAAATACACCTCCTTTCCTTCACTTTTAAAAAACCAATTCCTATATACTCTTAAGCTCAGTTTAGAATAGCATTTCTCTATATTTCTTTTAGCATGTTTAGTCTCCAAATGAGGAGCTAAACTTCCATTTCTTGGTATTGCTCTTGAAGCTTGTTGATTATTAAAGTTGTGAGTTATTCTCTTAACCTCTTTCCTTGAATATTAATTCTTTCTTCAAATACTATTTCTATATCAATGTTGGGGAGTGTTGCTAAGATGACAATTAGTTAACATCTTGATATTGGTCTTAGTAATAGCTATTCCTTCCTCTATGTTAATATCGGGGAGTGTTACTAAGATGACAATTAGTTAACATCTTGATATTTAACTATAGTAGGATTCATTCCCTTTAATATTCTTCCTCGAGTATTAATTAATTCCTAATCATATTTCATATTAATATTTTGAACATTACTTAAAGGATCAACTAGTTTTGTTTCAAATATTAATTATTACTAGAAACGATCAACGAACCGATGGTTAATCGTTGATGGTTTCACAAGTAAGTAACTTCGGTTTATTAATGCACGGTCGTGGTTAGTAAACTTAAGAGGGATTAATTTTGTTGGTTAAACCGAAACCGTTGTGTTAAGGTTATCAATCTCAATTGATTTCATCAAGGAGTTAAAATATTAAATGCTACTATCAAGCCGGTATATGGCGTTGTTCTATACTTGACTAATAGTAAGGGTTATTAATGAACGGTCGTTGTTAATAACTATCCTCGATGAATTGGGTATACTCCTCGATTGAGTATTCGAGAGGAGATAAGTTATAGATATAACAATGATCGACTAAAATATATCAACAAGTGGAAAGTAGCAATACCAAGCCCCTTTTATCTTTGAATTAAACCACATAACTCGTTCACCTTCGTGTTTAATTTTAATCAAATCACTCGATCAAAACCCCCCCCCTTTTATTTACTATTTATATAAAAAGAAAGTTATTCCTTTCCCTGTGGATACGAACTCTACTACGCTATACTACGTATAAGTGTTGTATTGAATTTACTTTGAGTGCACTCACGACAAAGTGCACGTCAAATTTGGCGCCGTTGCCGGGGAAAGGCAATTATTTTTCTTTTTATTTTATCTCATAAAAATCAAAAAAAAAAAAAAAGAATAAATTTTTTTTTTTTTTTTTTTTTTTTTTTTTTTACACACGCACACATACTGAAATAAACTGAAAAGAAAACATACCTTGCTTGGGTTGCCTCCCAAGAAGCGCCTAATTTAACGTCGCGGCACGACGCCATCATTGTGTTCAATCGTTCAAGCTTGGATCGTGATACTTCATCTTCTTCAAATTTTCACCCAGGTGACTCTTATAGAAATACAATATTTTTCGACCCTCTATTTGGACAATCTTTCCGGGATCAAATATCCGGATTTGTATCGCTTCATATTGTGAGAGTGAGGGTCCATGATTTTCTCTAAGCATGGTCAATGGAAGGGGTTTTGATTCGGGTGGTATAAGAGGGAGTATGAAATATTTGTGCAACTCCACCGTTATTCCTTGCTTATTTGTGAACAAAGAGAAGTCTAAATTATATTCACAATTGCGGAAGATTTCATAGATATCTTTGTCCTTCTCCACCCTTTGTGTTTCATTTAGAGCCTCCGGAAATGGTGGCATGATCTCAGGAATGGCCGATGGTTGAGTTGAGTTTTGAGGTTCCTCCTCCAGTTGAGCTTTCTCCGTATTCTCCTCTTCTTCCTCCTCCTCGCTCATGTGGTTCACAATGCTTGGCATTTGTTGCGCTTGATTGTCCAAGTTCTGTTCGTTGGACATTGTTTCTTGCGGGCATTGTGACACATTTTGTTGCATATTTGTCACATTGATAGTGAGAGCTCGGATCATGTCTTCAGTGGACATGCTAGAATAAGAACTTGAGTATGGGTTATATGTGTTGGAGAATGAATCATACCTCTCTTGGAAACCAACATCATTCCTTTGTTCAAAGTATTCTTTTTGAAGTTCTGGGCAAAAATCCGTAAGATGTCTGTGTGACATGCAAATGTTGCATGTATGGACATCTTGAGATTTTGAACATGAAATAAACTCCTTTATTAGAGAAGTTAAGACGGAAATTTGCCTCTCTAGGGATGATATGTTGGTATCCATATACTCATGTAAGCTCAGAAAATAGAAAAGTAATAAGATTTTTTTTTTTTTTTTGATTTTTATGAGTATATGGATACCAACATATCATCCCTAGAGAGGCAAATTTCCGTCTTAACTTCTCTAATAAAGGAGTTTATTTCATGTTTTAGCCAATAGGGTTAAGTTTGTATTAAAGAAATTAATTGTTGATGCATGGAATATGATATGAAAGGTTATATGAAATGCATATTTGTTTGAAGTGTATTAGAAGCATAAATGAATATTATTAACTTAATTATATGATGATTAAGTTGATACACACAAGGCATGAAATGGCGGTCAACGAAAACGTTGACCGATGGACAAAGGATTTAATTAATACCGGTTGGTATTAATTAATTATAAATCTATATAAATGCATGGTTTTGCATGGATTGTGATACATAAGCTTTGTGTATAGAATTAGTTATGAGTAACTAAGTATGATATAGACTCTATCTAGGTTGATAGAAGGTTGATCATAGGAAAATATTTTGGTGGAGGACCCTAGTACTTAAAAGTACTTAACACTCAAAATTTGGTGGAGGACCCTAGGACTTAAAGTCCTTAACACTCAGATTATAAATTGGTGGAGGACCCTAGGACTTAAAGTCCTTAACACTCGGATTATAAAATTTGGTGGAGGACCCTAGTACTTAAAAGTACTTAACACTCAAAATTTGGTGGAGGACCCTAGTACTTAAAAGTACTTAACACTCAAACTTGGTGGAGGACCCTAGGACTTAAAAGTCCTTAACACTCAAACTTGGTGGAGGACCCTAGTACTTAAAAGTCCTTAACACTCACAAACCGGTGGAGTACCCAAGGATTTTGATCCTCAAAGCTCATAGATTATGATATTGAAATAGGGACAAGGAGGAGTCCTATACACTCATAGGTATATGGGTGGGTTGGGTTTTTGGTAGTGGTGGACTCGGGCCGGGCGGCCCGGCCCGGAACCGGCCCGGCCCGGTTACTATTTGGCCCGGCCCGGCCCGGGGCCCGGTGGGTCCACCGGTTCGGTTCGGCCCGGCCCGGCTGCTGGGCGGTTCGGGCTCGGGCCCAGGTTTTGGTGAACCGGCCCGGCCGGTTCGGGCCCGGTCCGGGCCGGATTTTAATTTTTTTTTTTTTTTTTTTGAAATTTTTTTAAGTTTTAGGTTGGATTAGGTATTTTGGGCCATTTGAGGTGGTTTGGGATGGTTTGGGGTTGAGGGGGAGGGGTAGGGGATTAAATAGGAGAACAAAAAAAAAAAAATTAATTGGGCCGGTTCGGCCCGGCCCGGAACCGGGACCGGAACCGGCCACCGGCGGTTCGGGCTCGGGCCTCCCTTTTCTGGCCCGAGGCCCGGCCGGGCCCAGGCCCGAACCGGGCCCGAACCGGCCCGAGTCCAGCCCTAGGTTTTGGTCAAGAATATTGACTGTTACTATTTTTCCCAAATAAAACGGTGATCTACGGATCAGATATTTTCCAAGTATATATATATACTAAGAAGTATTTCATAACTTGGGGGAAAGACTATTTATTTAAGTATCACGCTACGTTTGGGTCTTATACTTGAAACGCTAGTTATTCTATATTTAGCCTGCTACTCGCTCGGTACTTGTACTGCCCCCTTCGGGGGGGCCCACCATTTTCAGGTTGAAGCTAGGGCTTGCTACTTGCACCTTTCTCACGGGTGATATCAAATCAGGAAGACGTGGTTCGTGCTTCCTTATTTTCTTTCAAACTACCGAACACTTGCTCATGGATATTTGTTTTACTATAAACTATTTTTGGGGCTTGCATGCCCATGTTGTTGGCCGGTTGTGGCCCATGACTTACCGTTGAATATTTCCGCTATTCATTGGTTTAAATGTGATGTTGTTATGTATGTTTACTACTGAGTATGGATGGATTGTTTTCTCGAACGCCTTGTGTAATTAAGTGAGGTTGACTCGTGGGTGACGTCACTTAGTTATACGGCGGTTGTACACGCGCTTGGATTGCGGTCTGGGGCGTGACATTTAATATAGTAATAATGAGCAAAAACAAAAGAATAGTTAATATTATAATTACTATTAATAATATGCAGTATGAAACTATATAGGATAAGTAAGATAAAAGAACTGATTATCTCAACAAGACAAGTTAGTGAGATGGTTGGAAGGCTGCATACCTTACTTCGGGTCTGGGGATCGAATCCCGCTGGGGATTTTAATTTTTTTCGCTGGAACAAGATGTAAGCCCACCAGTCAAATTTAATAATTGGGCCGGATGTACGTACACCCGGGTGTACTATATAGGGACTCAAAATAATGTCCATTTTCCTAAAATAAAATTTAATATTTAAAATTTCATAAATGAGAAAATTTATTTGTAATTGGATAAAAAAAATGGAGAAAGTTCCCACTCTATATTAATGAAATTCATAAATGGGAAGACCCACGTTTTATTATTCTAAAAAAAGCATGATGACTCATTCCGGGACCGGCCATGTAGGCAGGGTCGAAGGCGGAAGAATCTGCAGATGGCTTAGAGCATCTTCAATGGTAGAATGTGAACGGTGCACATGTGGCATGAGAGATAGCTACATAAATACTAGAAAATAAATTATTTCTCTCCTTATTTGAATGATTTTTTCCAGTTTTGGTAAGTTTTTCTCCACAATGTCAAAGAGACCGTCAAGATTTGACATTGCAGTTGACATTGCAGGGAAAAACATACCAAAATTGTATAAAATCATTCAAATAAGGAGTGAGATAATTTATTTGCTAATATTTATGTGGTTGTTTCTCATGCCACATGTGCACCGTGCACATTCTACCATTGGAGATGCTCTTACCCTTGATTCCTTGAAACCTCAGTAAGGATGGCAATGGGGGCGGGGGCCCGTGGGGAACCGCCCCGTGAGGGGGGAGTTGGGGCGGGTGGTGGGGCGGGGCAGGTGGTGGGGTGGGGCAGGTGGTGGGGTGGGGGAGATATTTTCTCCCCGCATAAATATGGGGCGGGTGAGGGGTTATGCACCCCGCCCCGTCCCCGCCCCGTCCCGTAATAATTAATAATAATAATCTCAATAATAATACTAATAATAATAATAGTAATACTAATACGAAGTAAAAATAGCATGGTGGCCCGGTGGGTTTAGTCATTTCCTATCTAATGGATTGTGCCTAATGGGTCTATCTAATTCTTGTTTAATAACTAAGCTATTTTGAAAAATTTCTTATCAAAATCATAAAGTAAACTGATTTTTTTAGGGATGAAGTAAAATGAATTTGGGAAAGTTATAAAGTGATATTGGCTTAAACGCCTCAGGCACGGTGTGAAAGTTTTTTTCCTTTACTATTACAATGCATTAATTCTTTTCTTTTGAATGTCATTTTTATGATTGTAGTTAGGGCTCTTAAAATTTGGTGATCATATGTCGTCCTAGATGCCGTCAAATGACCATGATTCATTGAATGCAGGGTTTAAGAAAATATTATAGAGCTAATCAATGCTAATTTAGAGTTTGATAAAAATGACTAAATTAGAACACGTATAATGTGTTCTAGATTTGAAATGGGAGTAAAAGTTTTTTTACTACTAGAAGTGTTGTTTAATTTTTGAAAAATTGTCAGAGTCTAAAATGATGTTAATTTTTGACGAGTACTTCCCCCGTTGGGTACCCATGGGTCTAGCGGGTCGGGGCGGGGGATGGGGCGGGTTGAATAGTAGTGGGGGATGGGGCGGGGGTGGGGGCGATTTTTTAGACACGGGGCGGGGGATGGGGGAGTGAACCCCTGCCCCAACCCCGCCCCATTGCCATCCCTAAACCTGAGCCCTTGAGGAGTTGAGGCAGATTAACAGCTGAGGCCGTTGACTGGTTAGCCGCACTCTCAAATCGAGAGTCGGCCAGGCTTTCCCAGTTTCCACCTTCGGCTTTAGGTATTTGAATTATTGAATACCTTCACTAGTTGATTTACTTGATTTCAAGGATTTTCCTTTTTCAATCACTTATTTCTACTGCATTATTTTATTATTTACTTTTTATTCTTTAGTCTTTTTTATTGTTACGATTAGTCACTTAGTCCGTTAGGGAGTAAAATACGCTGTATATATAGCTGGTTGTACCGTGCGCACAGTACAACCGGCTCCTTTTTAGGCTTCTGCGCTTCTCGTCCTAGCAACGGTTTCTCTGAGCTTCGCCCCTGCTTCTACGCTACTCTCTGATCTTCGCCCCTACTTCTACTCTACTCGCACAGGACTTCGCTGATGCTTCTTCAAATTCGCTGATTTCTTCTATCTGATCTCGCGCATCAGGCAGACCGCTCCTCTGGCCGCTCTCTTCTCCTTAAGCTCTCCTTTCGCCGCTCTCTTCTCCTCTTGCAGAGCTGCGCAAGAGACGGCGGCTCTCGATGATTTCTTTGTTGGTCGGTGCTGCGAGAAGAAGTGTAACGACCGTCCCCAAAACGGCCATTACGATACTCAAACATAAAAGAGTCTCGACAAATCAAGCGGAAATGAAGATACAAAGCCTCGATATGAGACCTTATTTCTTTTAAAACAAAATCAAACCTTACAAGCGTAACGAAAGGCATTCAAAATAAAACATCTGTAAAATCATTACACTTGATCATGATTTTAAAACTTTTAACAACCCTTTGAAGTACCAACGTACTAAAACAACAACATAACTGATAGCCCGATCTTCTCCGTTAACCCATCCAAAACCTTGTCACCGGCTCCATAAATTCTCTCAGGCTTCCGTACCTCGTTTATTACCTATACATGAGAACATAGGAGAATACAATTCTCGTAAGCAATAATGCTTAGTAAGTCACCATTTTATCCACTAAAACATTTAGGGAGTCTTAGCTAATCATAAAATAGATACTCATGCGGAATACACCATACATATACTATAATCACACATGATAACCACACATAAGCATTCATGTATCAAACATCCATAAATTTCCTTATTCATCATTCTTTCTTCTTATCTTATTCCTTGACTTGATGTGCCCGTAGCTCGTGTCCTGGCCCCTCGCTAATGACCTCGGGTAGCTAGCCCTCAGCCATCAGAAGCAACCCCGGGACTCCCCGCGGAAGGAGATCCCGCTACGCTCAGCTCAGGTAGTTACTTGGGGGCACGACTACCTTGTAACATTATCTGTCTTTCATTATCATCATAACTTCATTTCATTGTTGGTTCCATATGAACCCAACCCCAAATCAAACATAGAACTTGAAATCCACACATTTCATGTCATACAATTTCAAGTATTCATGCACATACATCACATTCACAATATTCCATAACTTCACAATTAACACCACCTGTCAATCGGTATGTATAACTTGGAATTCACATATTTCATACCATACAAGTTCAAGTACCCATGCACATATATCATATTCACACTTAGCTAATCTTCCACACTTTATTTAGAACTATCATGCATAGGTGGTGGTGACTTACCTGGTTCCTGCGGAGTATTTACACTTGTGTGTGTGTCCGGCATCCACGAGCAACGGTTCTTCGATGAGCAACTATATATATGATTTACACTTGATCAACATAGTTTCACATTTATTCAAACTTAAATCCATGTCTATAGAAAAATCCCTAAACTTAAAGATGAGAGGAAGTTCACCAATCAACCCCTATAAGTGAGAAAACTCCCAATTTCCTACATAAAATCGACATAGCTTCGGGGTGGGTAGATAACTAAGAACCGATTGAATTTCATGAACCAAGACTCATCATCCATCAACTAATTCTCATAATATCAAGGACTACATGTATCTATTTAGAACCAGCCCCTAGACATCAAGAAACTACCCAACTTCTTTCATTAATTTGGGTAAAATTTGGGGTAGCTAAATACTCAAAACTTCACAAGGGTTTTTTAATCAAGGATGAACAACAAATCCATAACAACCTTATTACTAAGACAAACCATTAACTTTCATAGAATCAACCCCAGATCAATCAACCCTAGCAAAATCCACAACCAAGAACTCTAACTCAAAATATAGAAGAAATACTTCATGTAAAGTGTAATACCTTACCAAGTAATGATCCTTGATGAAGAATAGGTTTATTTTGGCCTTGAATCACCTTAGGAATGGTTTAGGATCGATTTGTAGAGAGAGGGACGAGTTTAGATCGATTTTGGGGCTGAAAGAGGGCGTTTTGAGCTTAAAAACGATTTTTGACCGACATGCTGAAAACCAACCGGACCGGCGCCGGTTTGGTCATGACCGGCGCCGGTTATGCTGCCTTTTAACCGCCTACAACTTTCTGTTTTGGACCGGCGCCGGTTCGGGTCCAACCGGCGCCGGTTTGAGGCCAATTAGGTGCCGAAAACGTCATTTTTCGCCCTAAACCGACCCCGATTGTTGCTGTTTGCATCCTAGACCCCCGTGTACATCTTGTGTACACCAAGAATGGTCCATTCCTAAAGGGCCGAAGTATTGAATACTCGTGAATTATCTAATCACACATAATCTTTTATATATGATTCAATTAAATACGTAGTGTGTATTTATGAACTATTAACTTATTTAGTACTATTTTCAAAGAAATTTGGGTGTTGAAATGACGAAACCCGAAACATGATCAGGGATGTACAAAGGGAAAGAAACAAATTAAATTAATAAGGGAAAACTAGCAAATAAGTCCTCGAACTAATAAAAAAAACGCAAATCAACCCTTATATAGGAGGTTCTGTTCGATCGTCTTCATTTGGGGTGGTTGCCGGTGGATTTTTTTGATGAATTTTTTTTAGCATCTTCTTCATTAAGTCTAGTTACCCATATTAAATTTAAGCTAAAAATTCAACCAGGAAGGCAGTCAAATGATTTTCTGAAATATATTGTGTTGTTTAATTGCGTAGTTATCTTCAAGAATTCATTTGACTGCCTTCCCGTTTGAATTTTTAGCTGATAGAATACTCTCATAGCATTAGAATACTACTGCTCAAAGTCACTTGACCACTGCCCGACGACTAGCCTCCGGGATTTTCCTCCCAAGTCGCCGCCGATTTTGCTAGAACCCCGTCAATGGCAGAGCCATTATTGTTCAAAAGACTTTACATGAATACCATCATTCATCGTTACTTCAATGTCACAAAGGCTCCCACATTAATCCCACCTACACACCACCCAAATTTTTGAAAAACGTATAGGTATATATGTTTAAATTTAATACAATTATTTATTACTCTTTAAAATCTAATTGTTAAAAGCCTTGAATATCCAAAACTTAAATTCCAAATCTGCCACTAAACCTCGTCATCGTCGTTAGAGTACGTTGTGACAATCAACATACTAATCTGAATTATGCAAAGAAATTTGAGGAAAATTAATTATATTATTTAATTAAATTAGGAGAATAAATACGGAGTATAATGTACTACGTATAATTTTATTCAAGAAAAACTAAACTTATACGGAGTATGAATTTATTTAAAAAAATAGTGCCCCCTATCTTTTGATCCTAGGCCATCAACCATTTCTTATTCTTTTTAGGGGTTCCGCATTTTTTTGAACCTTATCTAGCCACTCTTGCCAATTGCCAATTGCCAACCGCCTCTGAATTGAGTGAAATTCCTAGTAAGCATTCTCTATCCATCCTCCAAACTACTCTGTATTGCAAACGCTTCGAGTTCCAGCTGCTATATTTAAACTTCGGATTATCTCTTACTTTTCCATATTGAGTGAATTAATACAAACAAAAAGAAGAATCAATTTCTACACAGGCATCCTGCTCTATGGCTTCTTTGAAACTTTCACTTTTCTTCGACAGTTCTTTGGAACCCAAGAAGCCCAATAATTTCACGGTCAATTCTGTCCAGTTCACCCATGGTTGTTCCCCTCCTTTTCCCGGTTATATACATTTTTCCAGCTTGTTTGTATTGAACCCATTTCGTAAATCAAATCACATTAGGGGTTGTCTATCTCGTACTGATCTTTTGGATAGGTCTGAACTGGGTTTGGGTGATGATGTGATTGATGTCTCGACTGAGGACTTGGGGAAAAATTCGATCTTGGTAAAGTCCAATTCAAGCTCTAAACTTAGAAATAAGGGGTTAGGTTTTCGGAAGAAGAGGTCCATTGGTTCAAATAGTTCAATCAATGCCTCAACTATGAAACCCATTTTTAGGAGGAAGGACCGGGAACTTGGAAACAAGCATGATGCCAGAATGGGCTCCCAAGAGGAACGTGCTGGAGTAAATAAGGAAAAAGTAGTTTATTTTGATATTAACAAAATTAGGCCTGACATGAGCTTAGAGAGGTGTAATGCGAAGTTGAAGCAGCTTGAAGAGTGTAATGGTAAGGAAGCATTGGTGTTTTTTGATTGGATGAGACGAAACGGTAAGTTAAAGCAGAATGTGACTGCTTACAATCTAATCTTACGGGTTTTAGGGAGTATGCAAGATTGGGGTGGGGTTGAAGCAGTGGTAAATGAAATGATTACCGACTCTGGATGTGAGCTTACTTCTCAAGTTTTCAATACCATTATATATTCTTGCCGGACAGGAGGCCTGGTTGAGTTGGGTTCTAAGTGGTTTCGCATGATGTTGGAAAATGGGGTTCAGCCTAATATTGCTACTTTTGGGATGCTAATGAGTCTTTACCAGAAACAGTCAAATGTGGAGGAAGCTGAATTTACATTTTCAAAGATGAGGGCTCTTGGAATAACCTGTCAATATGCATACTCATCTATGATTACCATATACATGAGATCAGGCCTACATTGTAAAGCTGAAGAAGTGATTGACTTCCTGAAAGAAGATGAAGTAGTCTTGAATCAAGAGAATTGGTTGGTTCTGCTTAACACTTATAGTCAACAAGGCAAGATGGATAAAGCTGAGAAGATATTGGCTGCAATGCTCAAAACTGGATTCAGACCCGACATAATTGCATATAACATGCTGATCACTGGATATGGCAAAGCATCCAAAATGGATGCTGCTCAGCGCTTGTTTGATGACCTTAGAAGTTTTGGAGTGTATCCTGATGAAACCACTTATAGGGCCATGATTGAAGGTTGGGGCCAAGCAAGAAATCACGCTCAGGTAGAGAGGTATTATGCAGAACTGAAAACCATCGGTTATAAGCCTAACTATTCGAATCTGTACACAGTGCTAATTTTGCGAGCCAGAAATGTAGGAGAGGAGGGTGCCATAAGGATTATTGATGAAATGGTGATGAACGGTTGTCAAAAGGCATTCATCATTGACATTGTTTTACAAACATATGCTAAGGCTGAGCGCTTTGATAAAGTGCCTTTTCTTTTGGAGGGGTCTCTGTATGACCATGTTCTGAAGGACCAGTCTTCTTGTTCAACTCTAGTAATTGCTTATGTACGCAATAACATGATAGACAATGCCCTGAAAATTCTAAATGAAAAGCTATGGAGTGATTCTTTATTTGAGGACAACTTATACCATGTCTTAATTTGCTTATGCAGAGATCTTGGCCAACCAGAGAACGCTGTCAAGCTGTTCACTTGCATGCCAAAGGGCGATAAGCCCAATTTGCATATACTCTGCACAATGATTGGCATTTACAGTTCTAAGAACTTGTTTGCTGAGGCTGAAAATCTTTATTTACAGTTAAACACTTCAGGTGTTGCCTTGGACATGATAACCTTCAGTGTAGTGATAAGAATGTATGTCAAATCTGGACTTTTAGAGAAAGCATGCTCCGTTTTGGATTTCATGGAAAAACAAAAAAACATTGTTCCTGACATATATCTGGTCCGTGATATGTTTCGTATCTATCAGAGGTGTAACTTGAATGAGAAATTGGCAGATCTCTACTACAAAGTCTTGAAACGAAAAGACATTTGGGATCAAGAGATGTACAACTGTGTTATAAATTGCTGTGCCAGAGCATTGCCAGTCGATGAGCTGTCAAGTATCTTCTTTCAGATGATTGATCAAGGATTCTCACCCAATACAGTTACATTCAATGCAATGCTTAATGCTCTTTGTAGATCTAAACTTTTCGAAAAGGCAAGGAAAGTTTTCAACTTGGCTCATAAGCATGGTCTAGCTGACGTGATCACATACAACACACTCATTGCTGCTTATGGGAAAAATAAGGACCTTGAGAATATGGCATTGACTGTAAGGGAAATGCAGTTCAGAGGCTTTACTGTCACTCTTGAAACTTACAATTCCATGTTGGATGCTTATGGGAAAGAAGGTCAGATGGAGAAGTTCCGTGAAGCATTACTGAAGATCAAGGAATCTGGTTTTTCTTCTGATCGTTACACCTACAATATTAAGATTAATATTTATGGAACACAAGGTTGGATTGACGAAGTTGTTGGTGCACTAATGGATCTAAAAGATTCTGGAATTGGACCTGATTTGTGCAGCTATAACACTTTAATAAAGGCATATGGAATTGCAGGAATGGTTGATGAAGCTGTGGATTTGGTCACGGAGATGAGAAGGAATGGAATAGAACCGAATCGAATAACTTACACCAACCTGATTTCTGCATTGCAAAGGAATGAAAAGTTCCTAGAAGCTGCTAAGTGGTCCTTGTGGATGAAACAGATTGGGGTATAAAAGAAATCCGGCACATTAAATCACTTCTTTGTTAAGTATCATGGCGCTCCTTTGTTATTTGTTGACATCTAACCCTCCTGGGCTCAAAATAGCTATCCAACAGGCCAAGAAAGATTTTCAGAGGAAGCTGGCTTATAGATATTAATCAGTATGACTGTACTAATACATTAGTATATACAAATACCAAATGCGGGATGCCAAAGGCATGGTAAGCATCTCATATAGTCATCTTCAGGTTTTTTTCTATTTATGATCCATGGACACAGTTCGGCTACAATCTTAGGAGTATTACCCGCTTTCAGTATTACGTATGATTTTGAGGCACTCAAAATTATCAACAATAAATTATGAAGATTCATCCCTGCTGATATACTAAAAAGATATCCAGCGGTACTGGCAGTATTGGATTTAAGCAACACTAAACTCACAAGTATACTTTAATTCCGCATAGCTCCATAGCAGCTTATATTAACATGGCTCCTTTTATTATATATATATATATGTGTGTGTGTGTGTGTGTAGGTGTATTTGAGTTTGTGTTCAAATGAGAATGACATCCTAGGAATGAAAAGAGAATCAATGTGGACATATGGTGCATTGGGTTGAAGATCTAAGGGCTCTAATAAGACCAACAATACAGAAAAAAATGGATCAAAACGTGGTCACAATTTTGTAAATCAATCTAACCTTTTCAGCCACTGCAAAAATACACTATTCAGAACATAAAAGTGCATCACAGAGAACCAAAAGTGCATCTTTCCCATTTTGCGAGAAGTATCATTCTTGTTGGAACTGTTGTTACGAGTGTGGTCGAGAGAAGAAAAGAAGAAGATTGAAAAGTGACAAAATCCAAAAAATAATACAGCTCCCGCCCTAGGCAAGGAAGTCTCCTTCGGTTCCACCGAACACAAGAAGAATTATTTATCCAAAAAGTTGATGATCTCATGATTTTATTAATGAATATAACACCTTTATTTAGACTAGGCTACAAATTCTTGAAGGTCTAGAATAAGAGTAACGTTAATTCTATTACAATACTTCTATTCGGAATATCCAGTAAAATTGAATATCTATACATACTAATAGGAAACTACAACTAAAAATAGCAATAGGAAAGTAGTAATAATGCTTATGGAAACTAATAATTATAATAATATAGTAATAACAATCACAAACCAAGCATTCCAGACCAGCAGGTTGTGAGGTTACCGTGCCTAGCGAGAGGTCTCGAGTTGGAAACCCGCTAGGCACATAAGGGTTTGAAACTCAATGGAGTGAGTTTCAGCCCTGATTACTCCAGGCTCCCCCCAGACCCCCCTGGAGTAAAAAAAAAGTAATAACAATCACAATAGTAATAGTAGTAATAGTAAAAATAGGCTTCTTCCGTCCATATCATCCGCGACCTATACCACATACATAGATATGCATGTATGTATGTGTGAGTGAGAGTATTTAAGCTACAAAAGCCTATTGGTTAGGCCTTCATTTTCAAATGAGAGTGGATAAATCCTTTCTATTGTCTTGATATAGTTGGTACAGGTGACTTCTTTGTGCAACTCCATCTTTGGTTGCTTACATTTTTTAAGCTTGCACTGCGACTTCCTTTTAGAAAAAAAATCAAGATTTAAAATATTTTGGGACAGTCTGATTGTTTTCATCATGTCAAGCTTGCTGCACGTTATAATGCAAACCTTTCCCTGTCCTATCATTGATCTTCTCTCGACTAGTTCATCAGGGTAAATTGTAATGCGAAAGAGAATAGAAGACCTGCATATATGTGTTAGCAACATGTATGAATTGTGTTGTGGTTAATTTAGTCCGTGCTAGAGGTGCATTTGAACTGAGTCAAGCTCGAATAGAAATATACTTGAGCTTGAGTTTGAATTTTATTGAACTACTCACGTTTGAGGTTGATCAAGTAATAAAATTCAAGCTCGCACTTGACTTGATAGAGCACAAAAAAAACTCCTAACTCAGATCAATAAACGTGAAGCTTAAAATATAGCTGTAAAAATTAAGTTGTTTATATTTTCGTTGAGTAGTACAATTATCGGTAGGGTTACTTTGTTAGTTATTCAATTTATTATTATTATTATTATTATTTTTATTATTATTATTATTATTATTATTATTATATACACAAAACATAATATATAATATTATATAGAATATATATATATATAGAGAAATATTCAGGTCAGGTATACCTGACCACTGCCCCCGTCCGGCCTCCTCCATTTGGAGGTCTTCCCGATGGTATTTTTTGCTCAAATTTTTTGTGTAGGTTCCTCATTAAGTCTAGTTCATCCATACCAAATTTCAGCCAAAAATTCAATCGGGAAGGTCGTCAAATGATTTTTGCAAGTTAACTGGTCCGGAATATGTATTTTCCGGACCAGTTAACTTGCAAAAATCATTTGACGACCTTCCCGATTGAATTTTTGGCTGAAATTTGGTATGGATAAACTAGACTTGATGAGGAACATACACAAAAAATTTGAGCAAAAAATACAACCGGGAAGGCCCCCAAAAGGAGGAGGCCGGACGGCGGCTCCGGTCAGGTATACCTGACCGGAAGATTACTCTATATATATAATATGATATGTATATATAATGTACCATATAAATGGGACATTATAGAGGAGTCAGGAGTGATACGCTTCTTCTTAGATTGGATGAGTGCATGACTTTGAAGAGAGCATAGTGGAGGGCGGGTATTGGTGTGGCGGATTGATCTCTTATCATCTTTTCCCCCTTTATCTCTTCTTTATCTTTCTTATGTTTTTATCCTTTAATCCTTTACTTTAGATATATGTGCGAAGTCTATTCTTTTTATCTTTTTTATCTTATCAGTTTTATGTATATTTGATCTCTATTTTTTTGTTATCTTTTTATCATACCTTATCTTTTTATCTTTCTTTTCCTTTTGGCTCCGATATCATGTATAGATTCAATGATTCATATTTGCCGACCTCAAATCTTTTAGGACTAAGGCTTGGATGTTGTCATAGTATATATACTGTACCAACTACCAAGTACTCAATTAAGCTTGTCAAGCTCTCAAGCATTGCGAAAACAAGCTCGAACTCAACTCGAAAGCATTTACGAGTAACCTGATTGAGCTCGAGTCAAGTTCAGATCATGCAACGGATTGAGCAGCTTGCTTTCTATTCATGTATTACTTGAATTTTTTGCATCCCTGACTCTATGCCTTCCATAGTTCTAGGTGGATTAACATATCATATTGATCTTCATAAATCATTAATTCATAGGCTCTTACCAGATGTATATTCTTAGATGTGATATTTCCATAACTTTCATAGGATGTATTTACATTTAACCATATTTTTTTTATCTTTGCCTCTAACAGTGGGGACCCATTTCAGTTCTTTTTTCATGATGTGTTTGTGCGGCAATGCCTCCTTTTGACTAAGTTAGATGTTTCGGCTGTTCATAGTTATGTCTCTGGTGGGCGATGACAGTTCATTATATATGTTTTCAAGGACTTGGTGAGAAGCTGTTCTATCTCCATCCAAGGTATATTTGCACTTTTAACAATCATCATCTCTGTCCATTATATGTGTGTGTGGAGGAAGCAAATTTGATAGAGATTTGACTAATATGAAGAGAGGAGATAATTACTTTAATAAAGTGTATTCTAGAAGGACGTAGGGTCTGTTATTAGTTAGTCTGTTTTAGCTAATAACTACCTGTTGTTAGAAGTCCCTACTATAAATAGCATACTTTGGGAGGTTGTAGGCAGGCTGTTTTTGACTTGTAGTCTGGATTGGGAGATCAGAGTTGTACCTCTATCTTGTTGCCTAAGAAATAAAAGTTGCCCTACATTCTTGATTCAATCGTGTGTTCTGTTAGATTATAATCTGCAGGTCTAACAAAATTTTGTTTATTTTTTATTGGTTGGCTCTTCAATATTTGGTGATGTTTTTTTATTTCTTAATAACGATGACAAGGTGTTAAGGGCCTTGGTACAAGATCTGGTCCAAGGCTGTTGTTGATGAAAGGGGGATTTGAAGCGTGGGAATAAAACCCCTAACTTCCTGCCCTGGTCAAGAAAGATGATCCCTGGTTCCACCAGCAAATCAAGAAATCAAATATTCCAAACTTAGTATTTTATTCGAAGTGATAACTGATAAGCCATATATGGGCAGAAATCAGAATCCTAAACAATAATAGGAAAGAAATCTGAACTATTACCCATTCATGAATAAGAGACTTGCCTAAAAGTCGGAAAGCTAAATAAATGGCATCAACTAGAATCAGGAAAGCAAAACAAAAGGAAACAACTAGAATAATTAAAGAGAAATAATTACGATAGCTTGTGAATCAATTAGAGCATCTTCAATGCAACAATGTGCACGGTGCACCATGGAATGAGAGATATAGACACATAAAATTAGATTACCGGAGTTTTCTCTCTCTTTCCACGGCTTTCTGTATTTTTAGTTACTTTTTATCGATAATTTCAAACTCAATGTCTACGTCTAGACGTTTTCCTTCACATTGTGGAGAAAAAGTACCAAAAACTGACAATGCCTTTAAATAAGGAGAGCGAGACTACATATATCATTTTTTTATATATCTATCCCTCTCATGTCACATGTGCACCGTACACAATTGTTGCATTCAAGATTTCATTTTTATGCACTGCTGGTACATAGGACCAAAACAAGGTGTATCAAAAGGCAAAGGGAACTATAATGACTGGTTGTGTAGTTCTGGGTTGGTGTACGGAAGAGAGAAAGCTGGAGTTTTTTAAGAATTAGGTTAACTGACTGCATTTTCTTGATGCACAATCTATTTGAATTATTATATATTGTATTGTATTGTAATGAGATGGTCTCTGAGTTTTTGGCTGGTGTGTTCAGTTCACTGACTGGTACCTAACATTTTGTTATATCTGGCACTGGCAGGTCAAATATGAGTCCGTTTATCGTACTGGGATGTTGTTGGAGTAACACACTAATCATCTGAGTTTGGAGACTGGGAGTAAATGTATTGATGTAAATAAACCCCACCCCATGAATTAAATTGTGCATGTAACATTGCTAAGCATGTCTTTTTATTCAGCAGTAAGGTAGTATATATTCCAATACTTTGATCCAATAATGATAATAATAATAATAATGAGATTGTCATTGAGATTAGTTGAGCCGAAAGAATGACAAATGAAATCTTATATTCATGAAGAAGTGTCTAGAATTTTTATAATGCATATTGTAAACAACCTAGCTTGCCTCATGTACTAAGAAGAAAAAATAATAATCAGAAATGATGACTTACAATTATGATGATTATTTGTTTAGTGGATATTGTGACATTTTTTTTTTAATTTTAGAGTGAAAAAGTTCAAATTGTTGGTTCATTAATAAATGGGGTGATATGTTTAGTAAGGGTCACTCGACTCACTCTAAGGAAAATATGTTTGTGTTAGTAAGCAATTTTTATGAAGTCTATGTATTTACTTAACATATCTTACTAACCTAACTGTGTATTTAGTAGTGAAATAAACATGGCCATAGTATGTGAAAAAGCGGATGACAATGTTTTTATATTTCGATAAAAACTGAATTTACTTTTTGTTGACCATCTTAAGAGCCCGTTTGCGACCCTGTTTTGGCTTATCAGTTAACTTTTTAATCAAGTACGTAATTTTTTATTTGGAAAAAGGTACAAATATACCCTTGTAGTATGAGTGTGAGAACAAATATACCAATGTTCTATTTTTTGGAACAAATGTACCCCTGAAGTTTATGTGAAGGTGCATATATACCCCTGAACTCTTAAAAGATGCAAAAATACCCCTCATGTTCCTATAAATGAGCAAATTTACTCTTAATGATTTAAACAAATAAAAAATATTTTAAATATACTTAAAATAAATTATAAATTCGAAATTGAAAAAAAATTAAGATTTCAAAATAAAGATTTTGTTTTTTTATGTTAAAATATTAACTCTTTAATTTAAATTACAAAATTATTGTTTTTCCATTGTAAATGAAGCACTTAAAGTTCATAAATATTAATTTTAGAGTTGTTGCGATATTTTAAACACACTGTTACATTTTTTGAAGAACGTTTTTTTATTTTATTTAACCTAAATAAAATTAAATTCACTATTTTGTAATATTGGACTATTTAAAATCTTTGTGATTTTATAGTGCAAAGAATAAAAAAGATTAACACTTTCCCGAAAGAATCTTAAATATATAGTAAAGTTTTGAAATAATATTTTATACTAACAATATTAAATTGTGATAAAAAACAATAAAAGGGAGAATTGGCCAAAAGTAGTTTTCTATTTCTATTTTATTTTTCAATTTCAAATTTTATAGTCTATTTTTAGTATTTTTTAGATTTATTTTATCTATTCAAAGTCAATAAAGGGTAAATTTGCACTTTTATAGGAACATGAGGAGTATTTGTGCACATTTTCAAAGTTTAGGGGTATATATGCACTTCCACGTAAACTTCAGGGGTATATTTATTCCAAAAAATAAAACAGAGGTATATTTGTTCCCACACCTATATTAAAAGGGTATATTTGTACCTTTTTCCTTTTTATTTCGCGCGTTGAATTGTGTAATAATCAAAATAAGTAATGTTGAAATGTGGTGAGATCATTGTAGAAGACCGCTTTAGTTTTTTATCCAATAATTTTTTCTTTCTTTTATTAATAAAATATATTTTAAAATTAATCTTTTCATAAATCAAAAAAATTAGTCAATTCAGTCACTTCAGCTAAAATTTCATAAATTCAAGCAAAATCATACGATTCAGTCAATCCCAATGTTACCAAATGGGTTCTAAATATTTTCATATATTTTTTTCTTTATTCTATTATTAAATATATTTGAAATATAATTTTTCATAATTTATTGTATTGAATTTGTTCAATCGTTTTATCCAAAATTTTATTTTCATATTTTTATTCAACAAATTTTAGCATGTACATGTAAGATTACTAGTGATGAGATAGTCTTTATCAAATTGTTGCATACACATGTAAGATGACTATTAAAGTCTCTCATACGGAGTAGCGTGGCCGCCTCTGAAACACCGTTTTGTTTTGAAAGATCTATGGAACACCATTTATTAGAAAAGAGTTAAATAGACCTTCGAACTTACATAAAAATGTTAAATAAGACTTCATATAGAAGGTTCTGTCCGGCCGTCGTTATTTAAAGCAGTTCCTGGTGGAATTTTTTGATGATTTTTTTTGAACATCTTATTCTAAGTTTAGTTTACTCATACCAAATTTCAGCTAAAAATTCAATCGAAAAGGCATTCAAATGAATTATTGAAGATAATTGCACTTTTAACTGGGCACTTTTGCTAAGCAAAAAATTTCTTCTACGTCCTCCCCTTTTCCCTTTAACTATATTCCGTGTTAATCCTATAATCCTATTTTGGTAATAAGACTGCATTTATTACGCATCCTCCTTGTTGAGTCTTCTCCGCAGTCCTCCTAGCCCCAGCTTCCCCCTCTTTGGCTCACTGATCAGCCTGAAAGTTCCTTTACATATTTCTCAAGGTCCATTTCTTGCTTTTTATACCTTTAGTATCATATGGTTATTCACGGGTCGTATTTGTGATGCTGGTTGAGGGAAGGGCTATAACACTTTAAGAGAACTTCTGGTGAATTTAATTTTCTACTTCTTCTGGACATTCAAACATGTGATGAGGTTTACTGGAGGTCATAAGGGTGTTAAAAACCGTGAATTTATGGCTATTCTGTGGTCAAGCTTAGTGTATATATATTGGGGAGGTGGGTTGCATCTGGGTGTATATAGATTAGGGAGGTTGCGTCTGAGTTTTGATTATTTACTGTTTTGAATGTTATTATGAAAATTAGGAACTATGATTTACCTTTCAATGGCTAAAGACAATTAAACTTTTGATTGGTTGTGT
The DNA here is from genome assembly GCA_945859915.1 of Cuscuta epithymum. Taxonomy (NCBI): domain Eukaryota; kingdom Viridiplantae; phylum Streptophyta; class Magnoliopsida; order Solanales; family Convolvulaceae; genus Cuscuta; species Cuscuta epithymum. The sequence goes on along the minus strand of CAMAPF010000018.1, from coordinate 1,001,284 downwards.
CCAAAAAATAGTTTGGCATCGGCTAACCACACATGAAATTGGAGCTAAAAAAATACTCCATAAGATGAGAAATATAAAAAGATAAAGATAACATAAAAAAGATTAAAAAAAAAACTAAGACAAAGATAAAGATGATAAGATAAGAAGGATAAAAAAACGTAGTATAAGATAAAAAGGATAAAAAATACTCCCTCCGTCCCCCTAACTTTTTTCTATTTTACCTTTTTCATCCGTCCCACTAAGTTTGTCACATGCCATATTTGGTAATATTTGGTGATAATAATTCATTCTTTATTCACTCATTACCAATTTAATACCAACCACGCATTTCTACCTTTTCTTAAAAATCCCACCACGCCCCTTTGTCCCAAACACAGGGGACGGAGGCAGTATAAGTTAAAGGGGAAAAAAATGAAGAACTTAAGAATGATAAAAGGGATAGAAAGATAATGAGTGTAAACACTAAACACCCCGAACTGTAAAAACTACAGAACAACTTCTGCCGGATGAGGTTGACATTGCAGTCCAATATTTAGCTAAATCTGATTCGTTATCTTTAAATGTGTTCTCTTTAACTTTTTTTCTTCAAATTTCTGGCGTATTTTGTATCTACATTTATATTATTTACTATGATATGATCATGTAACCCTTTTATCCATAATGTCAAACTTGGTAACATTTTTTCAAAAACAATCAACATCCTTTTATTTGTTTTGAGAAACTTAAAACAAAAGCAATAGTAAAAAGCAGTATATGTTTTTGAAATTGAAAACACAAACAGAAAGTAAAAAACAGTTGCAATCCACAAGTATAAAGCGCTACAGAGGAAAAGCACGAGGAGGTAAAAAGAAAGTATTTTGATATGCAGGCTATGGATATTTCTGTTGCATTTCCTCAAGCAACTCCAGCTTCCAAGTTTCCTCAGTGCAGTAAGTCTCATGATTCACTAGCTCTCTCTTTTGAAGAATTGCACAAAATTAATTCTCCTCATAACCCTGTCAGGTCTAGTATATGCATAATTCATGCTCTCTAAAATCTTTGAGTTGCATATGCTATCATAGAATACCTTACGTCCATGTAGCCGTCTCTAGTGATTTGGGATTAATTCTCAGTTGCTATTGTCTCATGATTTGGATGAATACATTATTCGCCTGACTTTATGCAGCATTGAAGTTGTGATCTTGAGAAAAATCTTTAAACTTGCTTGGATATTTTCAATTATTTCCCTTTGTTGATGTTAAAATAGTCATTTCTCTGGTACTAATATGTATTTCATATGCCTTGCAGAATCTGACTATTATGAGTTTAATGACCTGCTTACTCCTGATGAGAGAAATCTCAGAATGAAAGTCAGAGAGTGCATGGAAAAAGAAGTAGCGCCGATAATGGCAAAGGTTTTCCTCCAGGATTATTAAACTGGGTTATACTATTATTTTTGTAATAACAATATATGGCATTATACATATGTTGGCTTGTTCTTGAAAAGTGAATTGATTGAATACAAGGTGGACCATGATATTTTTTCTTGCAGTACTGGGAAAAGGCTGAGTTTCCCTTTGAAATAATTCCAAAACTTGGTGCTTTACGCATGGCTGGTGGCACCATCAAGGTGTAACTACTTTTATTCCTAACATTTATTTTTTTACATTTTCTGATAGATAGTGCTGAATTTATTAATTTTCGTAACATAGCACATGATCTTAGACTCTTAGCAGATGATATTTCTTTTAAGTACATTTTTGTGTTATTTTTTGTAGTAATGCATGTGAAGCATAATGTGTGTGAGAATTTAGAACAATGTGAAAAAAATTAAGGGATGAAGAAAATATGGAAGCTGCATGTTTGTGTTGAGAGTCCTATTTATTAGAGGAGAAAATGTGCAAGAGTTAGTGTATGAGTGTGGAAGCCGGAAGGAAGTATAGATAATTTGTATGTATGTGTTAGAGAGATAAAATTAACTGTATTGTGGGTTATTGATAAGAAAATTTGAAGCCCAGTTTTCTCAACAGATAGTTGTGGCTCTAACTTATTGTTGGTCAGGGGTATGGCTGTCCTGGACTCTCTTTAACAGCGAGTGCTGTTGCTGTAGCAGAAGTTGCTAGAGTTGATGCCAGCTGCTCAACTTTTATTCTGGTTCATTCTTCTTTAGCTATGCTAACGATAGGTGAGTGTAATATCTGATTATAGTAAATAGTGGGCAGAATGACGATGAAGTTCTAATACTATCGTGGACCCTCAATAATAGCACTTTGCGGGTCAGAGATACAAAAGCAGAAGTATTTACCATCATTGGCCACGCTGGATACTATATCATGTTGGGTGAGAAATTCCTATCATCTGCTGTCTAGGTTCCTGCAAAGATGCATGCCTCTGTTTCTTTTTTTGTTTGGGTAGGAGGGTTGGGGTTGGACTTCTGGTTAAATGATCTGAAGTACACCTTCTGGATGTTAGGCACTTACAGAACCGGACTATGGGAGTGATGCAAGTTCTTTGAAAACAGTTGCAACAAAGGTCTACTCTTGTGAGATTTTCAATTTTAATTCCCCAACTCCCAAGAACAAGTACTATTATTGTGTATAGCATTTTCATTCACTGTATATTTTTTCTGCATATTAAATTGATAAGGTTGAAGGAGGTTGGGTCATAGAAGGTCAAAAGCGTTGGATAGGAAACGGTACATTCGCAGATGTACTCATAATTTTTGCTAGAAATGCTGGTACAAACCAGATAAATGGGTATGTTGAAAGTACATTAAGTTCCAGCTATAATGTGTTAGGATGTTCTTATTGATCAATTTCAGGGAAGCCGTCTTATGTTCTGATTTCATTTTGAAAGGGGTTTCTTTGAATACTTGTATTATTAGCTGCCTTTCAGTTCAAGATATTTTCCTATTATCTTTCTAGTAATTTTTATATAATCCTTTTTGTAATTGTTGAGAGGTTTGGTTCTGAGTGAGTCATGTGTCACTGGTTAAACAACAACCATTAATACACCTAAAATTGTTCATTTATCGATCTCCCTTTTAAATGTATATCTGTATTGGGCAACCCTTGTGCAGATTTATAATAAAGAAAGACGCACCTGGATTGCAAGCCACTAAAATAGAGAATAAGATTGGCCTGAGGCTGGTTCAAAATGCAGATATTCTCCTAAACAAAGTTTTTGTGCCAGATGAGGACAGATTACCTGGAGTTAATTCTTTTCAGGATACAAATAAGGTCTCCTCCCCATTTTTACTCAATTTTCCACCAAAACATATCTTTTCTGGCATTTTGAACTTCATCCGGACAACTTTCCTTGCCATTTCGTTTAAATTCCATGCAACGATTGTACTGTCCAGCATCTAAAATCTAAAGCCAACTGTTTTACTTGAATTTGACCCCGCTTCCAACTCGTCCAGTTGCTACTGATTATATATGCAATTGTCTTTGTGGAAACAGGTTCTTGCTGTCTCGCGTGTCATGGTTGCATGGCAACCAATTGGCATCTCAATGGGTGTTTATGATATGTGCCACAGGTATTTATGTTGTTAAGCTTATCTATCTTTCAGTTTGTGTTCTCGCCTGTGAGGAGACAATGACTCAATATAATCCCAATAGCCTACTCATATGTTGAATGATCCATGTGGAACTGAAGGTACCTGAAAGAGAGGAAGCAATTTGGTGCTCCATTAGCTGCTTTCCAGATCAACCAACAGAAACTGGTCCAAATGCTGTCAAACATTCAGGCGATGTTTCTTGTTGGCTGGCGCCTTTGCAAGCTGTACGAGAGTGGTAAAATGACTCCTGGTCAGGCGAGCTTAGCGAAAGTAATAAAACCATCCTTAAAGCTGTGGGCTATTATTCTAAGTCCGTCTGCTATATATTCTCTGATAGATGTCCTTTTTCTCAGTCCTGGATTACACTGCGGGCAAGAGAGACTGTATCACTTGGCCGCGAACTTTTAGGAGGCAATGGAGTCTTGGCAGATTTTCTAGTAGCAAAGGTTAGTATTCATTAACACGGTTCCGGACCGGGTTCAACCAGCTTTCTATCTGGAAACCAAACCAGCAACCAATTCTGAACCAGAACCAGTAGTAGACTTGTGGCTACAGAACCAAACCGACATTTACCAGTACCATTTATTATTATGATTTTCTAAATAAGCTGCGAGATGGGGTAGGTACCACTTGAACCAGAATCATCCGTCTACTCAATATAGAACAGGGCGGGAACAAGCCATGTCCACCCCTTCCATTTATGTTTTTGTTCGTTAAAAATATACTAGTAATTTCTTACAGTCTTAAGTTATATTTGCAGGCGTTTTGTGACATGGAACCAATCTACACATATGAAGGTACCTATGACATAAACACCCTAGTAACAGGAAGAGAAATCACTGGTATTGCAAGCTTCAAGCCAGCTCCTTCAAGTAAAAGGAGTCGCTTGTAATTGTTTTTCAATGTTGTTGATTGATGATCATCTATGTTCTCTGAGAAGTGTGAAATAGGAGCAGCTCTCTTCCTGGCCCTCACTCTGCTCACAGGTCTTGCGGGCACTGTAAACTGGTCAACATATACATAATAAAATAAAATAAGTTTGATAAGGGAAAAACTTTGCATTTGCTTAGAGGCAACATGTGCGCCAAGAGTTGGAAATAATGCCCATTTGAGTTTTAATTGTTTTGGTGGATGTGTTCTTTTAGATGAGTGAATTGTGTTCTCAATATGGCAGTCCATTTGTAGTCCTTCAATTATACGATTGTATTCTGTATGTCCCATGGCACTCGTTCAAGATTGTTATTCAGGTCAAATAATATTTTATCCTAGCTCTTGTTCTCATACCATATTTCTCTACATCTCTACAATCTTATAAGAGGGAATATTGTTAGGGGTATAACGGTGATAAAAAATGTGTTGGTGTCTCTTAATGCATTAAGTCATTATACACTATATTTACTTTGTTGTACATTTAACTTTCCGTTTCAAAGGAAATGTTAACGGCGACAACTTCCTTCTTTGCTTCCCGTTTATCAGTTCACGTTTCTTTTGGAATTCCATTTGCATCAAATAGCCTCCTCTCAAGACGCAGATTCAAATTTTAGAAGAGGCTGTTGGTTGTTCATCACTTCATCATCTGTACCGCAGCGTCGGTAATTCGTTAAAGATAAACTTCTGACTTTGTGGGCTAGCTTCAGCGAAAATGCGTAACTCCCACATTGGATTAGCTTTAGGAGTTTCAGAATATTCCCTAGACTAGAAGAAAAAGTTTCAGTAAAAAAAGATTCAGTGAAAAAAGTTTAGAAGAGGTTTATTGTAGAACCGGGCCAAGGCTTTAGTTGTTTGATACCTCTATAATTCATTTTCTTCCTTCTTGGCTTTCCTTTATTTATGGTTTTAACAAATTAGAATTGCGTTTAATTGTTTAAAAAAGTGGCTCACAAACTGTTTGTAAATTTGCCTAGCTTTGAGCCTATGTGTTTAAAAAAGGTGGCTCACAAAGTGGCTCTCAAAACAGCATTTTTTTTAACCTTGTATAATTTTTTTTCCCATTATTTACATGTTATTTGTGTGTAGAAAAAATGATTGACAAGATCTTATGTATTCTAATGTTCACTTTCAGAAAGTCTAATTTTTATTTCTAGAAATAAGGTCAAAACCTTATTTCTAGGTTTCAATTCCCGTGATTTTTACAAGCAGATATGGAGTATAATTTTTAGATAGAGTTTTGCCAATATCTATACTACTAAATCTTAATATTCGATCTTAAATTATGAACCTCTAAGTAATTTTTTTTTTCTGTAGTGTTGTGAAAATAATAAATAAAATAGTCATCACATAGTCATGATTCTGTATTTCTAAATGAAATGGTTATCAAAACAAATATTTCTAATCTGCATATACATTTAGTCACGATTCTTTCCTTAAAACCAGATGGATTGCTCTTTCACTATTGTGACAAAAAAAAAATACCAGGGAGTTTGGGGAACCTGACTGCTCTACTTTGTGGCTCTATTGTTAATGATGATGATTTTCCTTCCGGTTTCTTAATCTGCATGTTTCTTTCAATTTCAACACAAACACAATCAACCATTCCCAGAAAATCTCTTGTTATCACAAATAGTTGAAGTGGCTGCCATGTTTTACTTCTAAAAGCTCCTGCTTGATAGTAATCTGTTGTCCTCTCCACAAGCTCCATCACTCTTATTTGTTCTACCTATGCTGCCTTGATCTCCACTTTAGCATCGTTTAGAAACTTTTTCATTTCTGTTGCAAACCTTCCTCCATCAGCACAATCAACCATTCCCAGAAAATCCCTTGTTATCAGATGCTTGTGATGATAGCATCAAATATGTTTTAGAAATGGATTCGTAATCTATCGCTGCTGCGTTTTTCACATAGGTTAGCTCAGAACTTAGGCCACCAACTACAGGTAAACCAAATATAATGTATTCCTTCTCTTTGTCATCATCTGAGCTTGCAATACCATTGGTTGGGCTATTATCACTATTAGTAGCAGTTCTACTTAAACAGCGTTTTCCCTCTGCTCTTACTACTTCTTGGGCAACAAACTGGAGTAGTGTAGTCTTTCCATCAATACTCATTCGGTTCCCTACTTTCAAAACGGCTTCCAATAGTCTCATGAAGAGTATTTGACCCCTCAGCTCATTGCAAGCATGTTCCAGTGTAAGTAAAGAGTGATTGAGTTGGTGGATCTGTGGTCTGAAATTTAATCTGAAAAGCATGCCATTGAAACGAGAGAGTGCAGATGGAATGGATTTGAGGATATGAAAGAGGAAGGATTTGGAATCAGCTAGCCTTGTCGGTATTCCAGCAAAATTAAGGATTTCTGATTCTTCTTCTCTAGTTGGGGCAATTCTGCACTGCTTCTCCAGAGTTTCTGTATTCAGTCCTTCTCATTTCTTGAGTGCATCAATGATCTCCCTGCGAGTGACCTCAAGGGACTTGAGAATGATTGCTATATCTTGTGACTTTCCGGTCTCGAGAATGAATATCGGTGGGGGACCTGTTGCATTGTTGTCCCCGAAATCAAACTGAAAAGTAAAGTATGAAGAATATTTAATGTCATTTTATGGTGTTCAGCAGAGAGTGTTTTCCCATTTCTAGGGAGAAAATGTATCGAGGAGGATTCCCTTCATTTCTCTCCCATTTGTTAATGAGCACCTCAAATGCTATTAAGGGAAACCAATGACATATTTCATTAAAAACAATGAGTGGGATTATTGCTAGAGTGTGATTACACTTCACAATAGTAGTGCACTAATATTGTTATACTAGTGGACCGATCCATATGACTTATACCATAACTAAGTATGATATGTTAAGTTTGATCCAAAAAAAACTTAGGAAAATGATGCTAGGAAATGGTGGGTAGAAACTAACCTTGATGACCAATCTCTTATCATGGCCAGTAGCAGCAATGCAGAGAACAGATATCACAGCGCCAATAGTATTAGCCAAATGATGAGTAACTATGAAAATGTTAAAAAAAAATCAGCTTTTCAGTAACTATAAGAATCATTTTTCAGCTTTTTTCCTCAAAAAAGATCTAAAAATTGTGATTTACACATAGGTGCTTCTACTTAACCTTAAGTGGTTTACCTTGTTTCCCATTTTGTCCTGGCGTTTTACCTTATTTCCCATTTTTAGTTTCTTCAAATTTAATTAGTTATTTGTTCTAAACTATTATGAATTAGCAATTTGAAATGACTAAATGACAATGACTTAGCTTAACTGACACATGTGATTTCATTAAATGCTCTATTAGTATCATTTTCCGGTTTTCATTAAACTATTCTATGTACTTTTAAAACCTTTGTATAGGAGAGAGCAAGCCAGCAAGTTCATCACAATTCCCCATGGGTCTGGATGGTCTATTTACATTTATACATATAATCTTATAGGATATGAATAACATATAGAAAGTTAAGTGTATCTATCATGTACAATTTGTTATATCTCATTTCTGTGAAGTGTAGATTTGCAGTAATCCACTATGTTGTTCAAGAATAACAACTCTAAACAAGACTTGCCATCACTATTCACATTTTGTTTTGGTCAAATCAGACCCGTAGTACTGCTCACAGTAATATTTATGCCATAAGTCAATATTCATAAACATTTTTGTGCTTGTTATGTGTGTTTTCATATAACAAAACAAATATATGCTACTGTTTCATGTGAACCTTACTCCAATTATGATTATTATAGTCATCTTGGTTGCTTTATTTTCCCACATATATTCTAGCCTATAAATGCTTTATTGTTTATGATTCTTTATCGATAAATAACAAATAAACTATGTATTCAACTGTTGTGTTCATATTACTCATATTTTCACTAAACCTAAACCGAGATATTGTTGTCCCTACAATGGTCTTGGGCATTACCACGAACGCGCAACGCGCGTTATTAAACTAGTTACATCATAAATGTGTGTACCATTAAGAAGCTCAGGGTTGCCTATTATCTAGGAGTACATAACAACTTAATAAAAAAAGAAAAAAAATCTATAAATAGGATTTGAATAGAATATATTTCATCGAAGAGGTATATCATTTTGTTCTCCCGTATATGTTTCATTCACTAATAAAAGAAGCAATATTGAGTTAATGACTACTTGTACTCTGTTTTAAAAACCGATCCGACTCGGCCGGGTTGACACGGAGCCCGGCGACCCAGCAAAAAAACCGGTCTGGTTTGTTCAAAACCCGGAATCAAAAATTGGAAAAACCTGGTCTGAACCCGGACCCAAGAAACCCGAAAATCCTGGGAAAACCAGGTTTTGGGTGTTTTTCCAAAAAAAAAAAAGTAATTTCTTTTTTAATTTTAATGCATTTTTAAATCATTAAAATTGCAATTTGAATACCCTAAAAAGAAAAAATATTTATTTAAGAACGAAAATCATGCCAAATTATAATATAAATGTACAAAAATAACATTATACCGAGTATATTTTTATAGGATCAAAATTATACTTTGAAATATTATGAGAATGTGTTAAATGCTTAATAAGTAGTATTGTTAGTTGCTTATTATAAATAATAACTTCTTTTTAATATAATTTTGTATATAATTATATGTTTATTATTATTATTATTATTATTATTATTATTATTATTATTATTATTATTATTATTATTATTATTATTATTATTATTATTATATAGACATATAATTGTTGACCGGTTTTCCGGCGTTGACCGATTGTCCCACCGGGTCCGGGTTGACCCGTGACCCAGTCACGTGGCCGAGTTGCTCTCCGGTCCGGATTTTTAGACACAGCTTGTATTCCATTTTAAGATCGAGTGGATCATATATTTAGCTCAAAAGTCAAAACGAGGATAATCTTTTTTGTATTTCACGTAGTCTTCTTTTTTACAATGTTTAGTTGGAGTGTATTAGCCTATCTTCTTCGCTAAAAGGGCGGCCTTCCTTCTTGTAGGGTACGGTTTACGATTTCAGTCGATTTCTCACGCGGCTCGGACGATGGAGAACGAAGAAACCAGTATCCAATAGATCAAACCACAAGTACTTCTTACGTACTTTTTCCTAAATTAAATATCTGGTCTAAGAGCCCGTTCGATAATTTACATGCAAAATGATTGCATGAAAAGTTTAGGGTGGTGATTAGTTTGCTTGTAAAATAAAAATACACTATTTGGCTATGTCTGTAATTTATTTTTAAGTTACATGCAAACTATTTAAATAGTTTGTTTGAAAAATAACTTTACGTGCAAAATATTCAGAAACATACCACATAGCCGTTGACCAAAAATACACAGACACATATATACACTACGGATATATAATACGGAGTATAAAATAAACCGGTCTTACTCTCAAATTCACTTTTTTAGATGAACTCCAAACATAATTTAATCATCTCTTTCAAAATTAACAACTTCAATTTCTAGGCATTCAAAACCATATCAAATAAACATGCCGATTAGCTAAAAAAAAAGAGTTGCAGACTTACCTCTTGCAAAGTGGAGAACAGGGAACGCAGAATATAGTTGACGATTGTGTGTAAAACTAGGAGAGGAAATCTTTATTGCCTTTGCCGCCAAAGTATTTTATTTTGCCGGCATTCTCCAATTCGTCATAGAAGTGTAGTCCGAATTAATTAGTCACTATAAAATAGTTTACCCCTCCCCACGTAAAGTATTTTACATGGTACAATGTAAAATGTTTTTAAGAAAGTGTCATACAATTTATATTAAATAATTAAAACAAACAGTGTAAAATGTTTATTCCCCTTTACTTTGCACGCAAAATGATTACTTTACCTCATACCAAACGAGCCCTAAGTCAAATTGAATTGGTTCATGCATTCCCCAAAACCTAGGGATGGACCAGTTCCGCGTCGGGCCGGGTTCCGGGTTCCGAGCCGGTCCAAACCAGGCTTTGGGGGGGGGGGGGGGGGGGGGGGGGCTTGAACCGGCCCGGGATTCTGCCGGGTCGCCCGGGCCGGTTCAATTGTGTTTTTTTTTTTTTGCTTTTCTAATTAACCCCCGCCCCCCCCTCACCCCCGCCCCCCAAACCCCCCAAAACACCCAGCCCAACCAGGGAAAAACAAACAAAAATGAAAAAAAAAAAACCGAACCGGGCCGGGCCGGTTCCTATTTTCCATGAACGGAGTCCGCTCTTAGTAACACCCGGTTCGGGTCAGCCCGAACCGGTTGCCTGGCCGTGCCGGTTCCAAACAGTGTCGTGCCGGGTCGGGCCACAGGCCGGTCGGCCTGGAACCGATCCATCCCTACCAAAACCAAGCTTGTACTCCGGGCCAATCTTGTGCTTTTAACACAAAACTTTAGTATGGGCTAGTTTCTGTATTTCACAAAATTGTTGTACTAATGAGTATATATTGTAATACTAGTGGCTATTAATCCATATATTATTATTACTACTACTATTTCACCCGTGCGATACACGGGAAAATATTTTTATCTAAAAATATTAATTATAAATAGAAATATTTAAAAATTGTGACAAAAAATCAATTTATCACGGTAATATGTCAATATATCATAGAATCATTATATGGATGAGATAATAATAACAAAGCACACAAAACCAATTGCAACTAAACAAATTTCAATGTGCAAGTGTGCAACATAATGTATATGGAGTATGTTTTAACATGGAGAAATGTCATATTTCAAATTCTACAAATTTTAAAAACAACCCAATATACTCAAATACACTTCCCTTGCCCGGCTTAGTATATAAAAATGAATATAACTATGGTTTCTCACATCATAACGGTTCTCTTCGGCCATCTAAAGCTTCTGACCAGGCTTCTCATCATATAGTTTGACATCTTGTTCTACAAAATTTTAATTAAGTTTCTAATAAAAGTTCTCCCATGGTGTTTTACACACTTTTTGACTCGACGTCTTCTCATATTGAGTCGGCGCCTCGTTGAAAATCAAATTTCAACTTCCAATCTTATAAGTTTTCAACTCATATCATTTTTTTATTTTCTAATTCAAGGGCGTATTGAAAGCAGTTGTTCACATTATATATTTCAAATCATATTTGAAATGACAACTTTCCTTTCAATTTTTCAACTTTGACTTCATAATTACAATCATTAGTCCCAACAAATTCTATATTCGTTGTTTTCATATTTCAGGTCAAATTTATATCGGTTAAAGTATTTTGGTTTATATATTGAAACTTCTAAATATTTTTACTAAATTTCACAACTTTATAAACATGCACTTTTTAGAACATATATGTTGGTACACCATGGCCCTAAAATATTACTCAATTCAGTATGTTTAAATCACTATCCTCAAATATTATGATTGCAAAGGATTTCGAGTGTTCGACAGTTATAGGAGAAACCAACATTATTTGATGTGTGTCATGTGATGCTATAACTCGAAGGTTTAACTCTTGCAGATTTTAAAAAAGATAATAACATGTGGAGTATATGATATGGTTTATCTTTTTGAAAATTCTCTAAATGAGGAGCAAAACAAATTAAAACATAAATTTCACAAAAAGGAGCCCCATTACTTTCTTTGGGATTTTTATTGTGTTATTCTTGTAATAGGAGAAAATAATTCATATTTTGTAAAGAAAGCACATTTAGTCCTATTTAAGAATTTTGCCCCTTCATTTTTGTGCTATTTTGAGCAATCTTTTCAAATCTTTATTCCTAATCAGTAATGTTGAGACAAAAACTCTTACCCAGAGTATATTTTAGAAAAACTTTTTAAATAGTTAAAAGATAAAGAACCAAAACCGAGAGAGCATAAATACAAATTCTTTTATGTTTCTATTTAATTAGATTGAAGTAATTAAATAATGTTTTCTATAAATATACTCATAAAGCTCTCGCATTTAACTTCAACTCTTGAAATATAGTTTGAAGATTATATTTTGTGAATAATTCAATAATACTCCGTATAATTTTTTTCCTTTATTACACCAAAATAACATTATTTTAGTGGATAATAATAACTATTTAGCGAGTTTAACTTATATTTTCTTGAAACATTTTATTTCAATATAGAATGTCATTTGTTCATATTTTATTACTGCAATTTCGTGGTTACGGAAAAGAGTTAAAAAATTATAGCTTAAATAATGTGTTCACATGTCGTAAACTGGATTTTTTTTTAAATGACACACACATACACGGAGAGTAAATCTAAATAAAAATATAATCAAAGTTAACTTGATCTAAAAATTAGTAACCCAAACAAAATACTATGGAGTATGGATCTAATATGTAGTGCTTTCTAGGACTTTGATGAAACCTTCGTCTTCTCACCCTCCTTGCCCCTTGCTTCTTTTCATCTGAATTCTATAACGCACGCCGGCTGCCTCTCTAGCTCGCTCACCCTCTCCTTCTCTTCATTATAAAACAATCACAAATAAATCTATTAAAAAAAAAGGTGGTCGCCTTCTTCCATCTCCCTCTCCTTTATTTGATCCGGCCTCCAAATCAGTCAAATGGGTGCACTCTGATTTTCTTCTTTAAGAGCTGTAAGGATCGTATACTTCCGTCTCCGGTTCAGGTCTTTCTACACACTCTCACACACCACTTTAGGGGAGGCTTTGCACAACTCTAAGTTTTTATCTCAACCACCAAGTCCCTCTCAGTTCTCACACAAAGGGAAAGAGAAGGAGAGCACTGCTCTCAGGAAGGTATCACTCGCAGGCTGAGTCTCACAAGGAAGAAGCAAAGACTATTAATAGGCTGCCAAGGAAGTCACGGGTGAGGTCAAAACAAAAGGCACTCACATGCTTCTTGGACAAAGGAAAGTCACAAGCATAGGCCAAGACAAAGTGATGCAGCGGACAGAACACAAAGGGGTCAGCCAAGTGGGTAAGTCAACCCTCAAACAGGTATATTATTGATCAGATAAAATACCAAGGTAAAGGTACCAAAGTGGGAGTAAAACAATAGGGTGCAAGCCTCAACAAATAAAGTGGAAGGGAGGCCTTGGTAGGACCAATACCTCCAACATTCTCCACCTTATTGGTCCTAGATGGTGTAGAGTAACAATACAAGGTTGTGACAAGACTCATCATCGCCGGGTCACCCGGAATATCAAAAGACACAACGGGCAAACACTTTATTAGGCAACCCACAGTTATCCACAGTCAAAGTTTAACACGCGTTTACAGGACAAGTGCTTCTCAGCAAAAAGACACTTGGTACCCATATCCGCGGGGTTAAACTCGGACGGGATCTTGCACAGCTTGACTCCACCTGCATCAACAATATCACGTATGAAATGGAACCTAACATCAATATGCTTAGTTCTATCATGAAATACAGGATTTTTGCAAAGTTGGATAGCCGATTGGCTATCCGAGAAAATGGTAACTCCCTTTTTGAGAAACCCAATTTCGGAGACAAGGCGTTTGAGCCAGATGGCTTCCTTAAACGCTTCTGTGGCTGCAACATACTCGGACTCAGTGGTAGAAAGGGCCACAATAGGCTGTAGTTGAGACTTCCAACTAATGCAAGAGCCACACAAAGTAAAAACATAAGAAGTGGTCGACTTCCTGTTATCTCTATCATTTGCATAGTTAGAATCAACATAACCAATCAATTCAATACCACTAGCACATTTAGAGAAAATTAATCCATGCTTCACAGTAGAAATCAGATATCTAAGCAACCACTTAAGAGCATTCCAATGAGACAAACCAGGGTTGGACATATATCTACTCAAGCAACTAACCGCATATGCAATATCAGGTCTAGTGCTAACCATAAGATACATCACCGACCCTATTGCACTGGAATAAGGCACAGATTTCATTTTCTCAATTTCAGGAACAGTCTTGGGAGACTGGTCCTTACTTAACACAAAGTGAGATGCCATAGGGACATTAACAGGAGAAGCAGATAACATATTGAATTTACTCAAAACTTTTTCTATGTAAGAAATCTGATTCAAAGTAAGAGTACGCTTACTCCTATCCCTAACAATGTTTATGCCTAGGATCCTCTTGGCATCACCTAGGTCTTTCATGGCAAAATTCGCACAAAGACATTTCTGCACATCTTTTATAGCATTGAGAGAAGGACTAATTATCAGCATGTCATCCACATAGAGTAACAAAAATACAGGCACAGAAGAAGTATTTTTGAAATACAGGCAATGATCACAAACAGATTTTTGGAACTTCAAAGATATCATACATTTATCAAATTTGATGTTCCACTGCCTAGGGGATTGCTTCAGGCCATACAATGCCTTCCTAAGCAAACAGACATGCTCACTTCTCTTGGGATCCACAAAGCCCTCAGGCTGGGTCATATAAATTGTTTCATCCAATTCACCATGCAAAAATGCAGTAGTTACATCCATTTGTTTCATTTCCCAGTCATGGTGAGCAACTAAAGCAAGCATCATACGAATAGTGGTGAATTTAACAACAGGAGCAAATATTTTTGCATAATCTACCCCCTCTTTTTGAGTAAACCCCTTCGCAACCAACCTAGCCTTAAACCTAACATCACTAGGTTCTTCCTTAACCTTAAACAACCACTTACACTCAACTACCGAACAGTTGGGGGGTCTAGGTACAAGGGTCCAAGTCTGGTTCACTCTCAAAGAGTCCATCTCACTTTTCATGGCACTAATCCATTTCTGAGACTCTTTGGAACCTAAGGCTTCACGGTAGGTCTTGGGTTCATTCAGCTCTAGGGATTCAAACACAGAAAATGCAAACATAGAAGTATCATGCACAATGAAAGCATAATCAGGCATACTATCAGCAGTTCTCCTGATTGCCCTTCTACTCCTATCTCTAGCAAGTTGATAATCATGCAAATTATCACTACTAGGCTCCACATGCAACTCATGCAAATTATTGTTATCATGAAAATCAGATTCAGCACCCATATCATGCAAATCATGCTCAGTATCATGCAAATGCTCCACCTCACTCGAGGTGGTGGGACTATCATGCTCAGAGGAATCAGAATCATGCATAACAATATTATCAGAAATAACAGGATCAACAGATAAAGGACTAGCAGCAGCAGGGACAGACTCCACCTCACTAGGAGTACTATCAGACCTAGACTCAGGATTAGAAACAGACTCGGTCAAGCAAGGAAAATCAGTTTCATTAAACACCACATTTCTGCTAAGGACCACTTTAAAGCCTACCTGGTTCCTATCCCATAACCTGTAACCCTTTACCCCCTCTGGATAACCTATGAAGACACATTTCTTAGACCTAGGATCCAACTTGTCACCTTGTTGATGTGCATACGCTGCACAACCAAACACCCGAAGGTTAGACAGATCAAGAGGCTTACCGGTAAAGACGGCTTCAGGACATTTACCACCAAGAGGGACAGACGGGGACCTATTAACCAAATAGGCAGCAGTCGTGACTGCTTCACCCCAGAATTTCTTAGACAAACCAGAGGTAGCTAACATGCTTCTAACCTTATCCAACAGAGACCTATTCATTCTCTCTGCTATCCCATTCTGTTGGGGAGTATAAGGCATAGTTTTGTGCCTTTTTATCCCACAATCCACACACAGCTTATCCATCTCCTTATTACAGAACTCTAACCCGTTATCAGTCCTAAGGGTTTTAACCTTCCTGCCAGTTTGGTTTTCAACTAGGGTTTTCCACTCCCTAAACCTTACAAACACATCAGACTTGTGTTCTAAAAGGCAAACCCACACCTTCCTAGAGAAATCATCAATGATAGAAAGGAAGTATTTCCTACCCCCGTGGGTAGGAACACTGGCAGGACCCCAAACATCGTCATGAACATATTCAAGCACAGACGAACACTTAGACAGATTAGGGTAAGAGGAAGGAGGGAAGCTGACTCTATACTGCTTGCCTAACACACATGATTCACAGAAAGGCACAGAAGTCACAGAGTCCTTACCAAAATAACCAGCCCTACGCATGAAATCTAAACCCTTATTGCTTATATGTCCTAGCCTATTATGCCACAAAGAGGTCTTATCAGAACATACAACATTCACAGACTCAGCAAAAGGTTTAGCATGACACACATAAAGGTTATTCACCTTCTCAGCTTTAAACAAAACAAGCGAGTTCTTCAGGATTTTCATACAACCATTCCCCCATTTTCCCTGCAACCCACTACTCTCCAAAGCAGCAACAGATAACAAGTTATGACACAAATCAGGGACATGCCTCACATTCTTAATGGTAAACACAGAGCCACAAGAAAACTTCAGACATATATCACCAACACCAAGCACATTGCATCTCTTATTATCAGCTAAGGAAACGTAGCCACTATCACATAACTCATAAGTAGAAAACAAATCTCTAAAGGGGGACATGTGATAGGTACAACCAGAGTCAATCAACCATTCATGCTCAGACAGAGAATTTCTCACAGAATTAACATGGTCACAAACCATCAAAATATCACCAAGGTCACATTTATCAACAGCTACACTGGCATGCTCAGTCTTCTTAGGGTGGGGGCAATCCTTAATGAAATGGCCAGTGTTACCACAATTGTAACACACTCTCTTCCTAGATTTACTCCTCTTCCTCCCAGACTGACTAGTGTTCTTACCCTGACTATTTTGCTTAGAGTTCTTAGACCTACCCTTAGATCTACCTCTCACAAACATAGCCTCACCGGAGTCCCTGGACTGACTAGCACTACCCCTAGCATGCTTCAGGTCTAATTCCTTACTTCTTAACCCATTCACAACAATGTCTAACGAAATCTCATCCCTACCGTACTTAATAGCGGACTTAACATCATTATAAGAGTCGGGAATGGCATTAAGTAATACTATGGGAGTGTAATCATCTATGTGTTTATCACCTGCCTGTTTGATATTTTGTATCAGTTTATTAAACACATCCAGGTTCTCATCTATATCCTTAGTCAGGTCAAGCCTAAACCTAAAGAATTTCTCTAGTAAGAACAACTTCCCGGGCAAAGAGGTATCAGTATAGAGACTATCCAATTTCTCCCACAACTCCTTAGCGGACTCAAGAATACCCACTTTCCTAAGCACAGAATCAGACAGGTTCAAGTAAATAGTCGAACAAGCAGTTTCGTTCATTTCAATTTGCTTAGCCTTATCTTCTGATTCAAGGAAAATACCAGTGACAGCTCTGAAAACTTTTTGCTGTATTAAAACACACTTTATTTTCTGTTTCCAAATATCAAAATCTGTTTTTCCATTAAATGGAAGCATACCATACTGATTCGCAGCCATGGTATCAACCACAAAGGAACACAAAGCTAAACAGACTGAATTGACAGAAAATAATCCAACCCGGACTATAAAGTATTCACTTTAATAACCCCGGGCAGCATGCAACACATAGCAAAAAATGGACATAATGGCAATCAAACAATTCCGGGCAGAAAATTAAAATTAATTAATTCTACCCCTACCACCCAATACACCACCCCTATGCATAACAATTAAATTAAATAACACAAAGCAATTTAATTAATCAATTAAAACAAACTACCACAAAGGAGTGAGTTTAGAAAACGTACCAGGGGGGTTGGCGGCCGGGATAAATCAACCGGCGGCCCGCGGGGAGGGGGAATAAAATTAAAATTAAATTTAAAAAACGGAATATAACAAATAGGAAGTTTACAGAAAACTTACCTTCGCGAAACCCTAGGAGAGCGTTTCGACCTTACCTACCCAATTAAAAAAAATTGGGATTTTCTGAGATGTTGACTGACTGTTGACCGGCGTTGACCGGCGGTTGACCGGCGTTGACTGGCGGTTGACTAGTTCCAGGTCCAGGTCCAGCAGTAAATCCAGCCCAACAGTCCAGGTCCAAGTCCAGCAGCTCTCCTGGTCCAGCAGCTCCAGCAGTCAAATAGACTGGCCCAATAGTCCACTAGCTTGATTCCAGCCCAGCAATAAAGGTCCGTCCAGCAGTGCAACCCAGCGGCCCAAACAATCAGCACAGCAGCCCCTGGTCAAAGTTGCGTCTTTTGTACGCCAGACCTGCGAAATGAAAAAAAAAATCCCTTTGCTCCAGCGGCTTGCGGACCAGCGAGGAACGACCACCGGCGGGAGCCCAGGCGACGGCGGCGAGCTCTGGACGGCGAGCTATCTCCGGACGTCGAGTTTTGTTTCCAGCTGTAGCGTGCTTCCCTGCGGCGGCGATCTTTCTGCGGCGGCGGTGGATTCACCTTCTGGATCGTTTCCGGTGGCGAGCTTCCGGAGGCGGTGATGGGGCTTCAACTTCGGACGATTTGCCAGCCCTCTGGCCAGCTCTCTGCTCCGGCGACGTGGCTCCTGCAACTATGATGGCGGAGCTCCCAGGTGACGTAACGGGACTCACCGGCGACGACGGCGAAGCTTTAGATTCCGGCGAGGGTTTCAAGCTTCGGTCAGAGGAAGTCTATTTCAACCTCCGGGCAGCGAACGGCGAAGAACCAGGCCTTAGGGAACTCCAGCAAGCTCCAATCGATGGCGGCGGCGGACGGCGGCGGCGGACGGCGGCGGCGGACGGCGGCGGCGGACGGCGGCGGCGGACGGCGGCGGGGGACGGCGGCAGACGGCGAACCTCTCTCTGATACCACTGTAAGGATCGTATACTTCCGTCTCCGGCTCAGGTCTTTCTACACACTCTCACACACCACTTTAGGGGAGGCTTTGCACAACTCTAAGTTTTTATCTCAACCACTAAGTCCCTCTCAGTTCTCACACAAAGGGAAAGAGAAGGAGAGCACTGCTCTCAGGAAGGTATCACTCGCAGGCTGAGTCTCACAAGGAAGAAGCAAAGACTATTAATAGGCTGCCAAGGAAGTCACGGGTGAGGTCAAAACAAAAGGCACTCACATGCTTCTTAGACAAAGGAAAGTCACAAGCATAGGCCAAGACAAAGTGATGCAGCGGACAGAACACAAAGGGGCCAGCCAAGTGGGTAAGTCAACCCTCAAACAGGTATATTATTGATCAGATAAAATACCAAGGTAAAGGTACCAAAGTGGGAGTAAAACAATAGGGTGCAAGCCTCAACAAATAAAGTGGAAGGGAGGCCTTGGTAGGACCAATACCTCCAACAAGAGCTTTAATTTGTTCAAAGTAGATTACCTTGTTCACCACCTTAAAGTTCAAAGGAAGCGATATAAAAGAAAATTCCTAGGCTATGTTGGCTCACGGATGATACAGCTAGTCAGCTAAGGTGTATATATTACTACTTGTGGAAATATTACTACTTATCTTTTTATATTATATTGCTCAAGCATTTCTAGAAGTATGTTGCCATACTTCTTTGGATTATTTGCTGCACGATCTACTATGTAATTTTTCATTTGTAAATTAATTAAAAAGTTACGTACTCATGGGAGTAGTAATGTATTTACAGAAATACAAAAATTGTACAATAATATGCACTAATCGACATTGTAATATTAGTATAGGTGTATGATGGTATAAAATATGATTAGTGAAAAAATATGATTCTTATACGGAGTCATAATTACTACAATAAGAGTAATAAGATAAGTAGTATATTATTGGTAAAAGTAAAAATGGTGTACAATATTATAAACTACTCCGTAATAAATACTCTGTATTAGTGTATACTATATATGATTTGTAAACAACTATGTCAAACAATAAAAGTATAATCACCATCATCATGACCTGAGTGCCGCAAAGGCTCCATCTACGGTGAGGTAAGAGGGGTCGGATGTGCGCAGTCTTATCCATGTACTAAAGTACATATGGACTATTTTCGGATGACCCATAGTGAGAATTGCGTCCAAAATTGCATGGACTAAGTGTTGTTTAATAACAAAGAAGCGCAAACAGTTTAATGAGTCATTTTGCTTTATTCCATCATATTCTCAAGCCAAAAAATATTGAGCCTTTGGCTCCATTGCAAATGATGGAAACAATAAAAGTATAATCATTAATACTAAATTACTAATAATGTAACTACTAATAATAGTATAATTATCTTAAAGAAATAAATGAAGAATAATAAATCGGTAATGTGATGTAGATAGAACAATAGATGAAGAATAGAGAGTAGTACAGTATAGATTAGAATTGGCAGTTGTAGGAAAATTTGAGAAAATGGGAGACAATTATGGATTTTTTTCTAACCCACACACCTCCGACCAGGGATGGACTAGGCCCGGGCGGCCCGACACGAGACCGGCCCGGTATTTTTTAGGCTCGGTCCAGTTTTTTGGGACCGGTACCAGGCCTGGTACCCAGACTGGTGGTATATGAGGCGGGATTCGGGTTTAGGCTCGATCTGGTACTGTTGGGCCCGACCCGGGCCCGGTAGAAACTGGATCGGTACCGGGCCCAATTTTTGGAGAGAAAAAGCCCACTGGGCCCGGTATCGGTCCATCCTTACCTCCAACTATCAAAAGAGCCATTCGAAGAGGCTCCCCGATCTGTTGTGCAACGGATGGAAAATAATTAAATAAACTAGTCTCATTAAGTAGAGACCGGAGCGGTTGGTTCCGGACCTCCGGTCAATGTTTCCCCACCCGAGACCGGGACCTATCCCCTCTACTAGTTACGATTCTGACTGGGAGCCGGCTAGCCGGTTCTTGTTGGAAAACTGGACAGTCGCAATCCAGAGCCCTCCTGGGATCGTGACTACTCCTAGTTCTGCTAAAGATTAAGATTCTAGCTTTTGGAGCAGAGACCTGTATGGAATAAGACTGCTTTCAGCCCAATCAATGCCTTCCCAACCAGTCGGGCTAGGCCTCCCTGAGGGATACTTGAAGAGCACACTTGAAAGAGAGATGAGCAAATACATCAATTAATTGAAGAATACTGCAGTTGCTAGATTTCAGAATGCCCGACTAAAATTATTATATCTGAAGTTAAAATAATCAATTTAAAAAGGAAAAAGGGCAGCCCGGTGCATGAAGCATCCCCACAAGGCGAGGGTCCTGCCACAACACAAGAATGTACAAGGGGCAAGACTCCCCTTCAAAAATAATCAATTTAATAAATAAATTAATGTCTAAGCACTTCACACTACATAATAATAATAACTACAATAGCGCGCGAAAGGGGAAAGACAATGGGAATCATCATAAAAGTGAATTTCCGAATGCCACAAACCCTTTCCCTCAAATCCATTGGCTAGCTACTAGGCGGCAGCTTCCGTCAACATGCAGAACAGAAAGCAATGAGCTGCCTGCCTAAAAGAACTCTTGTTGCCCTGTGCTCTGAGAGAATTGCTGTATTCCATTATCTTCAGCAATGTCAAACAAAAACTTAGGAAGTGAAGCAATGCGAGGGAGTTGATGGAGCAAGTCAGAAAAAGAGTCATTCCTCGTTATCACAGAGGGAGCTTGCCTACCATTGTCCTCTCCAGAGACCTTAGCCTCCTCCTCAAGTGAAGAAGCTTCTCCTCCACCAAAGTGCAGTTTTTCAGTTTCAACCACAGGGGAACTGTTCAGGCTGGCAGTATCCTGCTGCAAGAGACAGTAAAGAGAATCAACCCTTTTCAAGAGAGATTTTTCATCTGAAGCTGATGCGCATTGATTATCACTCATCAAAATGTTTGCAACGTTTTCCAACACGGCCTGGCATTCTGATGCCTTGTTGAAATGCATATTACCCGAGTTGACCTGTTCCGAGATACAACTTTCGATGCGGTTGACCAGATCATTCATTGAAATTGATGGGCGCTGAAGTCCAGACGCTTTGAATTGTTCCCAATAATTTCTGCCTTCAAGAACATTCATTCCTTTGATGTATATTCCATTCCTCTCAATTGTGCAGGTATCCATAACTAGACAAAGCAAAAATAAATAACATTAGTGGAAACATTAATTCTATCTAAACCCATGGATTATCCACTTTATTTGAATAGTGTGATTATTTAAGAAGAAGACGGATTATGCAATGCAGGGTGTTCATAGATTTAGCAAAATTGATTGCTTATGAAAAAGCATATGTAGCAACTAGCAATGACGAATCAAGTTTTGGAATGTCAACAAATTTTTTTCGCATTTCCTAGTACAGAAATATTCAAGTGACTGGTATTGTTTTTCACCTTTTTACACCAACCCCCACCATATAATTTTACTTTCTTGAGTTAATTAGTACTATGTTAGATATTACAAATTAAATTATATGGTACCTATTATTGAAGCCAACAGTTAATAATTCAAAATAAAAGTTTATTAATTCAAATAATCAATTAAAATATTTAAACTACTGGGTTCTCAAAAATCATCAAGAACTAATTCATCTATTAATATTTATGAAGCATAGGTTTAAATTTAAATTAATTACTGGCATTCTAGCATACTGCACCACTGCATGACATTATATATGTCTAAAGCATAAAAAGGAAAAAGAATAGATTACAGAGAAAGAACAAGAAAAACATAAAAATGAACTAACAGACGAGGACGGAAGTGCAGACAGAAAGAGAGAAAGGAAAATCTTGCAAGTTGCAACCAAAGAGGGACCTGCAAGGGATGAGAAATTTCAGGCATAGGGTTCTTTTCCTTCTGAAATTTAGACTTCCTTCGTTGATCCATTAGACTGGGCTCTTAAATTTATTATTTATAATTAAATTAATTTTTTGGGCTGGGTTTCTATTATCTGAAAAGTATCTGTTTCTATATTCCGGCGTCGTCTTTTCTCCATGACAACGCCCGGACTGCGCCAGGACGATACCACAGTCGCCTTGTCATCTTCAGGCGAGGCAATGGCACCTAAGGACAACTGCCCAGCACCTGGACGCCTAGTGGCCGACTAGGCAACATCATAACCGCAGTGGCTATAATGTATTTCTCCAAATTCCTCATTCCAACAGAAGGGTTAATCGAAAAGAAATGCTATGAAGCTGTTTAATGTATAATGAAAAATGCATGTCCAACCTGAGCTGGGAGAAGGAGAATTCTTGAAAGAGTGTTCAGGAGCTCCATTGATGAGATCTTGCTCAAAACTTATAGAAGATTGTCCAGGAGCTGGTGATGATGCCATACATTGAACACGTGCGGATGGAGATCCTCTCGAAGCACCAAGTAGAGCTAGACTTTGGCCTTTAAATTTGACAGAGTCATCAACTATGGAGTGTTGCAACTCAAAATAAGGTGAATCTATTAGTATTTCAGGCTGCTGACTCAAAAAGTGAAGTCGTGCATCACACATTATTAGCTTCTCATAATGCTTATTCAAGACACCTGGTGGACACTGTAGAACGTGTAGCCTGTTCAGATCACAACAAAGAATCCATTACCTGGCCATATGAGTATATGTCTATTTAAACACCAAATGGTGTTTACACTTCCCAAGAAGAGATGGAGATAATAATGGCAAAGTACAGTCTGACATGTTCGAGCTCGTTTATTATAAATAAGCAGCTCCTGATAGACTGATAGACCAAAGCATGCACTTGCAACAAATATCTTCACTAGTTCATTTACATAAAAAGGAATTAACACAAGGGTAAACAATTGAAAAACAGCACTTCAAATATCTGAAATTGAAAGCATGGGTATGATATATCAGGGTAACAACACAAAACTGTTTGTTTACGAAAAAGAAAAGTGAGATCATTCAAAAAAAAAATGCAAGGTGGAGTATATTATGTTAACAGGCCATGTGTAACAAAAGCCTCTGAGGGCCCTACAAAAAATCAAACATGCACTTGCAATTAAAATTCAGACTTTGCTAGTTTTTTAGCTTTCTTTTATTACATAAGAAAGGCGAGTGTAAAGTGTAAACAAACATGAATTGCTATATCTGGGGGAAAACCTGGGTATGAAAAATACGGCCTATTTGTTTACTGAAAAGAAAACTTAATGCGCAGAGCCAAAAGATCTATTGACTATTTAAACACCAAAGGGTGTTTATAATGCCATAGAAAATGAGACAGAAATGCAAGGTACTGTAAGCTAATACTCTAACAGGTCATGCAAAATCAAAGCTTCTGTCTGGGGAAACTTCAAAAAACTGAGTATGCACTTAACTAGAGGAGCATGAGATTCCTATCTTTTTGAGACTCCTTTCACAAAAATCACACTATGTCTATTTGAGATTCCTTTCACAAAAATCACACTTAACTAGTTCATTTTAAGATTTTTCACATAAATAAGAAATACATGAGTTTAAACGATTTAAGGACAGCACTTGCAATAAGCCAATAACTAAAATAAAAACTTAGGCAGATAAAAGAACCTATCGGTTTACGTAGAAGAAAGTGTACAACAACAACAACAACATTACCCCAGTGCCGCAAAGGCTCCCACCTACGGTGGGCTAGGGGGGGTCGGATGCACGCAGCCTTACCCCTGTACCAAAGCACAGAGAGACTGTTTCCGGATGACCCATGATGAAAATCTCGACGAAAATTGCATAGACTGACTACTGCTTCATAACAAAGAAGAGCAGACAGTTTAGTGAGCCACTTTGCTTTATTCCATCATATTACCAAGCAAAAAATAGTGAGTCCTTGGCTCTAATTGAAATGATGGAAATCCACAAATGTAACACCTAACATGTTTAACACAAAAGAATTTAGGGATCCAGACGTAACTATGTCTAAATCAATTACATAAATATATTCATAATATTTTTGTACATAAAAGCAACAAAATGAGATTTAAAAAGAAGAGTCAAATTAATGTACATATTACCCCCCCCCCCCCAAACAAAAAAGCTAAAAAGAAACAATTAAGAAGAGAAATAAATTATCAAACTGCAAGCCCTGCCATTGCCTCCCAGCCACCACGGCGCTGCCTCCACCTGGCCACCTAAACTGCTATATTATCTAATTTGAAATCCGAAAGTTCATTTCATAACTCCCTCAACTTTTGGACTATCTAAACTAAATTGCCTGAATCATTCATACCTGGTTGTGACATTGATAGGATCACGGACATTAATACTAATAAGAATAATAGAATAGTATTAAAGAGTGTAATAGGGTATAAATGAAGGTTCTGGGCCATGTAGGAATAATGGGCCAGCCCTTTAAAGAAATAGAAATACTATAAGAGTAGGGAAGGGGGGAAGAAGAGAGGGGGCTGTTAGACAGTTAGTTTGGGCTAGGAGAAGCTGAGATATTGGTATCTCGTTTCGTGGGACTCTGTACACTTTCCACCATTAATGAAAGCTTGAGATTGTTTCTTGAAGACTATTTTCATCTTTTCTGTAATCTTACCTACCTGCGAGAGTTCTATCAGACATTTTAATATTGAAATTGCTAACTTTGCAATGCCAATAATCTGTTCTCATCAAGACACGTACGTTGTACCAATTTTTCTTAGTGATCAGTTTTCACAATGGAATCCACAGTGGCCAATTATAAACTGTGAGGGAGAAATAGAATTGGTGATGGCATATCTTTCTGCTCTCCATTCTGCCAAGGCAGAGGTTCACAAGTAAACTAGTATGAACAGAGGACAACCTAGCATTTGGAGTATGGCCTCTGCCGTAAGAACTCTGCTTTGAGCATAGTTAACGGCCACAGGTCAGACACATCAGTGAACCAGATAGTGGTCATCAGCCCTTCGATATTCCTCCGCGGCCAAGGGCAGATCGACATATGAAGAAGAACAATGAGTCTAGAATGATGATAATAATGCAGTTGTTGCAACTTGCAATCATAATGGTGTAGCAAAAGCGGGAACCATAAATGAAATTATGTAGAACAAAGTTAGAACAACAGATAACAAGAATCGTGAAGAAGAAAAATCAAGTTTTTAATTTCAGGTTTTCATGTCAAACCAATTCCACCTTTCAAGTTTTTAGGCAAACGACTCAAATCAGGTCTTAAGTTTTGCGCTTTCAAGCCAAGTCATGTTTTGAGGGTCTCAGGTGGACATCAGTGAGGTAAAGTACAAGTTGTGGATGCTCAAGCGGGCACCCAGAGTCAAAGTTGAGTTAGACTTCCAATATCAAATTGTTATGTCCGGTTTGAGTTCATGTTTAGACTTTCCATATCCATGTTCAAGTTTTCAGTCTATGAAGTATGTTGAAGGTTTTTACAATGAAGAACAGACACATAAAAAAGTGAAATACGTGTGAGGGCCGCGGAAACAAATAAGGAACATGCCTAACATGTTCCATTTTTTCTAAAATGGGGACAGAGCGAAAATGATGAGGACACTTTAGGACGTGTCCAATATTTTTCTAAGAAGAGTGTCTTTCTAAAACAACTTTATAGTATCATGCTAGAGTGTTAGAAAACAAACTTACTTTTGCACCAACTTTTGTGAAAGAAAGGAATATTACCTTCTCAAACGAAGTATGTGCTATGTGTATAGTCTAAAATTGGGAAGTTGGAACTTAGCTTATAGTTAACAAAAGAGGGAGAACCCTTTAAAGATCTGGAGAGGTGCAGATGATTGGTGGGAAAATTGAACTATTTGATAGCAACCCACATAGATAATGCATACTCTAAGTCAATACATGGCATCCTCTCCACTTCATCATTGGGCTGCCTAGGACAAATTCTTGGTTACATAAAGGATGCTCCAGGACGTCGTACACTATGGGGGTGTTTGTTTATAGTTCTAGAAACTAATTTTAGAATCCCTCATGGCTCTTAGAAGTTAGACCTGGGAGTCAAATTTTGAAGTGTTTGGGTAAAGCTTCATGATCATTTCTAAATGCTTCATGTTCATTAATTCATGAATGTTAATTCCAAAATAATCTCTATTATATAAATACACACACACATATATAGAAATATGTAGATATTGATAAGATATGTATATGGTGGGTATGGAGATGGATATGGGCATGCGTGGGGGCATACACATAGATATAAATATAAATATGGTCATAACTACAGATATAAATTTAAGAATAACTATATATGTAACTATAAGTATAAGTTTAAATATAACTAAATATACCCTCCAAAAACGCAGGCATAAAGAGAGGAATGTGATTAACATCTTTACCAAAGTTCTACAAGTGGAAATATGTAACTCCAGTAAAAATGCAATGACAGGTGTTGCCAGCAAAAGAAAAAGAAACTATTCAGCTCTAACACACAGTCACACGGGAAAACTCAATAAACAACCAAATTCATAGAAACAAATGTTTCCGTATTCACCGAAAAAGATTTGAAGTATTGTTTACCTATTTATGCTAGCTTGTCCATCAGTAAAATCTGGCGCTGCTTGCCATAGAGTGTGCTTCCTGGGCTGTGGATTAGTTTCCCTGAAGAAAAGGGGCTGGCGAACTAGCTGAATAAAAAAACACGTCAGCAGAACAACTCTGAGGGGAGAAGTTACAGAGTAGATAAGAAAGAATAATCATCATTACCGCAACGGTTAAAGTGCCCAAGCTATTATCAGGGCAGTCTGCTCTTAAGCCTATAATATCAGACCACTGGATCTCTATTTTACTCTTTAAACCGGCATCAAGTATTTCCCA
Source organism: Cuscuta epithymum (assembly GCA_945859915.1). Taxonomy (NCBI): domain Eukaryota; kingdom Viridiplantae; phylum Streptophyta; class Magnoliopsida; order Solanales; family Convolvulaceae; genus Cuscuta; species Cuscuta epithymum. The sequence continues at coordinate 973,426 of CAMAPF010000018.1, read as the reverse complement.
AACAATCTTTTGCTTAGCGAAGTAACACTTTGCCACCAAATCACCTTCATATCTTGACACATACTGGACAGAGGATACAACTTCAGAGTAATAGACAAATTATGAAAATTTAAATTAAAACTATACTCAAATTTCTAGAGAAAATACCTCCCATGAACCTATTTTTAGAAGTGAGCCAGAAAAATTAGAGGCCTTCAACTTATCAGTTACGCTCAAAGTAGAGGATCCCCACTCTTCCTTCTTGTTTTCATAAGGTTGATTACTTGAAACAGGCAAGATCGGTGAAGCATTGCTTTCTGAAAGCCTCATCTGGATCAAGTCCAACAAAGATGGGCTCTTCCTCAGCTTCAAACCCAATGGGCTAGGCTCATCAAGTGGGTTGTACTGTGAGGGTGGAACTGGGAATTGATAACATCCAACACTCCACTGTTCAACATTGATAAATATTAACAAATGTAAAAGGAAATGTAAAATGTAGTAGGGAATCTCCAATAAAACTAATAGTGGGATTCATAATCTGACAATACGGCACTATGAAACCTAAGTATATACTCCACTGCCTCCAGTTGCTCAAATTTTCTTGTTGCAAAAAGTCCCTTGTTGAAAAACTAAAATGCAGATGTGCAGATGCTTTAACAAACCAGCTTTAGTGCTATACATGACGGGTGCATCTTGTAATAAAATATACAGCTGATTTCGATTTCGATTTCGCTAAAGGGAAAAAATGATAAATAGGGTTTCCCCAATTTAGATATCTTAAGAAACTTTCTAAGTAATTATTAATTAATGTCATATCTTGGCAGCGGAACACTTAAAATAAAATCACATCCCGGCCGCGGAAAGATTGAAAAGGGAATATCAACTAGTGCACTTCGTATCGAACTATATACAAAGGAAAGAGAAAAACCAGCTCATTTTCCCGTCCAACGTACTGGATTAATACTAGGTCGATCCGGATAAATAACTGGTCAGATTTTTTGGATGTAACAATTAAGTACGATTGCTATTCTTGATCTACAGCCCATTCAATTGCTTCGGTTTACAACAAAAGTACAATCATTGGTTCAGATCATGCACGCGTCACGTGTCTATTACTATATCGATGCATCACCTTTATGTTCCGATTTCCAATGCATCACCATAAGGGTGGGAAAGTATAATTCAACCCTAAGGTACCACAAAGCTCCTATAAAGTACCAAAAGATTTATAGAGCGGTTACGGTATATGACTCTTGTATGAAGTCATACGGGATAAGTCGTCATCACCAACACCACTCATTTTTAGTGGGGACCCCAGTTACAAACTGAGTGGTGGTGGGGATGCCAACTTGGCCTATATGATTCTATAAAACTACTATGTAGAGTACTCCATAGAAATGTACAATAGAGAACGTTCAACATACAATTGAGAATATTCAGCATACCTGCTTTACAAGAAGTTTTCACTCTAACTATTATTCTTAAGGTCTGTTTGTCTATTCTGTTTTTTTTCTATATTTTTTTTCCTTTTTTCCAACTGAAAAGCAGTTACAAATTATCATGCTTCTTATGACATATTTTATAATTAAAAGTTTTTATACGGAGTATATGTTTGGTTGTATCATCTTTTTTTTATCTTGTTTAGCTCTGATTTCATATGTCGATTCATGTTAGCAGACCCCAAACTTTTCTCGAACTAAGGCCTGGATGTTGTTGTTGTATGTATGATTACATCATGTTTCTGCATTAAAAAAGTATTCAAGTGGTAGTTGCTGTAAATATATGTGGTAATATAATATAAAATTAAAATTAATATTCTCAAATATAGTGGTGACATAAAAAGAGATTATTCCATATGACTAACAAATACCTTTTATCATGTGCAGTTATTACTAGAAATAATTACATATATATGACTAAAATAAAGGTTGTTTGCAAAAATATGACTAGTGACTAGAGTAGTAATGGAATCATACTAACTTATGTTCAATTTTTAAACCTAAGTTTCCATGAAATTACATTGTAGTAACTATTAGTCATATTTGTGTAAATAAGTTTTATTTTAGTAATATTTTTGAAAAAACCCCTTATTACTAATGTTTTGTAAATGTTTATAGAACATATAGTTGTTTTGATTTAAATGTGGAACTTTTGTGAATTTTTAGCATTTGTATCACTATAAATTGTTCAATTTTTTACAATTACCCATTTGATGAGCAGTTTTTGTTGATTAACATTATGTAAATTATAGGTAATATTATTTAACAGATAAATATTTCCAATGTGCGGCGCATTGTGAACCGTAAGAAATTAGCGAGGTAATTGGCTTAGAAACATACAGAGTATGAGTTAATTTGGGTAGGAACAATGCACTGACGTATAGTGTTTTCATTCAAAATGACGCATGTAAATCGGGTATATTCTTCTCGCCATAAAAGTGGTCCCTACAAAGCGTTGAAATTCGGAGAAACTTCTTTAATTCATACAAATAGGTCTCTAAGGATTGGTCTCTTAGAAATTATATGCTTTCCATGGTACTGCATTTTTTTATTATTTACATTTATTATATTTCACCTGCATTTTAAAAGTTCCTCAAGTTGTAGATATTTTTACTAACCACATACTCGTATAAAGTTCTTGACTGATTTCCGTCCCGTGCATCACATGGGTGAAGAATCTAGTATGGACTAAACACAAAACAGCCATAAATTTTTAGCAAGATTTCATCTTTTGTATGTTTTTTCAGTTGCTTTGGTGCTTAAAAATAAATCTTTGAGTTACAAGAGCACAACTAAAAAATGAACAAAAGTAAACTTCACAGCTCAATTGACAACCACTATAACATTGCACAGTTGCACTAAAAAATAACAGCACAAAACTTCATGCATTCGTAGGTCTAACCATGTTGTGAAAGTCTAACTTCATGCATTTGACTATTAGGAAAAAAGAAAGACCTGATGATCAAGTGTCAGTGACGATGAGTCAGATAGCCTTGATCGTTTACAGAGAGGTGCGTGCTGTTCCTCGAGAGGGTCCTCCATCTCCACTTTCATTGGTCCAAATGACGCCATTTATGGCTCCTGCCTAAGCTGCAAAATGAAATTCGAAATTGCTTATCACTGATTAGAACTCACATGATCAACTGGAGTCAAATGTGTCCATATGACTTTGAATTCTATTAGACTATTAGATTGAATTGACTTTCATGTACAAGAAGAACTGATCATCCGTTTAAACCCTAACGGGAGAAACATCTTACCGCTGTTTGTGAGGATTGGAGTAGATGAAGAAAGAGTGTGAATTTTGCAACCAGTTATTAGGTTGGTCTAATCTAAACGCAGTATTTTAATCCGAATGAGTAAACGCATTAATTAAAAAGTGTCTCACTAAAGCAGGACTGTGAGTTTGGTCGTAAACTGAGGTCAGATTCATTAATGAAATTTGGTGATGATTTGTAATTTTATGGGGCAAAAGAAACAAACGAAAATAAAGTAGAAAGAAAAATGGTCTGGGTTCCATGGAGGGAGCGGAGGGGAGGAAGAATGGGTTTCATGAATTAGTTTACTGGGAGTTCGTTAATTTGCTTTTTATGGGTCGCTAATTATTAAGACGAAATTTGGGTTTATTTGCTTTTTTTGTCCTACTTTCTAATCTATTATACTATTGTAGTATGTATTCTGGTTAATATTCTTACATTGAGATTCAAATTTGTAATCTCTTCTTTTGGAATGTATCAATCAACAAAGTACTTGACTGCAGTATCTCACATTTACAAAGATGTTTTTTAGTGATTTTTTAAAAAGTATTTGATACTGATTAGTACTACCTTCGTTTTTAAATAAAGGGAAAACTGTCAAATAGGTTCATCTAGTTTTACTAAAAAGTCAATTGAGTCCATCTACTTTTCAATCAATCAATTAAGTCCTTCAAGTATAAAAAAACAATCAAATCGCTCATTTAACCGGTAATGGACCGGTTTTCCGGTGAATAGCCGACGTGGATCGTAGTTTTCCTATTTTTTTGTTTCCTTTTCCTTTTTCCCTTTTTTTCTTCTTCCCCTTTTGTCTTTCTTGTTTACCCCTTCCCCACTTTTTTCGTCTTTCTCCGTTTCCACTCCCTTTATTCATGTTTCAACCACCCACAGCCATGTTTCCTCCATTTATGCCGCCCCACCTCCAAACCGGTCACCACCGCGATATCCATCTCCGTTGTGCGTCTTCGTAGCCACCTTCTCCGCGCGCCACCTCCATCTCCGACGCTTCTACCTCCGTACCCGCCGCCTCCAACAACCACCTCCGGCTCGTCCACTGCAGTGACCTCCAACCGCCCCGACCTCCCTAAAGCCGCAACCAACTGTCCCAACAACCACCTCCGCAGATTCCACCTTCGTCTCCTCCATTGGAGCGACCTGCAACCACCCCAACCTCCATGGCCACCACCTTCGAAGCCTCTACTCCGGCGCCCCTACCTCCGTAGCTTCTCCCTCCGCCACCCCTACCCCCATAACCCGGTGGTGGATCCGCCAGGAAGAAGATTGAAGGACTAAGGAAAGCCAAGCTCCTGGACTGCTAGAGTTGCAGTTGACGGCTAGACGCAGGGCACTAAGGAAAGAAACAAATAGGGGAAAGAGAAAAAAATAGGGGAAAGAGAAAAAAATAGGGGAAAGAGAAAAATGAATTAAAAGAAAAGGTATTTAAAAACAGCCAGCTACACGATCTAACCGGAAAACCGATCGATTACCGGCTGAAAGGACGATTTGGTTAAATTTTGACACTTGGAGGACTTAATTGATTCAATAAAAAGTATGTGGACTTAATTGACTTTTTGGTAAAACTAGATAGACTTATTTGACAGTTTTCCCTTAAATAAATGCAACATTTGAAATTTTACACTATTCACATGTTCTACTTTGACTACGTTTTATTTATTAATGTATTAATATATATTTTTGAAAAAATATTGTTAAATTTGTCTCGTTGTAAATTTTGAAAATCTAATTTTTTTTAATTTTTTTCCTAATAGAGAATTATATATATTAATGGTCAAAGTTGTGCATCGACAGATGTGAAATGTTAACCGTTGCATTTATTTAAGAACGAAGGAAGTATAATGTAGTAACCTTTTAAAGCTAAAATGGATATCGTTTATAAGAAAATATTTGTAATATAACATTCGGTTAAAATACAAAAATGCCCTTCACAAAGCAACTATTTTAGGACCAATCAAAGGTCCCATAATTAAAATTAATAGTTTTCTTCAACGTCTTGCTCACGTAGTAGATTGACTTTTAGAGTTATACCAGTAGTTGGCAGGCGATGAACAAGAAGAGAAATTAATCATTTTTTATGAGAGAAGAGAAATTATCCTCAAAATTATATCGGGTTGATCGAACTAATACCATTTAACAATAGCTACATGCACCTTGAACAAAATTCATTCACTGTTGGTGGAGTTGAAGAGTAAAAAGATGGTATTTCAGTTATGAAGAGCTAAAATTTAGAACCTGATAACACATATCTTTGACTTATCAATTCAATCAATTTTTATCAAATGCATAAACGTTGATCCGTTTACTGATTAATGTATAATCAAAATAAGTAAAGTTGGGTTGTTATTCTAGCTGAACTGTATGATATTGCTTACATATATAGTGTATATATATATACATAGTATAATTTATCATAATCCAGCCAATTAACTGCTTTAATAAAAATTTCTCCAATTTCAACATATTTGATCAACTTTGGTGTTAGTAAACAAGCTATATTCTAAAAGTTCGAGTTATTTCAAAATAACTTAAAAACGGCTAAAAACACCCAATTTCACTTTCTTTTTTATCTTATACGTTTTTTTAAATTAAAACATTTGTGAATAGTTAGTGTGTGGTATAAATCAATGCTATAAATGGGGTGTAATTAATAAAATAACAAAAGAGGTGAAGCAGAGGTTTTTCTTTTGAAAGTATTAGCGATAAAAAGTATATAATACTCCGTATTAATTAATTCCATAAGTGGAAAGTAAATTAAAAAAATAACATATGATATCAAAACATGTTAACGAATTAACAAAATTACTATAATCACTATAAAGCGAGGATCACATATCAACGTTCATTTAAGTAGTGTTTGTGTTTGCTTCTAGTTTTGAAAATTGTTTGTTTTAATGATACATGAATAGTATTTAATAGTCAATGTTGATCATGTTTGGAAAAGAAATATGTTGGAAAAATAAAATTTAGAATGTTTGACTTAAAAAATGTTTTTTCATAATAACAAAAGTAAGCATATATATCTCCCCCACTTCCATTTTTAGGTTTAAAGTACTAAATTTGAGCCAAAAAACACATACTTAAAAGCATTACTTTTGAGGGGATTTCTCAACATAGATTTTAATTTTTAAAGAATGTAGATTTTGGGTTAATATAATTTTACATAATATATAAGATTGTAGCAGAGTTGTATGGAAATTTACATCATAAAGTGCCTTAAAACGTTTTCTTAAATAAGTGCCTTGAAATAAGTGCCTTAAAACATTGTTTCCCATAGTTTGACTAATGTGCTTGAGTTTGTAATATGGTAATTACCATGAATGGATAGATTTTACTAACCATTTCCATTCAAAAAAAAAACATGAAACACTTAAATGGCATGCGAGTTGTGTAGCTGAAAGGGATGATTCATGAGTACTTTGATATTTTTAAGCTTCTTTTCCCCCCCGGATGGAATACACAAGAAGCCACGACTTACCAAAAGGATGATTTACGATGACACGGGACTTGTATACTAAGAATCTAGAGCATGGATGTATGTGTTGGTGTGTTTAATGTTTGATTTGGAACGAAAGCATAGTATTTTTTAAATTTGTTCTTCCTCATGACAGATGTGTGGATGACTGACTCATAGTGCATGGACCATGTTTTGTGGCCATCGGCAGGTTGACAGGGTGTTAAGTACAAGTATAGTGTTGACTAATAGAACATGGACCATTGTTGCATAAGTAGTTACAAATGAATTCATCTCAACATCCTCACTTACTACTCAGATTGATATTAGTGACCTCAAACTCGTTGATGTTATGTCGTGACTGCAAACGTTGTGAGTGACTACAAAAATCGATCTTATTAGTGACCTCGTCATCCACATGTACCCATCCATTGATCATTGTTGCCCATTCATAGTGACTTCACCAGTCAGTGTAACTGAAACATTGTGACTATGCACTTCCCAATCGGTTTAATAGGAACTCCAACAGTTGTCGACGATATCACTGAAACTCCAGCCATCGCCAACGTCACTGAAACCCTAACCACCATTGCCTATATACATATACATACACATATACATATATACATACATATGCATATATATGCATATATATGCATATATAGAGGACAATTCATATACATATGGATGCATAGGAACCTCCGTGCGGACAAGGCCGTCAGAGGGCCTTCCCGGTAAAAGTTTTTATAAAATTTTTTAAGCATATTCTTCATCAAGTATAGTTTATGCCTACCGGATTTAATCTTAAAACTCCATAGGGAAGGCAGTTAAATAAATTATGGAAAACGACTCTGCCAAAGTATAAATATAAAAGTGCAGTTTTTTCAATAATTTATTTAACTGCCTTTCCGATAGATTTTTAGGCTGAAATTTGGTGGACATAAACTAGATTTGATGAAGAAATGCTCAAAATCACTAGTGGGAAAAACACTTTTTATGTCGGTTAAAATTGACTTTTTATGTCGGTTCTAGACCCGACATAGATCCTGCCGACATTGAAAGTGGGACGCTTTTTATATGGGGTTGAGGAACCGTTATGAAATGTTTTCAATGTCGGTTTACTACATGAACCGTTATAGAATGTAATACAATTCGCTACACATTTAACATGTGGTAGAAGTTAACCGTTATTAAATACCTACTTACAAGTTACAATGACCGTTCTCTATATACCGATTTGCTGATTTGTTAAACCAAAATGTTTTTTTTTCACTTTGCATCCGTATTTTTTAATACAACAATTCAATATCAATAAATGAAAACATTTAAGAGAATCACATTAACTACATATGATTAAAAAAACGAGTTTTACAAAAATACAATATTCCCACATATCATATTCTACCAAGTACCAACAATACTCATCCAAAATTCCATATAATTTGAAGGCATACAAATAGCATCAAATACAATTACTATAAACTTGATAAGTTTTCACTATATTTTTACTTTTACTCATGCTTCTACTTTTTCTATCCGTAGTTTTCCTGAAAACAATGCCCAGTGCTCTCACAGCAACATCATGTTGATTGAATGATGGATTTGAATGCAGAATACCTACAAGTTGAATAAAAAACAAACACAATTAAAATCTGTAAAGCAAGGCACATAGAAAAAGTAGAAGCATGAGTAAAAGTAAAAATATAGTGAAAACTTATCAACACCATGTATGAATATACAACCACATAGATAGTAGCAACTATATGGCTGATCTAATACTCATGATAAGTACAGTCAAATATATCTGCACTCAAATAGCAACTATATCTGCACTCAAAACATTCCCTTAACTCATGATAAGTAGAGTCAAATATACTTACCATTGGGTTAACTCATATTAGTGTAGAAATGAGATTCCTTTTCGTTTCAGTCATTTGATGAATTTGCAGGAATCTAGTGTGCAAGAAGAATACAATTAGTTATTTTTTTGGGTTGAAGCCATAACAATAATTAAGCAATTCAAATACTGAATTTATATGCTATACATCCAAATCTGTAAATGAATGTCATATTGTGATCACTTAACCATAACTAATGTTCTGAACATGGAGGCTTAAAACTAATGAGCAGAAAAGAGAAAAAAGTATATTTACTACTAGTGAACATTAATATATGTATATCTCAGTAGAGGGTTCTTACCAATTCAATGTCTTCTCTCATGTCATGTGTCTAAATGCTAGTAATCTCTAGGGATTAAAATCATCAGGAACCTGCTAGGATCATTAATGTAAGAAAATGTTAAGTGTAACAAAAACTGACCACTTTTAATGAAAATTGACAGGTTCAATTGAGTGAATATCATTTTCTCCCATCCACTTTTAATGTATATCTATAGAACAGTGTTAAAAATGATATTTATAACTTCTAATATCCAATATGTAGGTCAAGATAAATTTCATGGCAGCTCCTTGATAGGTGAACACCATGAAAAATAAACTACTTTATTTCCAATCTAAATATACAATGAATCAAGTTTTTTAGATAACAATTGCCGAGCCTATTTATGGTGAAACTGACCAAAGTCGAGTTCAATAGCAACAGATAGAAACGAAAAACAAGGAAACAAAAACCAAATATAATACTATTATTGTTTCTGGCTCTTCTTTCTCCAGAGATCGCCGAACATTTTGATGCCAGATTGCCAGGTCATCTTTAACCTGCTTCAAAATTCAAATAGAGAGTAATTTCTTATTCCTTTACCTTGACTGATGATGCCTCCAAAGACTTTTCGTTCATTTGTTACTTTAGGTTCTCATTTTCTCTGTAAACATTTGCAAGTTCTTTTTCCTTCTCTTCCAGTTTGGCCCTTGACAAGCTTACTTCATCATATTCTTTTTCATTGCCAAGGTATCTTGCTTGGGAAAAGCTGGTTTCATCGTTTTCTTCTTAATTTTCTCCTGCACCAAAAGATTAAAGAGTCCAACTCCACTCTTTTAATGCTTCAAATTAAAATATATAAATTTACTTAAACAAAATTAGGAAAAGAAGCACTAAAGAAAAGAAAATTATATAGTAAAAGAATTATAGTATCAATAGAGGCACCAAAACCACAGAAGTTCATCAAACTTCACAACAACAATAATTGCATCTTTCCTTGGAGTCTCTCCCAACTGTGACTCAATGCTAGAGATAATCATACATTCCTTTACCGCTCTGGGTGACAAAACCACATCTCCAACTGCCGATTAGTCAACCCTAAAATCTCCTATAGCTCTACTCGAAATGCTTCAGTTCTAATGAACTAAAAATAAGAGTCTGATACATAGTAAGCTCACGAGCTCCTACATTTACACATAGTACACACGAAATCCACTTTCTACATAAAAGAGGTTGACTTACAATAACAAATTTAGATGAGACATTTTAACGAACAGATTATAGACATTACCAAACCAAAAAATAAACCAATAATAAATTATCTTATAACACATCTCAAATGAAAAGAAATTGAGCAAACTAAATCAGTGGACATCGCCATGATAGAATGTTTTTTACCTGATAGCCCAAGAGAAAGAAGATGCGCCTAGACATCAGCGGTAGGCGGTGGAAAATCAATGACTAGTGACCCAGCGGGCTGGTTGATCGGCGGGAATAGTCGCTTCGCGAGTAGGCTGGCTGTCGGCGGAATCAGTAGCGAAGCTGGCACGCTGATTGATCGGCGGGAACAGCAACAGCTCTAGTCTTTTCGTTCTCAGTTTCGTCCGAAAATGTCGAATATTTGAATTGCCTCTCTGCTCAGAACGTATGCGTTTTCTTAGTTCCGATTTATCATGACTAGATATTATGAAGAAGCGCAGGTTACTCTGCTGGAGAAGACGACGGCAGAGTCACAGACCACTTCTCTATCGGCAGATTAGTTCTTGGCTTCTGGCCTTTCTGGGTTTTGATATTTCTAGGGTTGGATCAAAATATCTACTCCGTATTAAAAATGAAAGTTCCTTTAATAACGGTGATTGTAGAACAGATATGGAATGTCACTTGCCAATATTACACGAAATACCGCACACTAAACATAACTTTTCGGAAATAATAAAAAGGACCCCGTTTTTCATCTTCTATAGCGGCTTTATTTAGGACCATTACAGATAAGTTCAATTATTTATAATCTCACCCCACGCAGGGACACAAAACTTTAAACATTTATAATATTTACCCCGCGTTCACATTTCATATTGGTTAGATATAACCCCATATTAAAAGTCTGTTATAAAAAGCATCTTTTGTACTAGTGAATATTGCATCAAAAAATTCCACCGAGAAGGTCCTCTGACGGCCTTGTCCACACGGAGGTTCCTATACATTCATATGTATAGGAACGGGATTCTGCATATACAAATGCATATACATATACATATACAGTGATGAGATCACATGCAAACTATGCCTCCCATACAAACTACAAACTAATGTGGACCTTTGGATGGGATAAGATGAGTGGTTATGCATGTGGGGAACATGGGAGTGTTTTGTGGACTAAGAGACAGAAAATTCCACTCAATTAACTTACATTTAGTGAAAAGGTGTATATGGGTCATTTGATGTGTTGTAGCAGCGTGCATTTTTGTTTTTTAGGAAAGTTTGGAATATGAAATCATTGGTTGTACATGACCAACCTCTCATTTGATAAACCGTCCATGAAATTGCTTGATAATTAACCTTCCATTTTTTATTAAAAAAAAAGTAAATTGGAGAGCTCTAAATTGCCTAAGTTAATTTACACAATAAAAGGTTTCATATTAAATTATCCAATTTTGAAATTTAAAGATGGTAAGGTGTATGGAGGGCTCGTGGTTGCAGAAGTCAATAGTTCAAGATTAATTGATATATTTACACTATATTTACTACAAGTGCATCATATAAGGTTATATGATGTGCATATTAATGTCACGTAATATGCATATTAAGATTACATGATGTGTATTATACATTCAAAATATCTACATACCTTATATTAGAAGTACATAGTTATAAAATATGTTGATGTTGCATTTTAGTAGTTCATATGTAGCATTTTTAATCAAGACATGTGCATTGTAGAAGTTTGTATATTGCAATTTAGTACGATGATATGTGCACTTTAATAGTTCATAATGCATCTTGTCGTTATGGCATCTGCATTTTTGTACTCCCTTCATCCCTTAAAATTTTGTCAAGTTTGACTCCCACGGAGATTAATAAAGTAAAAACCGTGTGTTTGAGGTTTGTGCAGAGAAGAGAGAATTAACTGGAATCACAAGTTCCTTACTTTAAAAGGAAAGTGGCAAAGTTAGTTGAACAACCAAAAAATGAAAGTTGGCAAAGTTTTAAGGAACGGAGGGAGTAGTTCACATGTTACATTTTTTTTCATTATGACATGTGCATTTTAGAATTTTGTATCTTGCACATTCGTAAGATTATAAGTGCACTTTAATACTACGTAGTTCATACTGCGTCTCACCGCTATGGCATCTATATTTTAGTAGTTCATATGATGCATTTTATCATTATGCATTTGCATTTTAGAAGTTTATACAATGCATTTTATTAAGATGACGTGTACATTTTAGAAGTTTATACACAGAATTTTAGTAAGTTGGCATGTGCACTTTAGAAGTTCATATTGTACGTGCATCTTTTCATTATGAGATTTGCATTCCATATTCAAATGACATGCATGCATAATTCAGGAGATCACAAAATGCATAATATATGAGAAACATGTTCTAAATGGAAAAAAAATGCATACTGAAATTACAAGTTTGCAAATACAGAAATTTTAAGTTGATATGAAAACGACACCAAAACAAAAAAGTAAAAAAAAAAAATCTCAAAAGAAATCTGGATGGCATTTCCACACCGGAACGCATACGAAATTCTAAATGGTAAAATTTTTGCATACTAAATCACAAGAATTTTATATTTGCATAAACATGAAATTGTTGAATTGATAAGGAAACGAAAACCAAAATTAAAAATTAAAAAAACTGGCTTGTACACCGAATTCCATGGCGATGCCGGAATCCATGGCCTTTGAGAACTAATGTTCTCCCTATGCATGCCACAATCCATGAGTTTGAATAGAAGAGCATCAACCACATTCTATTAAATTAAGGAAAGTCATGAACGTGTGTGGTTTGCTTTCCAATATTTATTCCACTCTAAATCACAAAAGAACCCTCATTGTTAGCAACAAAGCACACAAGTCTTACTAATATGTACGGTCGTGATTAGTTTGTAGGTTAGTAAATTGAGTAGGGTTGTAATTGATCTCTAATCTTCACACGTGCGCACGCACACGCACACACACACACACACATGTGTATTCGCATTTGCATTCGCACGCGCGCGCACACACACACACACACACACGTGCATTCGCATTCGCATTCACATTCACATTCACATACACACACATATCAGACACACGCATACGCATACACATACACTACACACACGGCCGTGTAGGTGAAAAGTTAGGATATTAAAGTTAGGATGTTAGCATCTCATATCCATAATGCCTATAAAAATTTATGGAGAACGAATATTGCATGTGTGTTGTGTCAATGGAAGAGGCTAAACATAGTGTTGGCTACTATTTTTATTACTGAGGTACTATTCAAATAGCATGAGAATTCATCTTTGTTTAAATTAAAGAAGTTATTTATTACTTAAAGAAGTTAGGATATTAAATTATAGGTTACCACTTTTAACCCAGAAGTTATGCTTGTGAGAGTCAATGAGAAGATTTGTATGACTGACCGCTCTCGATTCTTCAAAATTCATCCCTTTTTAAGTTATTTAACAGTTGGGATTGTCATCTGAATGGAGGGATTAATTATATTAAGTTAAGAGGTAGTTATCATATTTCATTTCACAGTTTCACAATCACTCAATAAAAATTACGTAGTATATAATTCTCTTTTAGTATTCTGATAGATGTAAGTATGTAATATCTTATTCTATGGAGTGTGTATGAAATTAGTGACAAACTTTTAAAAGTTCATGAGTTTTACCAATTTAGCTACATTAAACATAGACTATCAAAAGTCCAAAAAGTTTAAGTGTACTCAAACTTTCAAATTTCAATCATAACAAAATTATATAGGGAAAAGTAGAGAAAACGTACCTGTGGTTTGGACCGTTTTCATATAGAGACATGTGTTTCATTTTTTAACAAAGTGAGAAATGTGCTTCAACTTCCGTTATCACAACTGGGGCATAGCGTCTAACGCCATTAGAAAAATTACCTCTGATTTTCAAAAGTTTTCGAAAAAATAAAACAAAAATAGTAGTAGGTGCATCTCGTCAAAAAGACCTCAAGACCATCTTTTTTTTCTGTTTCCAGCCACCCCGTCTCCAGAAAGTCCATTAGAAAAGTGATATTAGCAAATTCATTTTTAAAAAATAATCCAAATAGAGCTGAAAAATCCAAAGAGAATGATAGTTTGTTGGTCTCCGTGATAAGGCACACCTCCCATGACACTTTGTTCTTCAAAAATACATGTTTAGTTGAATATGTAAGCAGTTTTTTGTTTCAGTTATCGCATTTCAGCACCACAGGTCAACAACACTTACATGTCTGCACTAGTCAGCTTAGCTGGGGTTTTCAGCATCAACACGAGACCGGAAAAACCTACCCAACTCAGACTGCCAACTTAGTGGACTCGTATGAAGCTGCAACAGACTCCCCTCATATTGCATAGGAAACAAGAAAATCATACAACACCGCCTTTTTTAGCTTCCAGTTCTTATAGATGTTAACTTAAATATATGATTCTCAACCACTCCACAATTCTTAAGGTGAATCATCATGCACACACTTTATACTTGAATTTTCTTCATTAGTATTCAACAATTTACAGGTTGCAAACTTCTAAGGGAAACACATTAAAGTGTGTGTGTGTGGGGGGGGGGGGGGTAATTGGGGATTAGGTAGTTACAAAACGACTATAAAATACCATCCAGATGAAGTTTTATTGATTCAACTTTACTTGGTAGTGTGTTTCATTTCTCAATGTATTGCGCTCTACAAAAATTTGCAATGCAATTTTCTTGGTCAAATTTGCACATGAAAGTGAAGAATGAAATACAATTTTCAACATGGCACAACGTTGTCAATCAATCACTCAAAGGGCCCTTGCAGAGCAATCACTGAAATAATGGCTTTCTTTGGTAGAATAGTAGCATGAGCAATCACTGTGTGGGTTTCTTTCATATAGCATTAACCTGTCATGATTTCATCAGTTCTCCACGCCTTGTCATGATGGTACAATTTACAGTTGACGAGCACACGCAAGAGTTCATAAATATGACAGAAAGTAGAGTTACATCATCTAGTCTAGCTAAAAAACCTTGGATCTGGATGTGGCAGCTATGTCAGACCTTGACAATATGGCTATGGATTCCCATTCCAGGCTACAGATCACATCCTGCTCAGTAAGGGTAACACAAAATAAGTGTAAAAAATGCACAAATGCAACTGATTATTCCATATTTTAAGTAAAGTCAATTGTTTTGGTCCAGCAGGCGTGTTTAGGTGTAAAGACAAATGCAAAAATGAAAATGAGAGCACGGTAGTAATCTTACACGTGATAAATAATCACATTTACACATACCAAGGGGTTTTGCTTGTCAATGTCAAAGCTGTTGATTGCACATGGTTCAGCCAGAAGTTCAATAGGCTCTTCACCTGTGTAATCAAAGCAACCCAAATGAATCATGAACCAGAGAAAGTAATCCAGACATTGTAAAGCAACAGCTGTGCACTATATACACTGCTGGCCAGCTCAATTTCAGTTTTACGAAAAATAAAAAACTTTTGCAATAAAAAATAATATGAATGAATTATTCTTCAAGCCTACACTAAATTCTTTTCATTTTAAATGAAAACCTAGTAGGTAGACTACACCAATGACTCCATACCTTGCTCTATAACACCAAGGATGCCATCCTCTGAGCAAATCATGGCAGGAAGATAACAAGAAGCTGAAGAGAGTGCGCTGCTGGAAGAATAGGGACAGTCATACTGAACCTCCCAAACCTCACTTTTTGACAGTGCCTGGACAGATGAATCATTGGTCCCAATGCCAGAAAGAGCTATAGACTGTTGTCTACGAAGATCCCATACAAACACAGTACCAGAGGAACCTCCTGCCTTTAGATACAATAACATTAAAGATAATGACCTAGTTTACATGAAATTAGGAACTAATGGGGTGCCATTTTCAGATATTTGAATGACAAAAAACCAATACATAGATTACTTCTTAATGGCATTAAAGGTGAGGGAACATTATTGATACATCAGTATGGAGGCTTAATCTTTAAAAACTATTCATCTCCTCCCCAGTGTAGCAACAAACAACCAAATGTTTTAACAATCACAGCAATTCTTGTCTTCACCCACGAGGCCTAGTATGCGGCTTAGGGGACATAAAAGAAGGCCAAATAAAAAACCGATGTGTCGCAGAAACTAAGCCGTAAAGGGGAAAGGGTCAATAAGTCCTCTGGATTTTTTAGAGTTAAATCTTGTCTTAACCTGCTCAGAATCCCTGGACCTATACAACACAGCTTTAGCATTATACACCACAAAGGCCTCCCACCCAAGAACTCAATAACCAACAACAACAACATCACCCAGTGCCGCAAAGGCTCCCACCTGTGGTGGGGTAAGGGGGGGTCGGATGTACATAGCTTTACCCATGTAGAGACTATTTTCGGATGATCCATGATGAAAATCGCGTCGAAAATTGCATGGACTGACTGGTTGACTGCTACTTCATAACAAAGAAGCGCAGACAATTTAGTGAGCCATTTTTCTTTATTTCATATTCCCAAGTCAGAGACAGGCTTAGGTATTCAAATTCAAAATCAATATCCAGCGGACATCTATGTGTCATTGTTGCTTTAGCAAAGTTGGGATTGCGTTAGGAAGAAATACTCTAAGGTTCTGTTTGGATGGAGGGGATTGAAGGGATCACCTATGTGATAAGTTATCAGCCACATAAATTTCATAATCATTGGGGAATAACATACAAAATCCTCTAGTTTGGGAAATAAGAATGTAAAAACAACCTTATTTTGGGATTAAGGGTCCAACAAAGAAGAATTTATATTAAAATGTAAAAGCTACTTACAAGACAGGCATGCTTCCTCGATGGATGGATGTCAATTGAGTGCACAATACCCGATGTCGCTCCATGATTCCTACAGAATCAACGAATCGTGAAACAATAACTGTTAATAACTTACTGATAGTATCAAACGAAAAAATAAAAAGACAAGATGCCAACTTCAAGGAAACAATGAGGACTGAAATCAAAAGATTGATCATAGTAAATGAACAAATACTTTAGTTTCACCCTCTAAATGAAGATCAAAGAAGAGTTATTATGATGCATACTGAATGATTAGATGTCAGTTAACCAGATCATGCCACCTTATTAGAAAATAAAGTTAATATGATGAAAGACCTATATATTGGTTGCATTTTAACGAGGTGGTAGGAGCTACTTATTTGTCCATATATAGTTCCTATATGGTGTCAGTTCATTGTTTATTTTCTTTGAAAATAAAACAGAACTGAGAAAATAGTGAAGAAAGGAAATAAGCAAGAACCTCATCTGTAGGATGACAATTTGATCCAAACATCAAGAGCGCCAATAAAACACAGAAAATATCCTCACGAATGTGTACTAAGGAGGCAAGAAGAATAGACTATCATAAACACACAAGCACAAAACATTGCATCTGCTTGCTCCATCTAGACCAATCTAACTCTTAGTATAAGAAAGTCAGTACTGTAGTTGGATTTAAAGTCTCAGTGTCTTCTGACAAATCCGGAGAGTACATAATGAAAAAGAACCTTAGAAAGATTACTATTATGTGATGAAAACCATAACAGCATAACCCATTCTTATATAAAGCGCCACTTTTTAGATATTCAAAACATATTAGTAGAAAATAGGCAAGTGAAAGAGGAACAGACTTGGATATCACACAGAACAACTTTTGCACACAAAATCCAACCATTTTTTACAAATCAATGCCTTCACAGAATAGAATACTCCATATTAAACATCATGATAACAGAGAGTGAAATATTGGCTAGGGAAGTTATCTAAATGCTTGCAGAAAGTTAAACCAAAAAGAACAGCATATTTCCACTAAAGCACCATGAACTAAATTAAAATATTGGAACCACAATATATTACCAATCTCCTTTAAACTGATAAGCCGGTCCACCTGGCCGTCTCAGATCCCACCACTGGAGGCTATGCCCCAATCCACCCGTCACAAACTCCACTGGAGAAGCCCACTTAACTGCGTGATAAGAGACCAGCCCATTATTGCCAGAAACGTTTTGAAATTTCACCTTCTCCCCAATTCCTCCCCCAATGTTGATCCAATTCACCTTTCCATCTTCCCCAACAGTAACAACATCCGATCCATTTTCGCTCACATCAATCCCCAAGATGGGTCCGGAGTGAAAAGCTCTTTCAGACACCGAGGTTTCGACATTTAACGACCCATTCATCAAATCAGCAGAGAGAATCGAGAGAGAACCAGAAGATGTAGCGGCCGCAATGAGTGGTTTACTAGAGTTTCGGCAGGCTTTCAGGGAAGAGATCCGAGATGGGGTAGAAAGGGATGTTTCCACACTGAGTTCAGGAATTTCGGGATCTGAATCCGAATGCTGCGATTGGGATAAGCTAAGAAGTTGGAGGTAGGGGGAAGACGTGTCAGAGTCAAAAGCAGCGAGGATGATATGGCGGTGGAAGGCGGAGAGTCGAGGGAGCCACCTGAGAGCGTCGATGTAATGCCTTTGTGGGTACCGGTGGAGTTGGACTGGTGTTGTGGGCGCCATTTTAGGGTACTTCGAGGGTTTAGGGATTGGAAGTTATGTATACGGTTGGAGCATCTCCGATGAGTTTTTAACTGTAACTAGTCACCATACCCGTGCAACAGCATATAATAAGTCATAAAATTATTTTCTGAATAAACAATTTGTACAATTTGGGAATATGATGTTACCGTATTGGGGACAAAATAAATTATAAGTAATCAATAGTACAATTAAACTGTGTGTAAAAATAGAAACATTAAGAAATGAATAATAATGTCAAACCAAATCATCACAGTAAACACAACAATGTCATATTGAGGCCTCAAGTTACATGTATTTATCAGATAGCGCCGTCCTCACAAATTATTTTTTGGAATTGCATCGCTCCTGAAATATATGTTTAATAGTTAGTACTTAATTATAGCACGATGAGAGTTTTTGTAAAATAAAAATAGCATGACAATTATGTTATAAAATGGAGAAGAAATGAAGTAAAACTTACCAGGTTTTGAAAAACTTCTCTATACACCACATTGGTTGTGGATTTTTCTGTTTGACCGTCATGTTCACATATAAGTATCTTCAATCCATCTCTAGAAGTGACCCTTGACATGGCTACATATAATTGACCGTGTGAGAAAACGGGCCGTGGAAGATAAATTCCAACTTGCTTTAGAGATTGACCTTGACTTTTATTAATTGTCATCGCAAAAGAAACCATAACTGGAGATTGCCTGCGTTGGAATTTGAAAGGGATCCTACTGTCAGATGGCACTAAAGACAGTCGAGGAATAAAAACTTTTTCTCCAATGTTACTTCCCGAAATAACTTTAGCCTCCAAAACATATTTTCCAAGCTTAGTGACGATAAGGCGAGTCCCGTTACATAACCCTGAAGACTGGTCAATGTTTCGCATTAACATAATGGGTACACCAACCTTGAGATTCAACTTATGATTTGGCAATCCAGAAACATTAATGGTATTCAAAAATTCTGGAGTGTGCACACCATCAAGTGTATCAGGATTACCATTACTGGAACATGTACTGTCAAAACTCAGGTATGTTTTCATCTCACCTGGCATCAAAGACATCATATAATTGTTGATGATGTCAACAACTTCATTTTTAGGTGTCAAAATCGCCCTATCTTGGAAATAACATGGATCATTCATATGCTCTAAAAGTGATGGATAGGTACTCCGGACAATAGATTCAAGTGGATCACCATAATTGACAATTAACATGTCATCGGGTATGTCAATGAGAGCGTTTCCATCCATGTCACGTCCAATAGTACCGTCTCCAATACTTAGCACCAATTCTGAAAATATTTTCAACTCTTCAACACTATGATTGGAAGAACCATAATGCAAGCGCATGTTTTTTTGTTAAGGTCAAAACTTGACAGTATTGCCAAAGGTATGACGCATTTATTGTAGCATGCACAATTTCTTGTCGTGTGCCCTTAGGTATGACTGGAAGAATTTGTCTGAAATCACCTCCGAAAACTACTACTTTTCACTCTAAAATGATCTCCAACCCAGGTATTTTGGGGTGCCAAAGTGGGTTGAGGGAACCCCTAGAGTGGGAATCACCAGGCTTATTGACGGAAGTAAGAGAGAGCTAACAGCAGCGAAAATGTTAGAAAAGTGTTGGGACCGCAAATTATATTATACATCCGGGTGTACATGTACACCCGGTTTTTAAATGACGTGGCAGACTGATTCTCTCATCCATATCTATTCCTGATTCTTCCTATTCCCTCACTCCCCATTGCTTTTATTTATTTCAGCCGCCATTCTTTTTCATTTTTAGCCTCCATCCCGTCATCCTAGTTTGTTGTATATTTGTTTTGTCTTTTTTATTTTACTTTTTCGTTACTTTTTTTCTCTTCTTTCTGTTTTCTCTTCGTTTCTTTTATTTTACTTTTTCGTTACTTTTACTTTTAGTTTACTTTTTTGTCTTTTTTCTGTTTTTCTTTATTTTAAACTCAAATAATTATAGCGTCTAAAAAGAATAAATATATACAAATGAACATTTCAATTTTTGAAAACTCATTTTGTAAGTAATGTATGTTCATGTAGTACCTTTGTTATGCTCATTTTAAAATGTTTATCCATGTATATTTCAAAAGTCTCATATTACATTAGATTCACATAGAATTTGATTATAGACACGAGACCACAAACCACGATACTCAATTGCATGATTCTAGTACCCAATAACGGAGGTTCGATGCTCACTGAAAATATCTTGATGTTCAACAAACAAAACATACCATTTTCATATAAATGATCATCTTGTAAGTTACGAATGCTCATTTGTATAAGTCTGATGCTCATTAAAAATTCATTAATGCTCAATGATCTCAGTAGAGGAGGTTTGATGCTCAATTAAAATGTCGTGATATTCCACTAAAAAATCTTATGATTCTCACATCAATGTGCATTTTGTAAGTTACTATGCTCATCCGGTACCCATCTTATACTCATTTTCTAAATGATATAATTTACATATGCTCATTTCTATAGGCCTGATGCTCATTAAAAATTCATTAATGCTCATTTAATAGAAATCATGATTCTCATCAATCTCAATAGAGGAGTTTTGATGCTGAATGAAAATGTTGTGATATTTAACCAACAAAGCAGCTACCAAATTCATTAATACTCGTGTTGTAAGTTACATATGCTCATCTGATACTCATTTTATGCTCATTTTCTAAATGTCATATCAATGCATTTTTTAAAAGTATTACTTTATGATAGACTCCTAATACTCAACATAATAGGATTGTCTTTCTTTTAATTGGGCCTTTTTATGGGGCCTTTTAATTGTGAGATGCTCAACAAAACTACAATGTTGCTCATTTAGCGGGAGCCATTATTTTTCGCTTAAATTACAAAACTGCCACCGAAAAAAATAGGCTATTTTAATTAAATGGACTGTCTTTCTTTTAATTGGGCCTTTTTATGGGCCTTCCGTGGGATTCATTTAATTCTATTCAAACTGAGTTATTTTTATTTCAATTTTTATAAAAAATATATCAAAATTTCGTAATTTTTTATTATCTTCCATATGACATCAATATTGCATATGAGAAATTAAAAAAAATTATATGAAAAGATAGATTCATACCCAATAGCTTCATTAAGAGGCCGTTTGGCAACACTATTTTTCGGCTTATCAGGATCAGCCAATTTTTTCACCAAAAATGGGTATGAAATAGCATAAAAAAATAAATTCCAAATTTATTTATTTTTACATCGAAATAAAAATAATTGAAGTATAATTATAAAAAAAACTTTAATTACAAAAGCTTTTGTTGGATGAATATATTGACGTTGTTGGATTGCAGTAAAAATTGAATTGATTGAGAAAATTCGTATAAACTAGTGGGGAATTTGATTTATTGACGGATATGGGTTGCGGTCAGCCTAACGAAGGGGCGGTTCATTTAACGGAAGGCAATGCAGAGAGTACGGAAGAAACAATAATGGTACTAATGTACTATGGCTTTTCAAATAATGTACAACTCTATATAGCTATACTATACCACCAACACAATTTTATTCCCAAAAGGGTATTAACCCTCATTGACCATTATAATATTTTAGATTAGATATACGTTGAATTCATAGTGGGAAGATTTCTATGTTTAGGAAAATTAAATCTCCATTATGAGGTAAATACTATCGTACAACCGGCTGTACCTAGGGCATGGTACAACCGGGTATTTTTGCAATTAATTAGAATTCCAATGGTAAAATCTTCCATGTGCTGCTCGCTGATGTCCTGGGAGCTATTGAAGGAGGCGCCTATCAGTACTGCTCGCTTGCTCAAGTTCGGCCTGGAGTTCCGATCGAAGCTATTTGCTCGCTGTTAGCTGGGAGTCCGGCTGAAGAGGAATACGGGTTGCTACGGCTTTACTCCTCTGTCTTGTTTTTCGTTTTCTCTCTTCTTCTTTTCAGTTTCTTGCTTTTCACTTTTTGGTTGATTTTTAGTTTCATTTCTTTTGTTGTTTTCTCTTTTTAGTTCCTTTTTTTTTTTTCTTTTACATGCTTTAATTTTTTATTGAATTATTATGCAAATTTATAATCTAAAATATGGTTAAAGTTTAGTTTGTTTTTTCTTCTTTTTCCAATCAACCTTCTAGTTTAGGTTTTTAATTTATGCTCATTTGGTATTGATGTGATGCTCATATTAAAATGTTGTATCAATACATATTTCAAAAGTAGTAAATTACATTAGATTCAAGTTGGATTTAATTACATATATGAGGGCACATATCATGATATTCAATTGCATGTTTTAATACTCGATAGAGGCGATTTGAACTCAATAAAAACGTCTTGATGCTCAATCGGTACTCAATTGCACACTTTTAATACTCAGTAGAGAAGGTTTAATGCTCAATGAAAAATGTCTGTATGCTCAACATATTAATGCTTATTTTGTAAGCCACATATGCTCCATCGATACTGATATTATGCTCATTTTTTATGAAGCAGAGATCACGATTCTGAATATTAGACTTCTAATACTCAATATAATAGGTCTGATGCTCATTAAAAATTCATTGATGCTCATTCAGCAAAAATCGTGAATTTCATCTCAATAACGAAGGTTTGATGCTCAATTAAAATGTTGTGATGTTCAACTAACAAAACAACTAACAAATTCATTAATACTCATTTTGTAAATTACGTATGCTCATCAGGTACTGATTTTATGCTCATTTTGTAAATGTCATATCAATGCATTTTTAAAAGTACTATTCTAAATTACATTCACATATTGGAATTCATAGGAGTTGATTATAAAGATAATGTAATAAGTTTTTATAAAAGAAAAAATAACAAAAAAGAGAGTGAATTAGAAGTTATGAAGCAGATCATAATTTTGAATATTGGACTCCTAATTCTCAATATAAAAGGTTTGATGCTCATTAAAAGTTCATCATTACTCATTTGGTACGAATGTAATGCTCATTTTTACAATTCATTTCAATGCATATTTCAAAAGTATCATATTATATTAGACTCGCATATTGAAATTAATAAGAGTGGATTATAGATATAATTTAATAGTTTTTTATAAACTAAAAAATAAGAAAAAGAAAGAGAATTAGAATATATGAAGCAAAGATCGTGAAACTCATGATTGTTAGCCTCCTAATACTCAATAAAATAGGTCTTATGCTCACTAAAAGTAGACTATTGCTCATTTAGCAGGAACCGTGTTAAATGAGTATGTTCAAATATTAAATGTGAATACATAACGTGTGAAATGAGTAGCAAAAAGTTCAAAATAAGCATTACACCAATATGCATGAATATGAATAATTTAGTAAATGAATCTAATTGAGTGAATATATTACATGTGTGGATTATAAAAATGAGTGTTATGATATACTGAATGAAGTTTAAACCAAATGAATATTGATATGACTTTAAAAGACGAGCACGACAGAGATTTAAAATGAGCATATAATAATGAACAATATGATCATTTTTAAGTTATTTATGCTCATTCAGTATGTGTGTTTTGCTCATTTCAAAATGTCATATTAATGCACATATCATAAGTATCATATTTTCATTCACTAGCTAGTTGTGTTCATTTTAAAATGCTATATTGATGCAG
The DNA here is from genome assembly GCA_945859915.1 of Cuscuta epithymum. Taxonomy (NCBI): domain Eukaryota; kingdom Viridiplantae; phylum Streptophyta; class Magnoliopsida; order Solanales; family Convolvulaceae; genus Cuscuta; species Cuscuta epithymum. The sequence goes on along the minus strand of CAMAPF010000018.1, from coordinate 949,193 downwards.
ATTGTTGTATATAATTGTTACGGCATGCTCATATGAAATCTTTTTTTGATCATTTCATAATTTCATATCAATGCTCATTTCTTTTAAACATTATAATCATTTAAATATAGTATAAAACTCATTTCCATGCACAATCCACAAATCTAATTACATTCATTTGTTAGACTATCGGTAGATTTAGCCATTAGATATATAACAATTTTTCAAATTCTTATTCTAGAACTACAAACTTTATTATATTTATTTTATAATGTTACACCTATACCCATTTACTCTACACATTATACTCATTTTAATTTAACAAAATACTCATTCCCATATTACACACGTAATAACTAAACACATTAAATTTTAATTAATAAATTAATGAAGTTTACTATTTTTTACAAAAAATTAACATACTGGAAAAGTATATATCAATCATTTTACAAATTCTTTAAACATCAAATTCAATGCATAACAAAAAACATCTAAAACTCGTTAAAATTGTAAAAGCGGAATAAAGTTAAATTCTAACCATAACAAGAAATATTTTCAAAAAATAATGTATATCTCAGTATTTTATATAAGTGCAATAAGTGATAAAATATTTGATCAAAAAAGAAATTAACATTCATTTTGTCATTTTTCTAACAGTTGATGTGCATTCATATTATGAGTCAATTTAGAAAATTGAACCATTGTTAATGAGAGATGAAGATATATGTTTTGAATCAAATTGTACCTTATTTAAGGTTTTTGGAACTAACATTCAATTTTAGAATCTCCAGGTAGTTTAAGAATTATAGATATAAGAGAAAAAAAGAAATATGAAGTAAAGAAGAAGGAATGTTGAGTGGAAGATTCGGGACATAAACGAATGAAGTTACTGGCCGGGTTAAAGCAGGGTTAGAGCAACAGATTAACATGGGCCTTTTATTATGGGCTGTATTAGTTAGTGAACTGTTTTGTTAATTGAGCTGATGTACGTACACCCAGTTGTAGGATATAGGAACTCGTCTGTAGAGGATCCAATCCCTTACCCACCGTTTCCCACAACAGGAACTAGGGATGGCAACGGGGCGGTTCGGGGACGGTTTTACATATAACCGTACCCGCCCCATTTGATAATTCCCCGCCCCATAACCGCCCCATAACCGCCCCATTACCCAACGGGTAATTTTTTCCCAAACCGTATCCGCCCCAACGGGTAACGGGTATAACCACGGGTAACCGCGGGTAATCGCTTTATTAAATGAGTGATTGATATTTTAATATAAAAAAAATATTTTAAAAGGCAAAAAATGACATCACCTAGATGACTCTAAACTGAGACGCCACTTTAAAGTTTCGTATATCTACAAGACGAGAAAGAAGACAACATAAATTAATTTGAACCTAAAAATACTTAATCTGAAAAATAATTATTCACTAAAAAATATGATAATAATCAAACAAGACTATTAAGATCTATTATGAACTCTCATTGAACATTATAGTTAGTACATCTATTATCCATATACTTAATGAAAATAGAAAAAATCTCATCTTCATTTACTTATGAGACAAATAATAAATAAAAATGTAATAAAAATATAACTAAAATAAACGGGGCGGGTACGGGGCGGGTAATGGGGCGGGCATGTATAAAACCGTAACCGCTCCGTTACCCGTAAAAACAAAACGGGTATTCCCCGCCCCATACCCGTTACCCGGTCAATGCGGTTTTCCCCGTCTTGATCGGGGCGGTTCGATTCGGGTATCCATTGGATCGGTTACAATTGCCATCTCTAACGGGAACCCTATTTTCCAGCCGTTCTTACGTCCTTACGTGTCTGCATCTTTATTTCACCCTGTATCCCCGTGTTCTTTATATCTAAAAAAATAGTACTCGTATTGAATTTTTGACCCAAATCCCCACATTTATATCTCCAGGAGTAATCTTAAGGATGACAGATTGTGATGTCGAAGCATTACAGAAGGAAGTGGATGCTCATGTATTATTTCCGCCAGAATCAGATTTTTCCAAGGTGTGTTCTTGTGACGAATGTTCTGCGAAGGTGAAGGTTCTTAAGGAATTTGAGGCAGATTTACGGGATAAGCAGAATCGTGTCTTGGTAGGTAGAAATATCACATACGGAGTATATTTAGGCATACAGATACATTCATTTATATGTTTTTACTCATTTGCTTGTAAACAGGAACTTATAGACCAACAGGACCCAGATCTTATGAACTGTATAGCCCTTGGTGCTGCCTCTTATTGGACGAGAAGCCTGTTGGATCGTCTTCATCGTGAGCTTGAACTACTATACGAGGTAGACTGATTTCGATTCCATACTCTGTAAATCTTGCTTGTAGCAAATTTTATAACATGTTTGATGTTATTTTTGCTACAGAAGTCAGGAGCCTCAAGGACGCTCAAAAGAAGTAAATCTGAACAGGAGCTGATAGATGTATCTTTTCAAATCAGTAATATGCTAATAGATAATAAGCTGTTAGATAAAATTGACCCTGTGGAGATAAGTGGGGCCAAGTATTCTGATGATCGTCCTCTTGCTTGGGAAATAAAGAGTGGGGTAAGAAATTAGATTCTAGAGACTTATGTTGTGAATAGCTTTCAACTCCATGTTTTCATTCATATGTTAGTGTTTTCAATGATCAGATTGAATGGATGTTTCTTTCAACAATTCTAGCCTTTTATTGTGTTTGTTTATTTGCCCTATAAGTTAATGTGTTTTTTTTTGTGGATTTTCTTTTGACAGTATGTCTGGTATGGGGATACCAGATTTAAGAATGCTGCTTTTGAAATTATTAAGAAGATTGAAGAGATCGAAAACCATCATGAGAATGACAAGAAATCTGCTCAAGAAGAAGAAAGATCTCTGGACCCTTCAATATCTAAGAAGCACATAGATGACCAAATAATGGTAAAAAAACATTCAATCCTTTATTTGCTAATGTTGTTTCTCCGTTTGGGCTAATGATCATGTCTCAATTATCATAGCTTTTAAAGAAGCTGCCTGTTGGTCAACTGCACCATGATTGTCAAAAGTTTGTTCCAAAAGTTGCTCGGGCTTTAAAAGCAGACAATGATATCAATTCCATTTATCGTACTATGATTATAATTAGGAGGCTCTTTTGGAAGAAATATCAAATGGTAATTTTTGTGTTCAGTATCAATATTAACATCTTATTACTAGCTAGTTTAATTTGACCTAATTTTGGAGTGTTATAAAGATTGATTCCTCCACAAGCAACACCAATGAACAGAGCCACAGTTGGAGTGGGTTGAAATTAACTCTCGAGTTATTGGCGGAGCAGGTTGGTTGAGGTCATATATATATATATCACATCATGACCATTTTTCTTATATTTGTTTATTTAATCTGAAGTTTCTTTAATGAATTAGGCTAATTCGTTTCGAGAGTTATGGGATAAAGAGTATGACCAACACTTTGGCCCATATGAAGGATCAGACTCCAAAAAGCAGAAGACGAACCACTGAGTAAGAGCCTGGTGGAAGAATGCATGATGCACGGTTTGAAAAGCATGTTTTAGGTCTCAATGCATTCTTCTTTATTATGAATATGATGTGAGGTGCAAGAGTCTGGCCATACAGAACCTATCCATCAAAAACTACAAGTATGATGTTGTAAATTATTAAGAAAACAAAGCAGTTATAACTTATAAATATAAAATTTACTCTGTATAAAATACTTATCCAATAAACTGTGTTTAGGACTTGATGGTTTCCGAGTAACTCGGCCAGTCAAACTATGTATACTGAGTTCTTCATCTATAATAGAGATGACATTTTCCCTAACATGATAATATTTTTTCAGAAAGAAGATAAATTCTTGACTGATTATTTTCCTATATAATATGTCAACAAAATGGCGATCAAGATTACATTATATTTTTATTATGAGAATTTGTCTGAAATATTCAATTTGGCTTGATAATGGTAGTAGAATGGCATAATGATGACAAGCTCATATTGGCCGCAAATGATCTTTATTTTTTGAAACAAAGTCTTTTTTGGCATCCACTCTTATTTTACTCCTACAAGGTGACACAGAAAAGTCATGGTCCCAGAATACAATTAATTATTATTATTAGTAATAGATACTACATTTGTTCTTGAACAATTGCAACACATTGAAATTTACCCTATTCACATGTTATAATTTGACTACATTCTATTTATTAATGCAACATTAGAAATGTATTTCGAAAGTTATTGTTAAATACATCTCATTTTAAGTTTTCAAAATCTGAATATTAATGGTTTACTATAGAAAATATATATTAATGCTCGATGGTGTGCATTGACAAACATGAAAACAAAAGTGTTGCAACTAAAAAGAATGAAACAAGTATTTTATTAGTTATGATAGTAATATTATTCACAGTAGCTATTAATATTACTATTATTATAATAAAGTTGTACTACTATATTAGTTATAGTGGTTATTAGTTATTAATATTACCATTAGTATAATAGTTGTAATATCATGCTAATATTAGTTATACTACTACTATTATCAGCATACTTGTCACGGTGTCGCCTAGTCGTTGAGCCAACTAAGCGTCCTGGCGCCAGGGCCGACTTCACTCGCCACGCCTGAAGTAGACCTGGACTCGGGCCGGGCGGCCCGGCCCGGAGCCCGGTGGTCCCACCGGTTCGGTTCGGCCCGGCCCGGCTGCTGGGCGGTTCGGGCTCGGGCCCAGGTTTTGGCGAACCGGCCCGGCCGGTTCGGGCCCGGTTCGGTCTGATTTTTATTTTTTTATTTTTTTTTGAATTTTTTTTAAGTTTTGGGTTGGATTAGGTATTTTGGGCCATTTGAGGTGGTTTGGGGTAGTTTGGGGTTGAGGGGGAGGGGTTGGGGGTTAAATAGAAGAGCCAAAAAAAAAAAAAAATATTACCGGTTAGGCCCGGCCCGGTTTGGCCCGGAACCGGAACCGGAACCGCCCACCGGCGGTTCGAGCCCGGGCCCAACTTTCCTGGCCCGAGGCCCGGCCGGGCCCAGGCCCGAACCGGGTCCGAACCGGCCCGAGTCCAGGTCTAGCCTGAAGAATAGTCGCGACAGGCGTTCTCCAGGCGCGATTTTGCGACAAGTCATCACCTTTTTTGCCAGTCAAACAGTTGTTCGCAGGCCCAGAAAAAAGTAGATTTAGGCTTTATTTTTTTTAAAGGCTAAAAGAAATAATATAGGAGTAGATGATACAGATCCAAAATCCACACGGAAAGGAAGACATGCGTCAGGCACAAATTGAGTCATAACTTCATATTCAAATACTAGAAACAACAATTTAGAAATAGGTGGACAATGTTTGTTTCATATTGTTCACTCATCATCCTCATCATCATCATCGTCATCAGCATTTCCTGCAGCTGCATTTAATGCTTTGAGCCTCTCTACCAACTTGGCCTTCTTCTCGACTTCTCCTCATAAGTTAGTTTCTTCAAGTTGCCCTGTCTTGTGCTCCTTAGGAGGCTGCTTGGTCTTCTTTGGGCAATGATCATCACATATAGCAGCATGTACCTTTCTGTAAATCTCCTCAATGTTGTCTGGCTCAATACCCTTATTAATATATTCACTAAAGTGAGATTAGTACTTTTCTGGTTCATCTTCCATCAAACTGTTCATGTATGCTACAACATGACCTCCATAGATGTACTTGTGGTGAGTGTTAGCATCAAGTTGCTTTAAATCTTTACTGAATCCAGCAAATCCTCTTCTCATTGTGAGGAATGTCAAGTCCCCCCATCCAAAGCACTCTTCAGAGCACCAAAGACACGATTCCCAGTGGTTGTTCAGATAAGACCAACATCCAAGAGAGCACGGAAAGGCCTCCTGCTTTCAGCAGGTTCCACAGAGTAGTCCTCCCCAGTAGCCTCAACATTTCCTTCATAATCTTCATCCATTTCGAGTTTCTTGGGGACTTGGCGAGCCAACAGAAACCAAGTGCAGTATGCTGCAGCATAATTTGTGAGGCCAACTTCAAGGCCAAACTGAGGAAGTTCGTGAGCATAAGCTGAAGCAAGAATCATGTCCCTAGCTATACTGGCTGATACAATCTGAGCAATAATGTCCTTGCTGGTAAATCGAACAACAAATCAGTATTTTGGTGTGTTGTATTCATTCTTATCCTGGTCTTGACCTGAAAACACTAGAAGCAAGCACATGTCGTTTGGACTTTGATGATGAAGTCCATTGCTCCGAGCGGTGTTGGATCAATGAAGCTTAGCCGCGGGGCATTTTCGCGATGGAAGAGAGATTTAGGCTTTAATTGCTTTAGGAAACTAATTTAATTAAGGCTTTAGGCTTTTAATAAAAAACAAAGCCCAAAGGGGATCTAATAATCTTACAGACTATTTGTTGCCATCGTCGTTTAAGTTTATTAGTAAGAGTGTATGATGTGTGATATTATCAATGCATCTATGTTTTACAGTGTAATATATATATATATATATATATATAGATTTAGGTTCATGTGAGAACTTAATCTTAGGAGAGGAAAAAAGAATAGATGTGAGCCATTGGATCAAGTTCTAATTTGAACGTATGATTAAATATCATTAAGGTTATTCACGTCACTTCCAATTCTACCGATTCCTACAATTTCGTGCGCATCATTATTCCTTCCATAACTGTTTTCCGCCATTGTTCTTTCCAAACGTGTTTCTTTCCTACCGTGTTTCTCCTGCGCATTGCTTCTGTCCTTCACGATGGTCATGCGTTTTGCTTCATGATACTTTGAATCCATTATATATATTTACATAGATATGATCTAGATAACTTTGCGTCATGCGTGTTTCATCATTTGCGTCATGCATGTTTCATCACTTTCTTATACATAGTAACATAGATACTTTGAATCCATTATACGAAGTATATATTTACATACGTTATACGTAGATAATTTGAGTTCACCTTATATTTAATTTTACAATGGATACGTTGAATTCATCCTACACTGAATTCATCTTTTAGGTATTTTAATAGTTAGTTCTAATTAATTATTTTTGCACTTATCATTCTTTGACCTTGCACTTTTAGTAGTTTTGATTTTTTTTTATTTTTTTTGCAGGTAAGATGCAGCGTTGGTGGAACAATTGTGATCCATTTGGGAGAAAAAGTGCATTGGATTTTGTAAAAAGTGTCAATGTAAAGTTGTATAAAGTGTGATATAATAGAGCACTTTTGTATGTATTCAAATGCACATTCAAAAAGTGCATTTTGTTTTGTAAAAAAAGCGTGTGTAAAGCATTAGAAAGTATGATATAATAGTGCACTTTATGATAATTGCTACTTACACTATTGTATATTTCTTCATTCTTATTTAAAATCATTTTTTTAGAACAAGCTTAGTATGAAAGTGCACGAGTACATGAGTAAAGTGTGGGTTAATGTAACATTAAGTGCAATGAAAGGATATAAAAGTGAAGCTTACAATTACCAGGTAAAATTAACTTAATTAAAATGTTATTTCTCTCCAAAAGTTTTTACTTCGAAGAATAGATTCAGTTATCTAAACTATTGATAGTGCAAAAATACTCAAATATTTAATTAAATTGATGTCGCCTAATATTTTGATTAAAAGTGCATCTACTCAACGTAGGTGTGCAAATAGACAATCCTAATTTGATTCCACTAATGAAATATTACCTTCGGCAAAAAAGATTAGATATAAAAATATAGCATTTCAGTAGCTTTTTAAATCAAATTGGTTATCTAAATTAAATGTAAGAGTATTTAAATTCGGAAAGAAAATTAAATAAAAGAAGTATTTATTAGATCTTAATTATGATGGAGTTCATGCATTAATTAGTTTCCCAATTTATAGGATGTTTTCCTATTATGGTGGCTCGTTCATGACAACTACTTGGACTCTTTTTACCATTGTGCCCCTTGATAAATAAAGAGTTGCACGTTACCTTATTTACTACATTAATTATTCGAATGTCTTGCACATAATTCTTTATTACGGAAAATCCTAGGCCATCTGATTGAATTAATTGATGGTTAGATTTTGTTCTTTTTTACTCTCCTAAGAGGGTGTTCTCACAGGAACCGCACCCTATATATATATATATATATATATATATATATATATATATATATATATATATATATATATAAGATCAAATGCAAACCCATCTTAATATGCTAACCTACAAACCTAATCCTAACCCTCCATCTAATTAGATAATCGTTCGGTTCTGCAGGTTTGAAGACAACAAGCTTATTACACATGAGGGTGTTTTAGTCATTTGACTTAAATCTAATTCTGGAAGAATCACGTTCCATTCCTTAACCGCCTATACTCTCGTTAGATCCATTCCATCTTTGCAATTCTCATTCATTCCCTTCCATTTCTGCGATTAATAGCCAATCGTCTCCATCTCTCTGCTTCTCTTCGTCTGTCACTAATATCAAAGCTCCTAGTTAATCTCTTTCAATCACTGTTGTCGAACGCTATGGAATCCAGTATTCGGTATGAACTCTAATTTCATACTGGAAATTTGTGGTTATCATCTTTCAATGTATTCATGAATCACTATGCCTAAGATTTTATTTATTTGATTGATGTGTATATTAAACGTTGATAGTGTCATCTTCCTTCTCTTTTTTTGTTTAATTACTTTACTTTAATTCGTTGAACTTCGTTTTACATATGTGGCCAGTGGCCTTCGTTAATTTCCTTTTTTTAATGTCAATTTCTAAACAATTTCTAGGGCCACAAAGAAGAGATGATCTTGCTTATAAGGATTTTCATCACAAATTTGTTCTAAATGGGGTAGGTGTTTGAGGAGGTACAAGGTCAATTAGCAGGTTATGCAGCCAATTGCCATAGCATTGGGGTGAATTTTTATGATATAGATGCAGACATCCGTCTATGTATCCATCTCCATCTCCATCTTCATGCGACACCATGAAATTTGTATGATGTCAATTGAGTATACAATGCAAATATCATAAAGATGAGATGCAGCAAATGGTCTTCTACAATGCAGCAAATGATCAATTTCATGTTCATGCGAAATTCTTGTAATTTAGTATGCAAAACGTTTACCATTTAGAAGACGTTTGTTAAATATTATGCAGCTTGCGACACCATAAGCTTCATATGCATATCACTTCAATCTACCATGCAGATGTCATAACTATAAGATGCATCAAATGATCTTGTACGATGCATATGTCACCTTACTAAAATGCAATATACAAACTTCTATTATGCACATATCAAAAGGATAAAATGCAACATATGAGCTACTAAAATGCAGTTGTCATCAAAATAAGATGTATGAACTTTTAAAATGCACATATCAGCTTATTTACTGAAGTGCAATATAAAAACTTCTAAAGTGCACATGTCAAAATGATAAAAGCAATATATGAACTACTAAAATGCAGTGCCGACGTACTTTCTCGCTGTATAGTTTTAAACTTTTAATATAAGTTGTGGAGACAGTATAAATATATAATGCACATGATGTACCCTTAATATGCACATTCATCAACCTTGATATGCAAATCTCGTAGCCTTAATATGTAGACATTTCTACCTGTGATGAGTTCTTAATAAAAACTTAATACTACGTATATTACAAGTTCTAACATAACTATGCACACCGTTATCAATATATAATGCATACGTTCTCCGTTCTTTTTTAGTTGCAACGGTCATCTTTGACCGTAAATATATGTTATTCTCTATTAGTAAAAAAATAAAAATCAGTTTTTGAAAATTTGTAATGAGATGAATTGAATAATATTTTTTTAAAAAAATTCATAAAATAATAGTGTAAAATGTAGTCAAAGTAGAGCATTTGAATAGTGTAAAATTCAACATTTGCGATTAAAAAAACAGAGGATAATATTACATAACTTTAATATTTTAGGTTTCAGAAAAAGGAAGGTTAATTAGGAAGTGGTTAAATCTTCCCTTTTATTGATTTGCTAAATTGCTTGAAATTCTATCGTGGGTCAGCCAAACTTTTGGGATTTCCTTACGTATCATGGTGTCTCATTTATTAAAAATGTTAATTTACCATGCTAACCTTACTTACTAATCGTGTCCGTATGTTTTCAATTCTGTGTGTTGCACCACACAGTCTGCAACGGTGGCTTCTATATTGGCAGCCTTTGATTTGCCAAACTTGAACGCATGAGATTAGTTTGTAGGTTAGCACCGGAAGCTTGGTTTGCACCGGACCCCCCCCCCCCTATATATATAGATTTAGGTTCAAGTGAGAATATCATCTTAGGAGAGAAATTAGAATAATTCGCGGTCATTGGATCACCAATTTTTTTTCAATTGTCCATGTATACACGTATAGGGTGCATTTGTCATTTCATTAATTTGTTTATGAGTTTTTTCTCGGAATAATGCTAATTAAATAAATAATTCCCAAAATACTGCCGGGTTAAAAATAATTCCCAAAGTACTGCTGGATTAACCGGGGTTAAGCAACGCACTACAAGAGCCGCCACTTGAAGTGGCGGCTTATCTAAAATCACGTAAGTCATGCAACCAAGGCAAAGTCAACAATGCATTACATGTAATGGGTCCCGCCAAATTAAAAACCTCCCATTTTCTTTGAAACACTATAACTTTTTTATTTGTACTCTGATTGTTACAAATAATATTACAAAAGTCATAATTTTTTATTATCTTTCATATAACACCAATATTGAATATATAAATCAAAAAATAATTTAACATTTTAAAAAGTACTGCGTATCTGTTTTTAAAGTGTTATATATTTTTTATTTGTATTCCGATTATTACAAAAAAAAAAAATATCAAAGTTTATTATTATTATTATTATTTATTATCTTTTATAGGAATGCAGTGTTACATATAGAAAATTAAAAATAAAATCTATTAATTTGATACTATCACATTTTTTTTGGTAAAATGATCCTAAATTACACAAATTAAAAGATTTTATTTTTATTTTTCTATGTGAAACACTGCTTTCCAATAAAAGATAATAAAAAATAATAAATTTTGATATTTTTTTTTGTAATAATCGAAATACAAATAAAAAAATATATAGCACTTAAAAAATAGATACACAGTAATTTTTAAAGTGTTAAATTATTTTTTTATTTTATATATTCAATATTGGTGTCATATGAAATATAATAAAAAATTATGAATTTTGGTATATTTTTTGTAACAATCAGAGTACAAATAAAAAAGTTACTTCGTATAACATTTCAAAGAAAACATGAGGTTTTTAATTTGGTGGGACCCGTTACCATGTGTACTTCGTACTGTTTACTCTGGCTTGCGTTAGTGAGTTAGATGATTTTTGATAAAGCCGCCACTTCACGTGGCGACTCTTGTACTGCGTTGCTTAAACCCGGTTAATCTCCGATTAATCCAGCAGTATTTTGAGAATTATTTTTAACCTAGTAGTATTTTGGGAATTATTTATTTAATTAGCATTATTCCGAGAAAAAACTCTGTGTTTATATGTAGCATTTAATACCTGCCACTGCAATTAATGCCACATCATGCATGATTTTCTAATTGACTTCCATATGTGCGTGTGTTTTAATGTTGATATCTTCTTTGTTTAGATAGGTTTATCATATTACTTTTAATAAATTTTTATTTTATTTTATAATATTCTCTTCAATTATATTTTAAATTTCTATCATCTTCTTTAGTTTTTTTGCATGTTATTCTATGCACTTTTGATAACGTGTGTGTGTGTGCGCACTTTTGATAATTTACATACAATTTGTTAATTTGTTTATTATTATTGAATAATGTTTTATATTGATGTTTTTTATTGCATTGTGTCAAATTAATGATGCACTCTTTTTTTATTTACGATATCGGCTTTTTAGTGCATAATGCAGAAGTACATATGTGTCCATCCTCAGAGTAGATATATTGCACTTTATTTCACAAAGTTTAATATAATAATGCATTTTTGAGTATATTTAATATATGCACATGATAAAAGTGCATTTCATTTTATATAAGAGTGCCAAAGTAAATTTAAAAGTACGATGTAATAGTGCACTTTTATACGATAGTATATATTCAAGATGCACTTGCTAGTTGATAGTTTACACTTATATATTTGTAGTCATTTTTATTTAAATCATATATGAGTGCACAAAACTCTTATAGATAAAGTGTAGGTTAATTTGATAGAAAGTGCATATTAAATATTAGATTTTAAATAAAGTGCAGTAAAATACATAGAAAGTGCAAGCTAATGACATAATCGGGCAGTAAAATGATATTCTACTTCATATTCGTTTCCTTGATAAACAGTGTTGATTATTTAAATGACTGTTTGTGAAAATTCAAATATTTAAATAAATTGATGTTACAAAAGGTTTTGAGGAAAAATGCAGTTATTCTATACTCGAGTGTAAATTACGTGATATAACTTGTGCATAATATTTTTAATAAAAGTGCATTCGTACGAAGTTGTAGTACAAAAATTTTGACATTACGTGTTTAATGTAAAAAATAGATTTTGGAATTTGAACTTTAAATTGAAAAAGAACGTAATTATGTATTTGATGAAATAAAATATGAGGGAGTGTGAGTTCCTATATCCTACAACCGGATGTACGTACATCCAGCTCAATTAACAAAACAGTTCACTAACTAATACAACCCATAATAAAAGGCCCATGTTAATCTGTTGCTCTAACCCTGCTTTAACCCGAGTTCCTATATCCTACAACCGGATGTACGTACATCCAACTCAATTAACAAAACAGTTCACTAACTAATACAGCCCATAATAAAAGGCCCATGTTAATCTGTTGCTCTAACCCTGCTTTAACCCGGCCAGTAACTTCATTCGTTTATGTCCCGAATCTTCCACTCAACATTCCTTCTTTACTTCATATTTCTTTTTTTCTCTTATATCTATAATTCTTAAACTACCTGGAGATTCTAAAATTGAATGTTAGTTCCAAAAACCTTAAATAAGGTACAATTTGATTCAAAACATATATCTTCACCTCTCATTAACAATGGTTCAATTTTCTAAATTGACTCATAATATAAATGCACATCAACTGTTTGAAAAAATGACAAAGTGAATGTTAATTTCTTTTTTGATCAAATATTTTATCACTTATTGCACTTATATAAAATACTGAGATATACATTATTTTTTGAAAATATTTCTTGTTATGGTTAGAATTTAACTTTATTCCGCTTTTACAATTTTAACGAGTTTTAGATGTTTTTTTTGTTATGCATTGAATTTGATGTTTAAAGAATTTGTAAAATGATTGAGATATACTTTTCCAGTATGTTACTTTTTTGTAAAAAATAGTAAACTTCATTAATTTATTAATTAAAATTTAATGTGTTTAGTTATTACGTGTGTAATATGGGAATGAGTATTTTGTTAAATTAAAATGAGTATAATGTGTAGAGTAAATGGGTATAGGTGTAACATTATAAAATAAATATAATAAAGTTTGTAGTTCTAGAATAAGAATTTGAAAAATTGTTATTGATAGAGTATATGGGCCTGGACCCCATGGCCCACATACTCGAGTCAACGACGACCAGAAGAAACCCAACGTGACGCCCTTCGGCCAGTGGGCCCGCATCGGCCAGAAACCAAACCGGCCCAGAAAGCGCGCATGGACTCCCGGGACCGCATCGGCCCATGGACCGCATCGGCCATGGGGCCGCATCGGCCAAAGACACCGCATCGGCCAGACTCCGGCCGGGCAGAATGCATCTCTCTACTTTATTTACTAAAGTATTGTACACAGCCCATTAGTGGCCCTGTTTCGCCCAAAGAAGGCATAATTATTGTAATGGGCCTCCTAAGCCCATGGCTAGGAGCCCAAATCCACATTTTTTCCTATAAATAGACCCCTTGGGGCTAGTTATAGGGGGTTGAGAAATACAATTACTCACTTTCTCTCTCTAGCTCTCACTTCTCTCTAGAATTAATACTCTATCATTTGGTGCTCTCGTTGAGAGCTTAGAACAGATCAAGTGAGTACCCTTCGTCGCTACTAGACACTACCACTAGCTATGACAAGAACTAGGTCAAAGAACACCGGTAGGAATGCCCCTCTGAACCAGGAAGGGCAGGGAAACGTTGCTGACAACGTCCCCAATGACTTCATCAACCAGGATGAGAACGCTCAGGAGATCGAGCACGCGACGGCTGACCTTCGCGTCCAGCTCAACAAGACTGCCCCAGACGCCCGCATCGGGCTCGAGGACAGGCGCAATGCTGATCGCGCTTCGGGCCAGCAGGCTTCTCACCCTGCTGCCCCCCAGATCAACCCGGCTGCACTATCGGCCATTGTTGCGAGCATCCTTCAGGACCCCAACGTGGTCAGCGCTCTCGTCGCAAAGACAGGGGAGAACAACACTCCGGCAACTGGAGAGGTCGCAACGGTGCCACCACCGCCACCTCGTCCGCAAGGCGTCACCTTCTTCGGTGACAACGAGGCCGTCCTCGCCGTGGACACCCATTCCCACACTGCCTCACCTACCCGGGATACACCGGCCCAACCTCGCGGTAAAATCTCAGCCTTCAACAGGCTGGGTGACATCGCGAGCCGTCGGGTACCTACGGGAGGGGTGGCGGGTCGGTTGGGTGGCCGCGAGCCGGGGTCGCCAAAGGAAAGCTTCGGGTCCGTTTCCCGAACAACGGACCGGCCCCGACCTGACAAAGGCAAAGGAAAGTTGAATGATGATGATGCGCGCCACCAAGTCAACCTCGCACACGCGGCCCGGACCCAGACCCCTCTGGGCGGCGCCACGGCCAACGCAGACCCAAGGGATGAGATCATCGCCCGCTTGGAAAAGCGCCTCGCTGACATGGAGGCCCGAGAGGCCGCAGGGCGCGCATCGGCCCAGACATCCCATCACCCCAACTACGACGCGCTCCTAAGCAAGGTCAGTGCTCTGGAAAGAGAGTTGGCTGACCGGCGCGATGAGCCTGTCATCCAAATACGGACTAGAACCCCCTTCTCTGCGAGGGTGCTCTCCGCTCCCATCCCGGAGAAGTACAAGGGGAATCCGATCAAGCCGTATGACGGCCGCACTGATCCTCAGGAGCATTTCACCCGCTATCAGAACAACATGATGATGACCAACGCTTCGGAGGAATACATGTGCCGCTGGTTCCTTTCCACCTTGGAGGGACCGGCGTACGATTGGTTCAACAACCTTCTGGAGGGGAGCATCGACTCATGGCAGGACCTTGCTCAACGCTTCCTCACTCACTTTGCCGGGAGGAAACGCGCGAAGAAGCATTTCGCTCATCTCCTGACCATCAAACAACAGCCGGAGGAGACGCTCCGAGCCTTCCTCGACCGCTGGACGAGGGAGGCGGACGAATGCGAGGGAGCCGATGAACGCACCCTCCTGGCCTTCCTCCGCGGAGCACTCTGGCCGAGCCACTTCGCCCGGAGCCTGTTCACGGAGCCTCCGCGGTCATACCTCGCGGCGCTCCGACGCGGAGATAGGCATGCTGATGCCGACGAGCTCCTGAACCAGAAGAAGGGTGGGGAGAAACAACAAAAGAAGGACTCCTCGTCCAACCCCCACCACCCGCCGGCCAACAAGGGACAGCACCAGCCAAAGAAGGCACACCAGGAACAAGGCGGACAGCGAAGAGAGGATCGTTCATGGCGTCCAAAGTTGGAGGCACAACGCATCCCCCTCACCCACCCGGTGAGCGTCGTCCTTGACCACGCCGAGGCGCAGGGCCTCATTGTGAAGGACCCCAGGTCGGAGGAGGAGATATTTGCGGTCCACAAAGGAGGGACATACTGCAAGTACCACCGCCAGACATCCCACAAGACCGAAGATTGCACCACCCTGAAGAGGCACATCGACGGCCTCATCCGACAGGGGGAACTTTCCCAATTTGTCAAGGGTGCCCCCAAGAGTAACACTTGGGTTAACCCTGGCAAAAGGGGGGAAGGATCCTCCGGGAAGAAGAGGGAGATCGGCGCCCTCAGTGAAGATGAGGACGAAGAGGAGCCCCGCCAGAAAAAGCATCACATCCATATCATCGTCGGCGGGAACACAGGGGGGGACTCGGCTACCCAACGGAAAAAAATGGGCTCAGTCCCTATACGTTGGTGAGGTGTCCCACGCCCCCCCTCAGCCGAAGCGACGGCACATGGAGGCCATCACCTTCACCGATAAAGACCTACCCTGCGGCCCCTTGCCCCACAGGGACGCCCTCGTCATCAAATGCGAGATCGGCAACAACATCATCCACCGCAACTACATCGACACTGGCAGCTCCGTCAATGTGATGTACGTTGACACGTTCAGACAGCTGAAGCTGAAGAAAACCGAGCTCCGGCCGATACGGACTCCGTTATCCGGCTTCACCGGGGACTCTATCGACGCCGAGGGCACGATAGTGCTTCCCGTTGTGGTCGGTGACGGTACCTGTCAGGCGAAGATTGACATGGAGTTCGTGGTTGTCAACCTGGACAGCGCCCACAACATGATTTGGGGACGACCGGCCTTGGAGGACCTTGAGGCCATCATCTCCATGAGACATCTATGCCTCAAGTTCCCCACCAAGGACGGCGTCGGCTACGCCAGAGGGAACCAGAAGATAGCCAGGGCTTGTTACCTGAAGCTCACAAGGAAAATCAATGAAGCCGAGGAGCGGATAGACACCATCACCACCGCCTTGGCCGAAGAAGACACACCAAAGGCCGAACCGGTCGGAGACGTGGAAGATGTTCCGTTGGACGTCTCCCGGCCGGAACGCACGCTGAAGATTGGGACACAGCTCCCCCAACAGTTCCGAAGGGACATCCTCTCTGTCCTGAGAGCATACGCCATCGTCTTCGCATGGGGACCAGAGGACATGCCGGGCATCAGCCCGAAGGTAATCACACATCGGCTATCGGTGAACCCGGCCTCCTCCCCCATCAAGCAGAAGAAGCGCTACCTCTCAGCCGACAGAAGGGAATTTGTCAAAGCCGAGGTGGCCATGCTGCTCTCCATCAAGCACATAAAAGAGGTGAAGTACCCCACGTGGTTGGCGAACGTCGTCCTCGCACCAAAACCGCCCACGTTCAGAATGTGTGTTGATTACACTGACCTGAACAAGGCGTGCCCGATGGACCCATTCCCTCTCCCCAACATTGATCAGTTGGTGGATGAGACGGCGGGGTGCGAGTTGATGTCGTTCCTCGACGCGTTTAGAGGGTACCACCAGATATCCATGCACGAAGATGACGCGGAGAAGACTGCTTTTATGACCCCGGAGGGAATTTTTTGCTACCTCGTCATGGCCTTTGGGCTCAAGAACTCCGGCGCCACCTACACAAGGATGGTAGCCCGGATTTTTAGAGCAGTCTTAGGTCGGACGATGGAAGCATACGTCGACGATATGATCGTCAAGAGCAAACAATCCACAACTCATGCCGACGACCTCCGGGGCATCTTTGAGATCATGAAGAAATACAACCTCCGGCTCAACCCGAAGAAGTGCACCTTCGGCGTCCAGGGAGGTAAATTCTTGGGGTACCTGGTCAGCCGAAGGGGCATCGAGGTGAACCCAGAAAAGATACAAGCCATTATCAACATGGAGCCGCCCCGCAACATAAAGGAGGTGCAACGGCTGACGGGACGCCTCGCGGCCCTGAACCGTTTTCTCTCAAAATCCGCTGAGAAGTCTCTCCCCTTTTTTCAAATAATGAGGAAGGCCACCAGCTTCAAATGGACGACGGAGTGCCAGCAAGCCTTTGAGGAGCTGAAGCAATACCTCGCCTCCCCACCCGTCCTATCCAAGCCCCAACCCGGCGAGACTCTCTTCCTTTACTTAGGAGTGAGCACGTCGGCCGTCAGCTCCGTACTCATCAGGGAGGATGACGGGGTACAAAAAGCTATATTCTACGTCAGCAAGACGTTGCGGGAGGCTGAGCTTAGGTACTCCCCCATTGAGAAGACAGTGCTGGCCATCGTCCACACGGTGAAAAAACTTGGGCACTACTTCCAGGCTCACCCCGTCCACGTCCTCACGCATCAGCCGTTGGGAGCCCTCATGAGGAGCCCAACCAGCTCTCCAAGGATGATCAAGTGGGCAATATTCTTGAGCCAGTACCAGATTGAGATCAAGCCGAGGCCATCCATCAAAGGGCAAGCCTTAGCTGATTTCGTCACCGAGTGCACGGCAAGGGAGACGGCCGTCACCACCACAGGAGCTGAATCGGACGAAGCCTGGACCCTCTACACGGACGGGTCGTCGGCCACCAAAGCCTGTGGGGGTGGCGTCGTCCTCATCTCCCCGGAAGGATTCAGAGCATACTACGCCATACGCTTCAACTTCAAAGTATCCAACAATGAGGCCGAGTATGAAGCGCTCCTCAGCGGACTAAGACTAGCCGCTGGCCTTAAAGCACGCCACGTCAGAATCAAATGCGACTCCAAACTCGTAGTGAGCCAGATGGAGGGTTCCTACGAGGCCAAAGAAGGGAGGATGAAGCAATACAAGGAGGCCGCTGCGGAATTGCTCAAGGCGTTCGATACCTACGAGATCACTCAGATCCCAAGGGCGGAGAACGCCGAGGCCGACATCCTCTCCAAACTCAGCTCCGACACCCCGGAGCACATCTCCAAGATAGCTAAGGTGGAGGAGTTGAGCATGTCAAGCATTCACGCTAGCCCCATACTCTCCATACAACACCAACCGGAGGACTGGATCACTGACATCGCAACCTACATCGCTTCCGGCACACTACCTGAAGACGAGGAGAGGGCCAAACTCGCCAAACTTAGGGCGCCAAGCTATGTCATTGAAGGTGACAAGCTCTACAAAAGATCATACAATGGCACCCTCCTCCGGTGCCTACACCAGAATGAGGCCGAAGTGGCCATGGAGGAAGTCCACTGCGGTGTATGCTCATCGCACCAGGGACCCTTCAGCATGTCGCGTCGCCTCGTCGTCCAAGGCTACTTCTGGCCGACGATGGCACGCGATTGCGCTGAAGTCGCCCGCAGATGCAGCGCATGCCAACACTATCAAAGAGCACCTGGCCGACCCGCCGTCAACTACGCCCCGGTCAGCACTGCCATCCCATTTTCCAGATGGGGCATCGACCTCGTCGGCCCGCTACCAAGAGCCGCGGGGAACAACAGATACATCATCATCGCCATCGATTACTTCACCAAATGGGTCGAGGCCGAAGCACTTGCAAGCATCACCGGGGCACGGTGTCGAAAGTTCGTCTACAAGAACATCCTCACCCGTTTCGGCGTGCCTCAGGAGATCATATCAGACAACGGCACCCAGTTTGAGGCCGAACCGTTCCAAAGCCTCCTCCAAGAATGGGGTATCAAGCACCGTTTCTCCTCCGTCGCCTACCCCCAGGCCAACGGGCAAGTTGAGAACGCCAACAGAACCATCTTGGAGGGGCTAAAGAAGAAACTCGAGGAAGAAGGCGGAAGTTGGGTCGACGAGCTCCCCAACGTCCTATGGTCCTACCGCACAACGCCGAGGAGGGCCACCGGGGAGACACCCTTCTCCTTGTGCTACGGCTTCGAAGCCAAGGCTCCCACTGAGGTGACGCTTCCCAGCCGACGGGTCACACAATACGACCCCGAAGCCAATGAAGAAGCCATGAAGATTGACTTGCACCTCATTGAAGAAAGACGGGAGATAGCTTACCTTCGGGCAGAAAACTACAGACGCCAAGTCAAATCCTACTATGACGCCAAGGTACGCTCCCGCGAATTCCAAGTAGGGGACTACGTCCTCCGCCGAAGGGAAGCAAGCAAGCCGACGGAAGGAGGAAAGCTCGCCGTCAAATATGAAGGGCCCTACGTCATCAGCGCCATCATCAAAGCCGGCACTTATAGACTAAAGAACCCTAATGGGTCAGATGTACCACGATCGTGGAATGTACACCACCTGGTGAAATTTTACCAATGACTCGAGAAGCGGTGAAGCGGGCAACGTCCCCCACCCCTCGGCTTAGTGGTTGAATAAAACACCCCCGGCCTAGCGCCAATTATTGAATAAAATTCATGTTTCATCCAATCTTTTAAGATTTGAACAAAGGGAAACCTAAGGACCGCATCGGCCTAAGTGGTGCAATCACCCGGGTCCGATGCGACCTAAAGCCGTCGCAATAAACGACGCACCCAAAGCCGTTGCAATAAACAACGCACCTAAAGCCGTCGCAATAAACGACGCACCCAAAGCCGTTGCAATAAACAACGCACCTAAAGCCGTCGCAATAAACGACGCACCCAAAGCCGTTGCAATACACAACGCACCTAAGGCCGTTGCGATCCACAACGCGCCTACTAAGCCGTTGCAATAAACAACGCACATAAATATCGTATCGGCACAAGCGGTGAAATACCCAAATCGGCCGACGATATGCAGGACGAAGGACCTGTGTGCATGGTCCAACGTCTTCAAAACGGAGAAGCATACCGCGTCGTCCGCGCGGAAACCGCAGGACGACAGGCCTGAATTAAGGCTGAGGTTACAAAAACTCCACCCGTCAGTAAAATTTCGCTCAGGACCACAAAGGGCGGCCGTCATGAGACGATGCCTAGTCCGGTCCCTCGTCGACGATAGACGTGGAAAGGCAAAAAAGATGCCACTGACACCAAGCCGAGGGCGTATTTACTCCCTCGCACTAATCCACGCGAAAAGCGTAGCGGACAAACTACCGCACATGGACGAAGGGACATTAACCCTTCGGCTACAAAAAAAAAAAAAAAAAAAAAAAAAGAGGGAAGCCGACGGACCGCGCACTCGCCGGCCTCGAGCAAGAAATAAAATCCCCACAAAAACCAAGCCTTAAAATCGGCTAAGTACATATCAGGTTTTCACTATACAAAGATCCGAAGTGCATGCTTCGACCCCAACCATAGCTTCACAAAAGGAAATCGCTTCGGCTTCGGTTATACAAGACCACGGTCCATTATTTGGACGAAGGGGCGCATCGTCTCCGCGTAGCAAAACCCAAGTGAACGAACCAAGGTAAAACAGCTCCATCAAGGCAAGCTTGACACTTAGAACATTTTCTAAGTCACACTACAAGAGAGACGATGCGTTACCATTCTATATCGGGGTACCGCTTCGTCCTCAACACTTCAAGACTAAGCCCCAAAACTTGAGGCGTGGACAAGATTTGCCAAGGAAAAAATAAAAATTCACTAAGGGACGAGGAGACGCATCGTCCCCAAGGACAGTAAAGGCGAGAAAATCGCTACGTCTCAATCAAGGGACGCCAACGACCTCGGGACACAGCCTTGACACTTTGAAAATTTTACAAAGGACAAACATACTTAACTACAAAGACGACGAGGGAATCATGATGAGGAAAGGAGTTGTCATTAATGGATGCAAAAATACAACGGGTGGGCGCTTCGGCCATTACATGCACTTTGGTGCTAAAGCTATAAAAGTAATAAAAAAGTTAAGTACAAGCTACGCTGCCTCATCGGCTTGCTCTTTGCTCTGGCCGACGTCCTCTCCGCTGCCGCCACCAGCATCATCACCACCAGCATCCTCATCAGCCTGGGAATCGGCAGGCCCCTCGAGCAAGTAGTCGTCACTGTCACTCCACGGCTCTTCCCCTTCGGACGAACTCAAGATCGGAGGCTGCCTCTCCGGTAGGGGAAGCTTCAAATCCTCATCGGGATTCTTCATTCGCCGAGGGAGACTCAGACCCCTCGGCCTCATCTTCCGGAAGCGACGACGAAGCTTCCTGTAGATCAGCTTCTGCATTCTGTACTGACCACAGTCGTAGAAAGCTTGCATCTCGTTCATCCAGAATTCTTGGCCGGCGGGGTCCTTCGTCGTCCAATCATTCAACCTCTCAGCAACCACCTCATAGCAGAAGGGGAGCTGGTCATCGGCTTTCCACCCCTCGGCCTTGAAATCAGCCACGGCCTTCTCGGCGGCCTTCTCGGCGTCAGCCTTGAGCCGTTCAGCCTCCTCAGCTCTCTGGATGGCAGCAGCAATGGACTCATCGGCCTTCTTCCGGGCTGCTTCGGCCTCATCAAGCCGGATCTGGAGAAGCCTCATCTCATCCTCGGCAGCCTTGGCCTTGTCCTTGAGATCCTGGAGGGCCTCATCGGCTGAAGCAGCCCTAGCCTCCACTTTCTTGAGCCGCTCTATCTCGGCCTCCTGCCTCCAATGCTGCTCCCTCAACATAAGGGCGCCCTGGACGAAGCAGAATAGAGTTAGAGATGAAAAATAAAAGCAAAGGAAAAATTATAAGGGAAAATATCTTACCTGGACGACGTAGTCCATCCCTCCGTCGTATAGCCGAACATGTTGGCCTTGTCGGCCGAGATACTGACGATCATACTCAGGCATAGCCTGAGCGAGCATGTCGTCTCCACCAACGGTCTCATTAAAGAGACCACCTTTCACGGGGTATCGTACGGTGACTTCGTACGACCCCTTAGCCAGAGCCTCCTCCAGACGGGCAGCAGCGGCCGTAGAGGGAGGCACACGAGAAGCCGAGGCCACCATAGCCGAGGAAGGGAGATCATTCACAGGAGGGAGCGCCGGCGGCGGAACATCCGCAACGGCCTGTAAAGAAGGGACGCCGGCCTCGTCAGTAGTAGGAGCCCTCTTCGTCTTCTTCGAAGTCTGGCTCAGCTTTAGACCCGCTTCGGCCAAAGTCTTTTGACCCTCATCAGCAGCCCTCTTACTCTTCTTAGAAGCAGGTCTCTTGACGGCCTCAGCACCCCCCTGGGAACCGCCCGCAGACTTCTTTGCTGCCTCGGCAGCTTGAGCAGCTTTCAACTCCGCATCGGCCTTCCTGGCAGCCCGAGCCATGAAAGACATCCGATCCATATTGAAACCTGCACAAAGATACAAGGGTTAGCAAAGGAAAACAAAACATCACACAAGGATAAAGAAAAGAAGTCAACCTTCGGCCTCGGCAGGCACACCAAGATGAGGACCGTCGGCCTGCTCATAAGACCCCACCATCTTCGGCCAAAGATCATCATCGACGTCACCTGGGCAATAGTATCGCACGAAGCCGAGGGCAGCCATCCGGTATTCAGTAACATACGTCTTAATGCTCCTCGGCCCCCCCTTAATAAAGGCTTCTACCTGATTGCTTATTTCGGCACTCCAAGGGGGGGTATGCAACTCAAAGAGGCCGCTGTGACCATTGGAAGGAAAGAACCCACCCCGACCCAAGGTGACGAACACGAACTTAGCCTTCCAGCCATGAATGGACGTAGGGAGATCCGTAAACGACCTCCTCCCACTAATCTGCTGCAGAGTTGCATAGCCGGCACAATTTTGATGACTCCCTCGGCCTATCCGGAACAGGTTCATAAACAGGGCAGTCGTCGGCGGAATCCCCAACTCTTTACACCGGATCAGAAAGCCGATGATGAGCGAAAAGCTGTTGGGAGTCAACAAGGCCGGAGGGAGCTCCACCATCTCAAGATACTCCTTGATGAAGGGATGAAGAGGGAATCTCAGACCCTTAGCAAAGCTCATCGGGTAGACACCAAAATAGCCCAAAGGCGGGTTCAGAACATGATCCGACGGCAAGGGGGCTCTGACACGGCCGTAGGGACCGACGTACAGCTGCGCAACGTGATAATCGCCAAGTGTAAGGAATAAATGTATTTAGATTTTGATGATGCTATAGGATTAGAATTTTAAAGTACCCCCAAATTAGATTTTATGTATTAGAACTTTCAATTGTAAGTATTAGTGTAGTCGACGATCAGAGTTGCTCTATTTTGGATCAGATCAGAAGTGCATCAGAACTGCTCGACCAGACTTGCTCTATGAGAACTGCTCCACCAGAGTTCTCTTAGCAGAAGTCCATCAGAGTTGCACTATGAGAGTTGCTGATAAACTTGGACATCTGATAACCGATGAGAACTACAGATCAGAGGTACTCATCAGCGGACCTATCAGAGCCAGAGTTAGAGTTTTATCAGAGATCAGAAAGCCATCAGAACTCAACTCATCAGAAGGCCATCAGAATCCAACACATCAGAAGAGCCTGATCAGAGCCCGACTAACACTTAGAAGATTTCAAGCAACATCCAACGGCTAGAAGACTGTGCATGAAAGGAAAGCATTTAATGCACATTAAATGAGCCTGATACGCTGAAGGATTGATTGCAAATGATTGACCAAGGAATCCGGGAAGATATATTATAAAAATAGAAACCTTCCAAAACGGCGGTCAAGTCAACTGTACGCGCATTTAATGCAGTTGTCTCCTCCTCCAACGGGCAGACAACCCCAGTATATAAGCTACTCACCGAAGAACAGGGATACAACTTTGCTACAACTTTTACACATCATCATTCAAGCTCTCTTGAGATTCAAATTCTACAACCTTCAACAAGACAAGCTTACGTTGGGAAGATTCAAACTCCAAATCTCTCATCCCCAACAAACAAGCAAAGTTCATCCTGTTCTTCAACACTTCAAGAACTTCTTCAAACATCCTTTGTAACGAAGCAAGTTGGAGGAAAAACTCTGTTTTTCAAAAGGATCTTCTGAAAAGAAGGGCGTCCAAGTAACTGCAGTAGTGAAGTGGTGATACTTCCGGGAAGCTGAGTGAAAGGACCAGCCATCAGGACGTGGAACTGCATCCTGGGTGGCAGCTAGACTTGAAGAAGGCGTGGAGAACTTCTTAAGTGCTAGGAACTAAGCTTTGTAACCGATCTACTTCAAAGCTAGTGGAACAGTGGACTAGAGGAACGAGTTGTTCCTTGAACCACTATAAAATATCCGGTGTCATTTACTTTACTGTATTTTATATTTCTGCACTTAGGATATTAACTGAGTAACTCTAAGACTTGGAATCTGTGTTCAGCAGATCTTGTTTTCAGAGTTATCAGAAAGGCATTTGCCTTAGTGTTTCTGAGGCTACCCGGACAGATCAGAATCCGCTGCCAAGGCCAGTTCTGATATCAGAACCAGCCTCTCTCTGTCATCAGAATCAGACCTTCTCTGATAAGTCACTTTTGACTTTGAGAAAATTTGATAAACCAATCAGTCTATTCACCCCCCCCCCCTCTAGACTGATTACCATATTTAACGGGACCAACAAGTGGTATCAAAGCCTCCTTGTTCTTGTAATCTTTTAGGTTACTCTCTGAACAAAGATCCACTTGTTCTTAGCCTCTCTTTATTTATTATAATGGATAATTCTCTTGCAAAGCATCTTATGTTCACAGATCAGAAATATGATGATTGGAAGATCAGAATGAAGGCACATCTGTGTGCTCTTCATGATGAAATGTGGGAAGTCTTGGAGAATGGACCCTTTATCCAGTTCATGAAGATCAATCCTGCTCACTCCATTGATAACTCTCAGCCCCAGATGATGGAGAAAGCCCGGTCAGAATGGACCAAGGAAGAGAAAAGGCAGTACAATCTAGACAATATAGCCAAGGACATCCTTTACAAAGCTATTGATGAAAGATATTTCAATAGAATAAAGAAATGCAGGACTGCTAAGGAAATCTGGGACAAGCTTGATGAGATAGGAGCAGGAGATGAACAAGAAAGAGATAACAAGCTAACCATTGCAATGAAGAAGTTTGA
Organism: Cuscuta epithymum; assembly: GCA_945859915.1. NCBI lineage: Eukaryota > Viridiplantae > Streptophyta > Magnoliopsida > Solanales > Convolvulaceae > Cuscuta > Cuscuta epithymum. The sequence goes on along the minus strand of CAMAPF010000018.1, from coordinate 923,635 downwards.
TGACTTCAAACTCCTACCAGAAGAATGCATTGCTAAGATGCATGAGAGACTGCTGATTCTCATTAGTGAGATTTCTGAGCTTGGGAAGGAGCTCACCATCAAAGAGGTCAACATGAAGATCCTCAGGGGACTGCCTTCAGCTTGGAAGATGAAAGTGATTGCAGTCCAGGAAAGCAAGAACATCAAGACTTATGCCACTGAAAGACTCATCTCTGATCTCAAGGCTTATGAGTTTGAGATGCATGAAGAGAAGGAAGAAGTTCCTGATGAGAGGACCACCACTGCTCTCACTGCTAGCACCTCAAAGGTAAGTGACTTTGACCCTTCTACTCTGTTATCTGATGAGTATATGGCTGCTTTTGCCAGAAAGCTTAAGAAATTTATGAAGAAAGATGGAAGGAGTCCATCTTCCATCAGAAGACCACATCAGAAGACCAAATCTTCTGAAAGCAATGGAGAGTACCTCTGCTACAACTGCAGACAGCCTGGGCATTTCAAAGCAAATTGCCCCTATCCAAGAGTGTCCAAGAAGCAAGGACATGAAGAAGAAAAGAAACCAGATGATCAACACAGAAGAAGAAGAGCATTTGTATCAGAACAAGCTGAGAGAGATCCACTCTCTGAATCAGAGTCCAGCTCAGACTCCGACTCTGATGAAGCATTCTGCTGCTTGGATGCAGAAACTGAAGACCTCTGCCTCATGGCACAATCAGATGATGAGGTATGCTCTACTTCTAATTCTATTTCCTCTTCGGTAGGCACAGCCTTAAATGATGATCCAATGTCATCATTCTGGGAAGAGTTCCAAACTATCCAAGCCACTTATTCTTTTGTTAAAGAAGAGAACAGTAGGCTGAAAGTTGATATCTCTGATCTAAGGAAAGAGACTGAGTGTAAACTTAATCTCTTAACTGAGGAAAGAGATAGACTGAAAGCTGAAAATGAGTCTCTTCTGAAAAGAATAAGAGACATTGAGGAACTTGAGAATAGATATAATAGTCTTCTGAAGATGCAATCTTCCATGAAGAATATTGGTGACTCTCATAACTTCACCTCTGGTCTTGGATATGTTGAACCAGAGTCTGGTGAGCCTTCTGTAAGGCCTAGCACCCGAGTTGCTAAAGCTAAAAAGGTCATAGCGCCACAGACTCTGAGCCCCAATTGCCATGCTAGTACTTCTGGTACTAAAGTTGTTCATGAGAAGGTCATACCAGAGAAACAAACTCTAAAGGCCAAACCAAAACAAAGTTTGAAAACTAATGAGCCTGGCAGACACTCTAACAAAAGGAAAAGTTTTCAGAACAATAATAATCAAAGGCCTAACCCTATCAGACAATCTCATGACAATGGTATCAGAAACTGCTATCAGAAAGGCAGATATCAAGAGAAGATTAACTATAGGCAGAAGAGGTTGTCTGGTCAACCTCAGAAGTCTAAAGTTAAGCGCTCCTCTGATCTTGATAGTATATGGGACTTCTTTCCAACAAAGAAGGCTATGCAGAAGTATGCAAACAGAAAGCATGATCCTCACAAGCATCTGCCCAAAGTGAATCATACATCTGTTTACTACAACTACCAGGTGGACAATGGGTACCATCCACCAAAGTTTCAGTTGATGAGACCAAAATGGTACCAACTACCAAGACTGCATTACCCCCCAGGACCCAACATTGCTTGGGTACCTAAATCTTCCTCTTAATCTTGCAGGAACAGTGTGCTGGAGCTATCTCAGAACAAGAATGGTATATTGATAGTGGATGCTCCAGACACATGACAGGTGACAAGAGTTGCCTATCAGAGTTCCAGAAAATCAATGGACCCAGAGTCACTTTCGGTGGAAATGACAAGGAAGGGCAAACAAAAGGAAGAGGGAAGCTGATCAAGAAACAGATAATCATTGAAGATGTCTCATATGTCAAAGGTCTAAAGTTCAACTTGCTGAGTGCTAGCCAATTCTGTGACAAAGGCTACACAGTTGAATTCACCAAGACCTTATGCTATGTCAAGCATGAGACAACCAAAGAAGTGGTTCTTACAGCCAAGAGAAGGAAGAACATCTATGTTGTTGACTGGCAAACAGCAAAAGATGGAACCTGTCTGATAGCAAAAGACAATTCAAAGCTAAGCTGGGACTGGCACAAGAAGCTTAGCCATCTGAATTTCAAAACCATCAACAAACTGGCAAGAGAACACATTGTAGATGGTCTGCCTGACATTGTCTACAAGAAGGAGACCCTCTGCAGTGCTTGTCAAAAAGGAAAACAAGTGAAGACCTCATTCAAACCCATAGCTGGAGATCTTTCTACTTGTCCTCTAAATCTGATCCATATGGATTTATTTGGACCAGTTGAAACTCCCAGTGTTGGTGGAAAAAGATATACTCTTGTTATGGTTGATGACTACTCAAGATACACTTGGACTGTGTTCCTAACCAAGAAGAATGAAACTCTTCAGAAGTTGCCATCTCTGCTAAAGCAACTCCAAACTGAGAAAAATATGAAGGTCAGAACAATCAGATCTGACAGAGGAACTGAATTTGTCAACAAAGTGATCAAAGACTTCTGTGATCAGAATGGTACATTCCATCAACTTTCTGCTGCCAGAACACCCCAACAAAATGGTGTTGCAGAAAGAAGGAACAGAACTCTGAAGGAAGCTGCAAGAACTATGATTGCAGAATCAGGACTGCCCATCAGATACTGGGCTGAAGCTATCAACACTGCATGCTACACTCAGAATAGAAGCATGATCCACAAGAATCATCAGAAGACCCCCTACGAGCTGTGGAAAGGAAGAAAACCAAACATCAGCTACTTCCATGTGTTTGGATGCAAGTGCTACATTCTAAACAATGGAAAGGATAATCTGAAGGTATTTCAAGAAAAGGCTGATGAAGGTGTGTTCCTAGGCTACTCAAGTTCAAGCAAAGCCTATAGAATACTCAACAGAAGATCTCTACAAGTTGAAGAATCCATCCATGTCAAGTTTGATGACAGCACCTCTGCAGAAGAACTATCAGAGACCTTGCAGAAGATCAATCTTGAAGATAAGGGTTCAGAACCATCAGAAGAAGTCATCATCAATCCTGTATTATCAATTCCTCCTGTCAATCCAATCCTGATAGACAAAGATGAAGATGAAGATGATGTATCAGAAGATGAACCATCAGAGTTGCCTAGACAGCAACTGTCAGAACCTGATCTAACTTGGTTGAGAGATCATCCTCCTAATCAAGTGATAGGTCAAGTCACCAGTGGTGTTAGGACCAGATCTGCATCAAGAAGAGAAGCCATGTTCACCTGCTGCATATCCCAGATGGAACCAATGTGTGTAGAAGAAGCTCTAGAAGATTCAGATTGGATCAATGCAATGCAAGAAGAGCTGACACAGTTTGAAAGGAATGAAGTATGGAAACTTGTTCCCAGACCAAAGCATCAGAATGTCATTGGAACCAAGTGGGTATTCAAGAACAAAGCAGATGAAGAAGGCAACATTGTAAGGAATAAAGCAAGGCTTGTAGCAAAGGGATATTGTCAAGAAGAAGGCATAGATTTTGATGAAACCTTTGCACCTGTTGCAAGACTGGAAGCAATCAGGATATTTCTAGCCTATGCTGCTTACAACGACATCAAGGTCTACCAAATGGATGTCAAGAGTGCATTTCTGAATGGAGAACTTGAAGAGGAAGTTTATGTTGAACAACCTCCAGGTTTTGTTATTCCTACTCAATCTTCTTGTGTCTACAAGCTCAGAAAGGCCCTTTATGGTCTTAAGCAAGCTCCCAGAGCTTGGTATGACACATTGTCCCTATTCTTAGTGAACCATGGGTTTACTAAAGGAAAGGTGGACAAAACTCTATTTCAAATTTCTGTTGCTAATCATATTCTGTTAGTGCAAATTTATGTTGATGACATTATATTTGGAAGCACTAATCCAGAATTATGCAAGAAATTTTCTCAAGTTATGCAGAAGAAGTTTGAAATGAGCATGATGGGAGAACTCAGTTACTTTCTTGGATTACAAGTCAAACAAGTACCAGAAGGCATCTTTATCAACCAAGGAAAGTACACCAGAGATCTCATCAAGAAGTTTGGAATAGATGGAAAATCTTCAGTCAAAATTCCAATGAATGCCTCTCAAGGCATTGGACCAGATGATGAAGGCAAAGATGTTGATGCAACAACTTATAGAGGAATCATTGGATCTCTCCTCTATCTGACTGCAAGCAGACCAGACATAGCTTTTGCAGTAGGAATCTGTGCCAGATACCAATCAAAGCCCAAGGAGAGCCATCTAGTAGCTGCTAAGAAAATTATCAGATATATCAAAGGAAATCCAAATGCAGGACTATGGTATCCCAAGGGAGGTAATTTTGAACTAATTGGTTATTCTGATTCAGATTTTGCAGGTTGTAGATTGGACAGGAAAAGTACTTCTGGTCACTGCCAATTGCTAGGTGGGAGACTTGTCTCCTGGTTTAGCAAGAAGCAGAATTCAATCTCAACTAGCACTGCTGAAGCTGAGTATATTGCTGCTGGAAGCTGCTGTGCTCAATTACTCTGGATGAAGCAACAACTCAAGGATTATGGAGTGCAAGCAAAGGAGATCAAGCTGCTGTGTGATAACACAAGTGCCATTGCCATCACTCAGAATCCTGTGTTGCATTCAAGGACAAAGCATATCGAGATCAGACATCACTTCATCAGAGATCATGTGGAGAAGAAGCACATCTCAATTGAGCATGTCCCAACTGAAGACCAGCTTGCAGATATCTTGACCAAACCTCTCTCTGAGGCAAGGTTTAACAAGTTGAGAGAAGAATTGGGAATGATGGATGATCTTCCCAGAGAAACATGAATCAGAGTTGCAGAGGTATCAGATGTAGATTCATCAGAACATCCCATCTCTGATACCTAAGCTCTTATCCATCAGAAGCTTGAATCAGAATTGCAAGGTTCAGACTTGCAAAAGTCAGAATTGCAGGAAGGATCAGACTTGGTATTCATCAGAGGTCCTCATATCAGAACATCTCTATCTCTGATACAAGGGCTAATACCTATCAGAGTGGCTGTGGACTTAGAAATTTTTTTTTCTAAATTTCGGACGAGACTGTTCAATAAACCGGAAGTTACTATTTTACCCCCGGTAGTTATTACCATATTTGGAAAACGGCTTTCCGCCCACAATCCATTTAATGCGACCTCGAAACTGCAAATTATATCAAACGTCCACTAACCCGAATTCATATATACTCGTTCTGAAAACCTAAATTGCTACTGCAATTTTATTCCTCGTCTTCAAGCTTTATCTCTCTAAACTCTCAAATCTCAGACCTCTCAAACTCTTCACTAAACAAAAATGAAGTTCATCAACATCAACGAACTCTCCAAGGAGGAAATCAAGACTCTTGTGAACAACATCGTCACTGGCATGCGCGTTGACATGTCCTCACTGCCTCTATTGGCAGAAAATCAGAAGCGGATGAAGAAAATCATCCAAGGAATGCATGATTCCCAGCTGAGCAAGATTGTTGCTCATCCTTATGAACAATACAGCACGAAGGACGTTGCTGAGTTCTACTTGAATGCCATCATTACCACTGAGGCCATCCACTCGCAGGTTCAGGGCAAGGACCTGAAGATAGATGCTGATGCTCTCAATGAGTTCTTCAACATCAAACTCGATCCTCAAGAAGAGGATACTACCAGCCTCATTGAGCTTGACGATGTGAATATCTCTGTCCAAACTTTTGCTGAAACCTACTGCCGGGAGGATGCAACCGGAGTAGATAAGCTCTACATGAAGAAAAACCAGCTGAAGAAGGACTATGAACGTCTGATGAGCATAATGCACCGGTGCCTGTGGTGCAAAACCGGCTCAACTGATCAGATGAACAACATAAATGCTAAGGCCATCTATGCTGTTCATCGGGGCATGAACATCAACTGGGGAAGAGTACTATTCCAATCCCTCTCTGAGTCTGTGGCTAAGAAAGACAAAAAGACTGGCCAATTCTCAACCAAGATGGGTCATGGACTTCTCATTTCAAGACTGATTTCCAATATCAACATATCGCTCCGAGAAGCTGCTGATGTCAATCACACAAAGACCATCTTCCTCACAGCCTCTCCCAAATTCAATGTAGCCATTGCTGCAGAATTAAAGAAAGCCAAGAAACAAGAACAACTGAGGGAGAAACCAGCTACCGCAATTGAGGTTGATGATGAACAACCCAAGGGCAAGAAGAAGAAACATCAGAAGAAGCTTGAAACCACCACTGAGGAGGTCGCATCAGAGGTGGAAGCATCAGAGGAGGATGCACCCGCTATGGCCCCTGTCAAAGTGTTGAGACAGAAGAGGAGAAGAAGAGCTGTCATTCAGAGTGACTCTGATAGCTCCCAATCTCATATCAAAGTCCAGAAGAAGAAGAAGAAGCAGACCAACTCTCCCCCCAAGGAATCAGAACCTCAGGGGGAACCAGCACCAGAGCTGGCTACTGCACTGGTGATCTCTGATGCTCAGGGGGAACCTGAATCAGAGATCCAGCCCATCTCTGAATCAGCACTGCAAGTCAACATCTGTCCACAAGAGCACCCAACTTCCTCAACTGGGATTCCTGAAGTAGATCCCATCTCTGCTCTTGAGAGACAATTTCAAAGGGTGCTAACATGGAGAAAGTGGAGAATGGGACCACTGCAACAGATTCTTGCTCAGGCTGCCACCTTTGAATCTGAGGAAGCTGAAGTCCTCAAATGGGCAGACACTGATGATATCTCCTTGTGCTTTGACCTCCAATATCTGCACTCTATCCTTGAAAAGAAGAAGGAAATCTACAAAGGAAAGGAGAAGGTATCTACAACCTCACCAGAGAGACCTGTCAAGGCTCTAGAAGATCATGAGAGGGATGCCTTTGATGCCTGGCTGATGGAGAAGAAAAGGAGGGAGTCTCTAATCAAGATGAAACCGATTCCAGGTACAGAGGGTGAGCCATCAACTGCCAATGACCTATCTCTGGCAATGATGAACCTTATCAGAGAATGGAGAGACTCTCAGTTTGAAGAAACTGTTCTTGAGGTAACTCCTAACTCTCCTATCCCAATCCCATCACCTCCCAAATCCCCCTCACCTAAACCAGTCTACACACAGTCCTGTTCTCACAATCTCAGACTCTCTCTGCTCAAGACAAGGCTATTCAAGACCTATCTGATGCTGTGGATGATCTTCAATGGTCCTCTGATAAGCATGCTGAGCAGCTCACAGATGTAGAGGACATCTGCAAAACCTTGAAGGAATTTGACATCAAATTGATAAACAGTGGAAAGGACAGAGATCACAAGTTGACCCTTCTTGAAGCTACTACCAAGGATATTCAGTCGACTGTGGGCAAGCAAAAGGAGCTGATCGAAGGGCTGGCTTCTGTAACTCAGACACTCCCAGGTACCCTTGAAGGGATCAAAGAGAACAATGCCACAGAATTCTCGAAAATTGGACTCCTGCTTGGTGATCTTGTTGATGCCAAAAAGGGGGAAGACAGCAGAGAACCTGTCCCACCTCCCAGAGAAGCAGAAGGCCCAAGCTCCAGAGCCATTAACCCTGCTAGGTACTTTGAAAGAGCAAGGCAAAAGAGGCTAGCTGCTGGCATTCAAAGACCCCCTCCTCCTCGGTCTAAGAAAGGGAAGAAGACAGCCTCTACTTTCACTTTGGCCCAATGGCTCAACAGTGACTTGGCTAAACCTGATGCTGCTCAATTCAGAGAGATGAAGAAAAATATGACCCCTACTCAACAAGAGAATCTCATTCAGGATAAAGATGGGCTAATAATAATCAACCATGGTGGGTCTATGCAAGAAGCAGAAGACTGGTGGCGTTTGAAAGTGATCCCTGGCAAGGACCTATCTGAAGCCATCAGAAACTATCTAGATTGCCAACTTGAACCTGCCTGGTCAGAATATCAGAATCCCAGGAATCTTGCTACAATTAGAGCTAGGGTCAATGCTGATCTGAAGGAAATTGAGGCAAAGGAAGCTGATCTAGAAGAGGAAGATATCTAAAACTCTATCCTCTTGTTGCTTTAAATATCCTTCCTTAATAAGATGACCTGCTTGCCTCTATTTTGCATGGCAATTTCAAATTATTTCTGTTTATTTATGCTCTGATATCTTGTGTTATTTCTTATCTTATTTATCTGATTGATTGTATCTTACTCTTACTATTCTCCTATGCCAAGTGCCCACCAAGATTTTAAATGAAAGTTTATTTTTTTTTCCTATTTTCTTTATGGTGAAAGGCACTTCTCTGGAGATAGTTTAAGGGTTTTGGCATCATCAAAAAGGGGGAAATTGTAAGGAATAAATGTATTTAGATTTTGATGATGCTATAGGATTAGAATTTTAAAGTACCCCCAAATTAGATTTTATGTATTAGAACTTTCAATTGTAAGTATTAGTGTAGTCGACGATCAGAGTTGCTCTATTTTGGATCAGATCAGAAGTGCATCAGAACTGCTCGACCAGACTTGCTCTATGAGAACTGCTCCACCAGAGTTCTCTTAGCAGAAGTCCATCAGAGTTGCACTATGAGAGTTGCTGATAAACTTGGACATCTGATAACCGATGAGAACTACAGATCAGAGGTACTCATCAGCGGACCTATCAGAGCCAGAGTTAGAGTTTTATCAGAGATCAGAAAGCCATCAGAACTCAACTCATCAGAAGGCCATCAGAATCCAACACATCAGAAGAGCCTGATCAGAGCCCGACTAACACTTAGAAGATTTCAAGCAACATCCAACGGCTAGAAGACTGTGCATGAAAGGAAAGCATTTAATGCACATTAAATGAGCCTGATACGCTGAAGGATTGATTGCAAATGATTGACCAAGGAATCCGGGAAGATATATTATAAAAATAGAAACCTTCCAAAACGGCGGTCAAGTCAACTGTACGCGCATTTAATGCAGTTGTCTCCTCCTCCAACGGGCAGACAACCCCAGTATATAAGCTACTCACCGAAGAACAGGGATACAACTTTGCTACAACTTTTACACATCATCATTCAAGCTCTCTTGAGATTCAAATTCTACAACCTTCAACAAGACAAGCTTACGTTGGGAAGATTCAAACTCCAAATCTCTCATCCCCAACAAACAAGCAAAGTTCATCCTGTTCTTCAACACTTCAAGAACTTCTTCAAACATCCTTTGTAACGAAGCAAGTTGGAGGAAAAACTCTGTTTTTCAAAAGGATCTTCTGAAAAGAAGGGCGTCCAAGTAACTGCAGTAGTGAAGTGGTGATACTTCCGGGAAGCTGAGTGAAAGGACCAGCCATCAGGACGTGGAACTGCATCCTGGGTGGCAGCTAGACTTGAAGAAGGCGTGGAGAACTTCTTAAGTGCTAGGAACTAAGCTTTGTAACCGATCTACTTCAAAGCTAGTGGAACAGTGGACTAGAGGAACGAGTTGTTCCTTGAACCACTATAAAATATCCGGTGTCATTTACTTTACTGTATTTTATATTTCTGCACTTAGGATATTAACTGAGTAACTCTAAGACTTGGAATCTGTGTTCAGCAGATCTTGTTTTCAGAGTTATCAGAAAGGCATTTGCCTTAGTGTTTCTGAGGCTACCCGGACAGATCAGAATCCGCTGCCAAGGCCAGTTCTGATATCAGAACCAGCCTCTCTCTGTCATCAGAATCAGACCTTCTCTGATAAGTCACTTTTGACTTTGAGAAAATTTGATAAACCAATCAGTCTATTCACCCCCCCCCCCTCTAGACTGATTACCATATTTAACGGGACCAACACCAAGGGTCCCCTCCGGCCGAATGATGTACAAGTTGCTGAGATCTAACTGTGAAAAGCCCTGCGGTACTCCCTTACGATGCTTCCGCCGGTACGGTTTTTTCGTCTTAGGAGCCGAGGGGCCTTCCCCCGCTACTGACGATATCGGCGGAGGACAAGGAATGCAGGCAGACGAGGATGCCTCATCCCCCCTCAGAGGCGAGCTAGATGTCACCTCGTCCTCACCAGAATTATGTGCTCCCGCGTCGGCACTAATTCTCTCCTCATCTACGGAGGTGCGGTAGTCGGCGGTATTTTCCATCTCGATCTCGAAGGCTTCAATCAGTCGAAGATCAACTCCAGGGGACGTATCGTCTTCGTCAAAAGGCCAATCCGACTCGTCCAAAGAAGCTGTCAAATCAACGGGGGAGGGAACGCTACGGCCGTTAGGGAACGGCATAACACCTAAAACCTATTCCTAAGGGCGGTTTTTCGGATCAAAGTGACTTTCCTACGAACACTAGATCTAACCCCCTAGGAAGCAAAGTATAAGGAAAAATGAAGAAACAATTACAAGAACCTAACCTTGAAGTTTTGAAGAACACTTGGAACACCTGGAGATTCGGGGAAGCACTTCTCTCTCTAGGAATCTCAGCAGCAATTCAACTTAGGCAAAAGGCAAATGAGGGAATGGCTTCGGAGTTGGGGGTATTTATAGGCACCCCATCCAAACGGTCACTACACGTGGCAAACTCCAATTGGTCACCTCAACGGCACCTCTCCTAAAGCCAATCAGCGCTTGTCTTTTCACATTCCACTTTGAGACCGCCGCTACGGCCCAACAGGCCCTGAGACTAGGGTAGGCACCGGCCTACTCACTCAAAAAACAAGGAGAAACCCGCTACGGCCCAATTTTACCAAAGACATGGCCGCATCAGCAAAACACACTACGGCCCCAAAGCAACCCCAAGAACCACGTATACCGCTACGGCCACTCACGCGCACATCGCTCGATGATGACCCTGGTATTGCGGCCTTCGTCCAAGGGTTCTCCCACAGGGTTACCTTGGACAGGTTCGCCTAAGGGTTGGACTCGCGACTAACGCATGGAGCACCGTATCGGCTCGAGAACATCATGACTCCCTTGTGCCTCGAAAAAATCTTCGGCCAAAGGAGTGGGGGACTGGGGGACTGTATCGGCCACAAGAAAGGAAACAACATAAAACAGAGCACAACGGCCTGAAAGCAAAAAGGTGCGCTACGGCTCACCAACAAAAGACGGACAATTCACCTCAAATAAGCATTGAGAGTCGCATCAGCTACCTCAAATAGCACTACAAATCGCGTCGGCCACAGAGCCCAGAAAGTGAAAACCCGAAAATAAAATCCAGCGCGCAACGGCTACATACACCGGGGGGACTGCATCGGCTCACTAAAGCAAGAATACACAAGTCAAAAGCGCTTCGGCCACATAACAGATCAAAAGCATGCGGACCGCATCGTCCTCATAAACGAGACCAAACTTCTTTGCTCCATAAAACCATGTCACCACAACGGCAAGTACATGGGGACCTCTTCGGCCCCAACAAATGGTAAATAAAACATGCCAGTATTCTCCATAAATTCACATCTACTGGAAAGAGAAAGCGCGCCGCATCATCCTCAAAACACCTTCCACAGAGAGCGCATCGGCCCGCACCAAGGTTACGAATCTTCAAGAGCATTCCGTCTACATCAGATGAGGGAACCGCTTCATCCCAAAATCAAAGCAGAACCCCCTCAGGCCACCAAGCACCTCGAGCTCACACAGCGGCCAGCCAGAAAGGAACAAGTACTCCCTTTCGCTTCGGCTTCACCTCAGCTCAGAGAGTGGGGGACTCCTGATAGAGTATATGGGCCTGGACCCCATGGCCCACATACTCGAGTCAACGACGACCAGAAGAAACCCAACGTGACGCCCTTCGGCCAGTGGGCCCGCATCGGCCAGAAACCAAACCGGCCCAGAAAGCGCGCATGGACTCCCGGGACCGCATCGGCCCATGGACCGCATCGGCCATGGGGCCGCATCGGCCAAAGACACCGCATCGGCCAGACTCCGGCCGGGCAGAATGCATCTCTCTACTTTATTTACTAAAGTATTGTACACAGCCCATTAGTGGCCCTGTTTCGCCCAAAGAAGGCATAATTATTGTAATGGGCCTCCTAAGCCCATGGCTAGGAGCCCAAATCCACATTTTTTCCTATAAATAGACCCCTTGGGGCTAGTTATAGGGGGTTGAGAAATACAATTACTCACTTTCTCTCTCTAGCTCTCACTTCTCTCTAGAATTAATACTCTATCAGTTATATATCTAATGGCTAAATCTACCGATAGTCTAACAAATGAATGTAATTAGATTTGTGGATTGTGCATGGAAATGAGTTTTATACTATATTTAAATGATTATAATGTTTAAAAGAAATGAGCATTGATATGAAATTATAAAATGATCAAAAAAAGATTTCATATGAGCATGCCGTAACAATTATATACAACAATCTGCATCAATATAGCATTTTAAAATGAACACAACTAGCTAGCGAATGAAAATATGATACTTATGATATGTGCATTAATATGACATTTTGAAATGAGCAAAACACACATACTGAATGAGCATAAATAACTTAAAAATGATCATATTGTTCATTATTGTATGCTCATTTTAAATCTCTGTCGTGCTCGTCTTTTAAAGTCATATCAATATTCATTTGGTTTAAACTTCATTCAGTATATCATAAAACTCATTTTTATAATCCACACATGTAATATATTCACTCAATTAGATTCATTTACTAAATTATTCATATTCATGCATATTGGTGTAATGCTTATTTTGAACTTTTTGCTACTCATTTCACACGTTATGTATTCACATTTAATATTTGAACATATTCATTTAACACAGTTCCTGCTAAATGAGCAATAGTCTACTTTCAGTGAGCATAGGACCTATTTTATTGAGTATTAGGAGGCTAACAATCATGAGTTTCACGATCTTTGCTTCATATATTCTAATTCTCTTTCTTTTTCTTATTTTTTAGTTTATAAAAAACTATTAAATTATATCTATAATCCACTCTTATTAATTTCAATATGCGAGTCTAATATAATATGATACTTTTGAAATATGCATTGATATGAATTGTAAAAATGAGCATTACATTCGTACCAAATGAGTAATGATGAACTTTTAATGAGCATCAAACCTTTTATATTGAGAATTAGGAGTCCAATATTCAGAATTATGATCTGCTTCATAACTTCCAATTCACTCTCTTTTTTGTTATTTTTTCTTTTATAAAAACTCATTACATTATCTTTATAATCAACTCCTATGAATTCCAATATGTGAATGTAATTTAGAATAGTACTTTTAAAAATGCATTGATATGACATTTACAAAATGAGCATAAAATCAGTACCTGATGAGCATACGTAACTTACAAAATGAGTATTAATGAATTTGTTAGTTGTTTTGTTAGTTGAACATCACAACATTTTAATTGAGCATCAAACCTTCGTTATTGAGATGAAATTCACGATTTCTGCTGAATGAGCATTAATAAATTTTTAATGAGCATCAGACCTATTATATTGAGTATTAGAAGTCTAATATTCAGAATCGTGATCTCTGCTTCATAAAAAATGAGCATAATATCAGTATCGATGGAGCATATGTGGCTTACAAAATAAGCATTAATATGTTGAGCATACAGACATTTTTCATTGAGCATTAAACCTTCTCTACTGAGTATTAAAAGCGTGCAATTGAGTACCGATTGAGCATCAAGACGTTTTTATTGAGTTCAAATCGCCTCTATCGAGTATTAAAACATGCAATTGAATATCATGATATGTGCCCTCATATATGTAATTAAATCCAACTTGAATCTAATGTAATTTACTACTTTTGAAATATGTATTGATACAACATTTTAATATGAGCATCACATCAATACCAAATGAGCATACATATAATGCATAAATTAAAAACCTAAACTAGAAGGTTGATTGGAAAAAGAAGAAAAAACAAACTAAACTTTAACCATATTTTAGATTATAAATTTGCATAATAATTCAATAAAAAATTAAAGCATGTAAAAGAAAAAAAATAAAGAAAAGAAGGAACTAAAAAGAGAAAACAACAAAAGAAATGAAACTAAAAATCAACCAAAAAGTGAAAAGCAAGAAACTGAAAAGAAGAAGAGAGAAAATGAAAAACAAGACAGAGGAGTAAAGCCGTAGCAACCCGTATTCCTCTTCAGCCGGACTCCCAGCTAACAGCGAGCAAATAGCTTCGATCGGAACTCCAGGCCGAACTTGAGCAAGCGAGCAGTACTGATAGGCGCCTCCTTCAACAGCTCCCAGGACATCAGCGAGCAGCACATGGAAGATTTTACCATTGGAATTCTAATTAATTGCAAAAATACCCGGTTGTACCATGCCCTAGGTACAGCCGGTTGTACGATAGTATTTACCCTACCCGACTAGGAGAGTGCTTTGTGTATCGGACGGGAGGGGAACGGCCAACACGACCTCGAGATCGGCGAAAAAGTGGAGCTCAAGATCTCCTATCTTTGAATTGTCGATTGTACGATCGGGAGGAAACAAGACACTCTACCTTACTCTAAAGTAAGGTAGAGGCTCCAGACCCGTGGGTAAGGATGTTTTTTCAGTGTTAGATCAGATTTAAATAGATCACACCATACTAGATCAAATCAAATATGATCAGATCAGACTTGACTTTCGTAGCTATAAATAAAATACACAGAGATCAGACGTTTACCATACCAGACCAGTTTAGACCAAACCAAACCATATCACACCAGATCAAACTAGACTTAAACAGACTTCAAACTAGACTTACCAGATCAAGAGATATTACCCGAAATGGTACTAAATAGGTTTGAAAATTCTAAAAATAGGACTGTCATGTTTTTATTCCTAAAATAGGACTAATTACTGTCATGTTTTGGCAGTACCAGACTTCAAACATGACAGTATTTTCCAAACTTGACAATAATTACTCCTATTTTGGGAATAAAAACATGTCGGTCCTAGTTTGGAATTTTCAAACTGTTTTAATCTCATTTCGGGAACTTTCCCTTTTATCAATACCAATAAAATATAAGCAATACAAGTTTGTAAACTTAAAAATACAAAGAAGTGAAAAGGTATGAAATATAAATATAATTTTCTCTTAAGTTTTACTAATTTATTCATTGAAAGTGTAATTGTGAGAAAATATGAAGTTTGAGTCTTTTTATAATAAAAGTGAAAGTATTGGATATATTTGTGAATTTGATGATAGTTGGGGATATTTTTAGCTAATGATCCTCTAGTTTATGCTACAAAATTTTAGCTACAAATTCAATCGGGAAGGCAGTAAAATAATTTTTTAAAGATAAATGCGTGTTATATGTATATTTTGGCCAACAGAATTATTAATGGAGGGAAATTATTGTCTTTTCATACGGGGTTGGGGGGTGCAAATACAAATGTTTTTAAAAACGGGGTGCAAAGTCTATTTTAGACAATAAAATGAGGTACAAACTCAAATTACCTCTATTTTTTATGTTTGTGTAGTTGCAAAATAGACTGCATGTTTTTTAGCTTTGTGTAGATAAATTGAATGCATTCCTTCCTTCTGACAAGCCAATCAATGTTTATGTCACTATAGAACTCACCAAAACACCACATTATGTCACGCCCCGGACCTACCCGGACACGTCAACAACCTGCCGTACGATACGAATAGTCAACCATAGTCAAACACATCTGTATTATACAAGGCGTCATGAATATCATTCACACGTAAGTCATCCATAAACATACATAATAAGTAATTTGATACGCAGCGGAAAATATAGTTTAAAAGCAAATGTCACACGGGGCAAACATGAGCACGCAGGCTTTAAAGTAAAATATCCATGAGCAAATTTATTAGTGTTCAAATCAGAATGGAGGAAGCACGAACCAAGTCTTCTCACCGGGAAATCACTTGATCAACGAGTACAGGAAGCAAGCTCTAGCCTTAACCTAAAATGGTAGTGGGACGCCCCGAAAGGGGTCTCTATAGGGCTATAAAGTGGTGTGATTCTCTATTTGTTCCCGAGGGAATAAATGGACTGAAGGGATAAACTTATTTCTTAAGGGGATTACCAAAGCAAGTACTTTGATGAATTCAATTGTCTCCAAAACATTAGCAATTGAACATGATTCGGGTTAGAGCTGAGCAAAACCCGAACCGAAGTGGATATCCGACCCGAAAAAACCGAAGCCGAAAATCCGATTAGTATTGGGCCTAGATCGGGTGGCGGGTAGGGTTTGTAAAATCCTAACCCGACCCGCCCGAATATCCAAAATATATTAAATTATTTAGTGTGTACTTTGAATATGTTAAATTAATAATTGTGTTCAATTATTTGTGTAATTATTTGTGCTATTTTTGTCAAAGTGACATTCCAAGACTTTACTTATCCAATTATAATGTGTTTTAATATAACCAAAATATCTTAAATATAATAAATTATGTAGTGTGTATTTTGTGAAATTATGTTTTTTAATATAACCAAAAAAAAAAAATTGAACCCCATGATAGGCTCGTTCCGTTCCTATCTTTTCACCCATATTTGGGTGTTAATTTTTTAATTTTTATAATTAACCGAGTGACTATTGGGGGGTTTGAGTGAAAATTTGCTATTTTTCGGTCCCGGTGGCAGTCATATTGGAAATAGTATTTTTTCTACACAATTTGACATTTTTGGAGTAATTTGATTGTAAAGTTACATGTTATTAGCAGTTGTGGTGAGTTGTGATTTAACAGGCTGAGTTTGCGGTGAATATGTTTGGACCGGATCATTTAAGGACTGTTTTTGAAGTTAAGTGCAATCCAAAATGAAAAAAGAAGAAGCAATGTTAGCAGCCCAAAAGAAAAAAAGATCAGCGGAGGTTTTTTCCTAGGATAGTAGCCGCACCAAGATCATCCACTTTTTTCCCATTCGAAGCACACAAAAGAGCAGCAACTTAAGAGGAGTTCGTATGTTTCATCTGTTCACTTAGCCGCAGTTTAGGAGTTCATTTTTTTTCCTATTCCAAGCACGCACCAGCAGCCGCCAGGAGATAATCAATTCTTTTCTACACTTAGCCGTAACAGTGATTTCTTTCGTTCTCTTGAGAATCAACCGTAGCAGCAAACAAGAGATCAAGGAATGTATAAACTTCACTTTTTCTCATTTTATTTCAATTCAATTCAGATTCTAAACAAGAATTGTAAGTGTTAGCCGTTTTTACTTGACTAGTTCTTGATTTGGATTGAATTTGGAGTTCGGTTGTCTCCAACAGGTAGTTTCAGACTTTTCCATTGATTACTCATAAATCAATTATTTCTCTAGCCCTTATCATGCTTAATCATAATACTGTGATGTTGATTTTAGTTATGAGTAGCTAATTCCATATAGGGTTTGAATTGGGGCTAGGGTTCATGGGTTCTTGAAGGTGTGAATTTAGTTTTTGAAATTCAATTAATTTTCTGGAAAATTGTAGAAGATTAATCTTTATTGCGTATATGAATTTGATCACCTCATGTATGATTTTTTGAGTTTAATTCAATTCTTGTCTATGAGAATTTGAGTTAAATTAGCTCGGATCTTATACAAGCAATCTGATCTTAGAAATAAGTTAAGATTGTGTTAATATGATTTAATTCTTGTCTATGAAAATTTATTTCATTTTCTTTCCAGGAATAATTGAAAATTAATTTTACTCAATTCTAATCCCGAAAGAACACCCAGAACCCGAACCATCCAATTTGAACCCTGTTTTAAAATATAGATTCACTTTAATTTGTTTTTCTTTAACTTTACTTATTTTTGCACTCGCTGTTAGTTAGTTTTTTTATATTTTATTTTATCACCCAAAAATAATTATTTGGAAAGATTACCATGACTTCTGTTAGCCTGTGATCACGGATTGTATTTAAAAACTTCCTTTTTGTCACTCCTTGAGAGACGATACTCGTGGTCTGGTTATTCTTCGGATTAGCCAACTACGTTTTAATCATTAAAAAAAAAATACACCGATCAAATGGCGCCGTTGCCGGGGAGTGGCACGGTTGTTTGTTAAGTACTTTCTGTGGAATAGGTAAAAGCAAGTCGGTGAGACTTTCTATTTTTTTTCCTGTTATTTGTTTGTCGTTTTTGGTATTCTTTGCACGTGAACTAAGCTGCAGGAACCGGTGTATACACACACGTGCTCGGGGAACTAAAGGCTTGATCCCATTGAATCCAAACCCCGAGAGTATTTTGAGAAGAAGAAAAGGAAGGTCAAGAAACATGGCCGGAGAACAACAGCCCGCAAGGAGGACAATGTATGAACAAATTACTCCGCAATTTGCAGAGGTTGATGGAATAACCATGCCGGGCATTGAAGCTGCAAATTACCAACTATCTCCCGGATTAATCAATCTAGCCCAGAGTAACCAGTTCGGAGGGATGAGACATGAAGACGCCCAGGAGATTCTAACTTGTGCTGACCAAGTTGTGAGAAGATGTGTACCTGAACAAGAAGGAAAGGAGATTCTAATGCATTGTCATACTGGACCCACAGGAGGTCACTTCTCAGGAGAGAGGACTGCCAGGAAAGTTCTTGATTGTGGATTCTATTAGCCCACCATTTTTAAGGATGCTCATGCTTATGCTTCAGCTTGTGATCAGTGCCAGAGGACTGGGAACATATCCCGGAGGGATGAGATCCCACAACACTATATTTTGCCATGTGAAGTGTTTGATGTGTGGGGAATTGATTTCATGGGCCCTTTCCCGAGTTCGAAAGGGAACAAGTTCATAATAGTTGCTGTTGATTATGTGTCCAAGTGGGTGGAGGCCCAAGCATGTTCCACGAATGACACTAAGGTGGTTGTCCGATTCTTAAAGAAGTTATTTTCACGATTTGGTGTTCCCAGAATCTTGATCAGTGATAGGGGCAGCCATTTCAGAAG
This sequence comes from Cuscuta epithymum, assembly GCA_945859915.1. Taxonomy (NCBI): domain Eukaryota; kingdom Viridiplantae; phylum Streptophyta; class Magnoliopsida; order Solanales; family Convolvulaceae; genus Cuscuta; species Cuscuta epithymum. Next base: position 904,813 of record CAMAPF010000018.1, on the reverse strand, counting down.
TGACCCTATGGCCCGTATCCTTCAGCGATATGGTGTTCAGCACAGAAGCGGAGTGGCCTACCATCCCCAGTCTCAAGGCCAGGTTGAAAATTCAAATAGAGAAATCAAGGCAGTATTGGAAAAGACAGTTGGTCGGTCAAGAAAGGACTGGGCAGAAAAGCTTGATGATGCTTTGTGGGCTATTCGAACAGCATATAAGACTCCTGTTGGCGCCACACCATTCAGGTTGGTTTATGGAAAATCATGCCATCTTCCAGTGGAGGTCGCGCATAAGGCATTTTGGGCTCTGAAGAATGTTGTATTTGACCTTGAAGGAGCTGGAAATGAGAGATTTTATCAGCTGAATGAGCTTGAAGAGTGGCGTGCTATGGCCTTCCACAACAACCATTTGTATAAGGAGCGAGTGAAACAATATCATGATAGGCACATCAAGCAGTCCCGCGAGTTTAGAGTTGGAGATTAGGTGCTGTTGTATAATTCTAGGTTGAAGTTGTTCCCTGGGAAACTGCGTTCCAGATGGTCAGGGCCATTTACAGTGACTGAGATCTATCCGTATGGCACCATTAAGTTGCATGATCCTGAAAGGGGAAACTTTAAGGTTAATGGTCATCAAGTGAAGCTCTATTATGGTGAGAAAGTGAGCACTGAAAGGGAAGTTCTTTATCTTAAGGAGATTAGCGGCTAAGCATGATCTGTCGTCAAGCTAGTGACGTTAAAGAAGCGCTTGTGGGAGGCAACCCACCCAAAAAAAAAAAGAAAAAAGAAAAGAAAAAAAAATAGAATTAGGAATTAATTTTTTTATGCATTTTTTTTTCCGTCGTTTTTTTTAAATGTTGTCATCGTGTGGTTGTGCGGGTACATTTCTTTTCTTGAGTTGCAGATATGGAAGGGACATCATGGACTGATTGTGGATTAGAAGAAGCGCAGGCATGTGTAGAGGGGCTCCTCATGGCTACTAACTGCAGTTCACTTCATAGCAGCCCCGGGAGCGATATATGAGCTGGATTCGAATGCTAGACTTACACTTGCTCAGGAAATGGGGTCGCTGGCAGATATTAACTAACTGATGCAGTTTTCGGATGGCACCATATGCTGAATATGAGGACTAAATCAGCTGATTGACAGTATAATCCCCTTTGATGGTACAAGACTTTGCTGGCAGATTCATGTTGACACTTCGGTTCTTTAACTGGGTTAGGTGCGGACGACTTTACAGCAACTTCTGTTTCCAAGAAAAGCAAGCTTTGAGCAGGGTATATTCTGGGAATTCATGCTACGTAGGAGGCATAGTTTCATGCTTCTTTTAGCTTGAGCAGACACTGGACCAGGCTGACTTAACATTAGGGACTCCACTTCATCATGAGGAGTAAACCTCCATGGTAGTAGCCAGAACGCGAGCTAATCCACCGGGCAGCAGTTCACACATCAAGTTAGGTCGTGGGTCATTACCTTGACCTGTTCTCTTCTCCCATGAATGAACTAGTCAGCCTCAGTATTCATCAAGTCATCAGAATGCGCAGTTCCTGGACATGGCAGCTGTTACTACACTTACTCTCAAGATTGAAGGACTTCAAGTAGCATTACGGGGCAGACTGTGTGCAGGATTCAGCGACATGTAAGCAATCGAGGAGCTATTTGATGCAGAGATTTGAAGTTATTTTGGAGTGTATTCATCAACGTTTGGCTTGTACGGTAATCTGCCAACTCTTACTACACTGCTAAGAATGTGTGTTTACTCTCATATTACTCCTTTGTTGATTTGTGTTGATTGTTATTATTCTGACTATGATGTGCTGCCGGGATGAAAATCATTTTATTCTTAACTTGCCCCTATTATTTATGTTTTAATCTTTTCTTTGACCTCGAGGGCGATGTCACCCCTAAGTGTGGGGAGGTTTGGTTTTAGCTTGGACATGACATTTGGTGATGAAGTTATTCTGCCCAAAAACATTTTGGAGTGCACGAGGATTTTTCTGGTTTAGCAACGCAACAGAGGTAACTTGTTAATCTTTATTTTCTCTTGTAATCTTCCATCTCCTCCATCTTTCTTGGAAAGAATTAGTAATGGTGTAATCATCGGAGTGGTGTGTATATTCTTGGGAAATGTTGGCATGTTGGATGGTTTGATTTGTGTTGATTAAATTCGGTTTTTACTCGTGATTCACTAGTTCGCATTAATAATTCCTTGACTGGCCAGGTGTTGAAAATCCTTACTCCGTAAGGAGCTCTGCTTCCTAAGCATATCGGGATAACTTCATGCTAAGTAGGCAACTGATTCTTGTAATGGGGTTACACTTCGTGTGTCGAGAATTTCATCCCCGAAATGGGGCTCTGCTCATCTCGCGAATCACCTCGTGTGAGAGTTGAGTACACAATAATGAAATAAACTCCCAGGCCCTAGAGCTCGAATCAGTCCTGCAATCCAGAACCTGGTCAACTTTACATATTCAAAAAAAAAAAAAAAGAATCACGAGTATTCCGAGTTTTATCACACAATTCTTGGGTTTTTTTGGAATGATTGGTGGTTTAGATTTCACACATCTGCACCGTTGGGACCATCATGCTTTTCTTTACATTTTAGTCGGTTGGAGAGGGATTTTACTTTTGAAAATATTGTTTAACATGTGAATCTTGGTTTCGTTGTTAAGAAAGAAAAGACCTTGTGCAGTCATTTGTTTTGGGTGTGAATGATTTTTGAACCAGGTGTTACATGTGATTATTTTGTTTTCCGTGGGTTTAATGCACCGTTGCTTGGGGGCAAGCAACGCTCAAGTGTGGGGAGATTTGATAGGCTCGTTCCGTTCCTATCTTTTCACCCATATTTGGGTGTTAATTTTTTAATTTTTATAATTAACCGAGTGACTATTGGGGGGTTTGAGTGAAAATTTGCTATTTTTCGGTCCCGGTGGCAGTCATATTGGAAATAGTATTTTTTCTACACAATTTGACATTTTTGGAGTAATTTGATTGTAAAGTTACATGTTATTAGCAGTTGTGGTGAGTTGTGATTTAACAGACCGAGTTTGCGGTGAATATGTTTGGACCGGATCATTTAAGGACTGTTTTTGAAGTTAAGTGCAATCCAAAATGAAAAAAGAAGAAGCAATGTTAGCAGCCCAAAAGAAAAAAAGATCAGCGGAGGTTTTTTCCTAGGATAGTAGCCGCACCAAGATCATCCACTTTTTTCCCATTCGAAGCACACAAAAGAGCAGCAACTTAAGAGGAGTTCGTATGTTTCATCTGTTCACTTAGCCGCAGTTTAGGAGTTCATTTTTTTTCCTATTCCAAGCACGCACCAGCAGCCGCCAGGAGATAATCAATTCTTTTCTACACTTAGCCGTAACAGTGATTTCTTTCGTTCTCTTGAGAATCAACCGTAGCAGCAAACAAGAGACCAAGGAATGTATAAACTTCACTTTTTCTCATTTTATTTCAATTCAATTCAGATTCTAAACAAGAATTGTAAGTGTTAGCCGTTTTTACTTGACTAGTTCTTGATTTGGATTGAATTTGGAGTTCGGTTGTCTCCAACGGGTAGTTTCAGACTTTTCCATTGATTACTCATAAATCAATTATTTCTCTAGCCCTTATCATGCTTAATCATAATACTGTGATGTTGATTTTAGTTATGAGTAGCTAATTCCATATAGGGTTTGAATTGGGGCTAGGGTTCATGGGTTCTTGAAGGTGTGAATTTAGTTTTTGAAATTCAATTAATTTTCTGGAAAATTGTATAAGATTAATCTTTATTGCGTATATGAATTTGATCACCTCATGTATGATTTTTTGAGTTTAATTCAATTCTTGTCTATGAGAATTTGAGTTAAATTAGCTCGGATCTTATACAAGCAATCTGATCTTAGAAATAAGTTAAGATTGTGTTAATATGATTTAATTCTTGTCTATGAAAATTTATTTCATTTTCTTTCCAGGAATAATTGAAAATTAATTTTACTCAATTCTAATCCCGAAAGAACACCCAGAACCCGAACCATCCAATTTGAACCCTGTTTTAAAATATAGATTCACTTTAATTTGTTTTTCTTTAACTTTACTTATTTTTGCACTCGCTGTTAGTTAGTTTTTTTATATTTTATTTTATCACCCAAAAATAATTATTTGGAAAGATTACCATGACTTCTGTTAGCCTGTGATCACGGATTGTATTTAAAAACTTCCTTTTTGTCACTCCTTGAGAGACGATACTCGTGGTCTGGTTATTCTTCGGATTAGCCAACTACGTTTTAATCATTAAAAAAAAAATACACCGATCAAATGGCGCCGTTGCCGGGGAGTGGCACGGTTGTTTGTTAAGTACTTTCTGTGGAATAGGTAAAAGCAAGTCGGTGAGACTTTCTATTTTTTTCCTGTTATTTGTTTGTCGTTTTTGGTATTCTTTGCACGTGAACTAAGCTGCAGGAACTGGTGTATGCACACACGTGCTCGGGGAACTGAAGGCTTGATCCCATTGAATCCAAACCCCGAGAGTATTTTGAGAAGAAGAAAAGGAAGGTCAAGAAACATGGCCGGAGAACAACAGCCCGCAAGGAGGACAATGTATGAACAAATTACTCCGCAATTTGCAGAGGTTGATGGAATAACCATGCCAGGCATTGAAGCTGCAAATTACCAACTATCTCCCGGATTAATCAATCTAGCCCAGAGTAACCAGTTCGGAGGGATGAGACATGAAGACGCCCAGACACATATGCGTTGGTTCAACCGTCTCTGTCGGACTTCCCGAATCAATGGAGTTTCTGAAGCAGCTAACAAACTACTTTTGTTCCCATTCACTCTAAGGGACAAGGCGCAACACTGGCTCGATAGCCACACTTTTGCCACCTGGGATGAATTATACCAAGCTTTCATGAAACAGTACTGCCTAGCATCCGCAGGAATCAAAGCCAAGGCAGCCCTCCAGAACTTTAGGCAAGGGAGGAACGAGACATTGAGTGAGGCATGGGAGCGGTACAAGGAGCTCCGAATTAACTGTCCATCCAACATCATGGAGAGCATGGACACCATATTTCACTTCTACAATGGGCTGTCCATTGAGAGCAAAAAGGAGTTGGATTACTCTTCTAAAACAGGTTCAATCCTAAGGCTGACATCAGGAGAAGGTGAAGAACTGATAGAGACTATTACCTCAAATGAGAGGTACTGGTATGATGAGCGAAGTGAAAGAGCGCCACAGAAGGCAGGATTGTATGAGGTTGATTCTAGTACAGCTGCTGCCGCAAAACTGGATGCTCTTGTCCTAAAGTTTGAGAAACTCTATGAAGCCCAGGCGCAAAACCAATACCAAGGTGGCCAGGGGATGAACCAGAGGAGTGTTCGACCAATGCCAAACCAGAATCCAGTGAGAGACATGGTGCTTTCGTGTGATCACTGTTTCGGAGCCCACCTGACCAATTTATGTCCTCAATCCTTTGAAGAGCCTATTTCACCTCAAGAAGTGAATCTTATGGAGTATGCTAAGAAAGGAGAGGGTCCACTAGCACCTCAATACCAAGGAAACCGGGGAAACTTTGCTGGCTACAACAACCAGAGGAATAATTTTCAGAGTGGTGCAAACCAGTGGAGAGATAATAACCGCCAAGGTGGGTACCAACGAGGCCAAGGAAGTGGCAGCAACCAGCCTTATGTGCCCCCACATATCAGACAACAAGATAATTCAGCTCATTCCCAACTAGATTTGGTGCTTGCAGAGCTGACACGGGCTAGAGAAGAAAATGAATTAAGAGATAAAAGGGCAAGAGAGGAAAAGATACTGATGGAGCAGCGGTTGAGGAACCTTGAGATGCAACATGAGCAGCGAATGCGGGAACTAGAGAACAGACTCTTTGGAGGTCCTTCCGGGAGGCAGTCTGGAAGCCTTCCCAGCACTACAGAGCCAAACCCAAGAGAGCATGTGAATGCAATAAATCTGCGCAGTGGGAAGCAAGTTCATGAACCAATGATGGATGCCAAGGAGAGCCAAGCCAAGAATGTTCCTAGCTGTCCAGGAAAGAGTGCAGAGCCAGTCAATGTCCCAAAACCTATTCAAAGACAATCTGAAGATGAACTAGAGTTCAATTCTGAACAGCCAGGCCAGAGAGAGGGCAAGGCAATCATCGAGCCGAATACACTTCAACAAGAGGCCAAGAGGGCTAATGCACCAGTTGTTGTTCCATTCCCTGCTCGTGTCAAGAAGGGCGAGGACCGCAAGAGAGAATACAAGTTTATGGAGATGATTCGCAAACTACATGTGGATATGCCACTCACAGAAGTACTTGCGGAGATGCCTAAATATGCAAAGTTCCTGAAGGACTTAATCACCAACAAAAAGAGGCTGGAGGAGTACTCTGTGGTTGACCTAAATGCTGAGTGTTCAGCTGTGGTGACAAAAATGATGCCGGAAAAGCTCAAGGATCCAGGTTCTTTCACCATACCTTGTTCTATTCATGATTATGTTTTTAAAAATGCACTAGCTGATTTAGGAGCCAGCATCAACTTGATGCCAGCTTCTCTTGTTAATAAGTTGGGACTGGGTGGAATGAAACCCACTAGGATGTGTCTTCAATTAGCTGATCGCTCTGTTAAGTACCCAAGTGGTATTATTGAGGACGTCCTAGTCAGGGTTGGTGAGTTTATTTTTCCGGTAGACTTTGTCGTTATGGATATAGAGGAGGATCGTGGTACCCCTCTTATTTTGGGGCGGCCTTTCTTGGCCACTGCCCGTGCTGTTATTGATGTGTCTGATGGTTCATTGACTCTGAGAATTGGAGAGGACACTTGTACTTTTCGACTCTCAGAAGTTATGAACCACCCCGAGGCACAAACTGAGAGCTGTAATTTTCTTCATATGTATGAGTGCATTGAGGATTATTTATTTGGGGGTGTAACGCCCCTCTCAGGGTTAAAGGATACGTTACACTAACTTATTACTTTTAAAAATAATTGCAATATAACGGCCGTCTATTTAAGAAAATAACCCAGATAAAATCTCAATAGTAACTAAAACAACTCCAAATAAAAACTTAATAAAATATAGTTATCACCAGCAAATGTGACAACCACCTGGATCCAGGAATTTATTCAAACTTCAAATCTTTAAAATAAAATAAAGTAATAATAATCACTTTATTATAACAACTATACTTAAATACAATAATAACTAGCTAGATACTGCCAAGGTCGTTCCCGTTAACTCATTTCGGCACGCGTTCCACACCCTCATCATCTTCCTAGGCCTTGGCCTTACCCTTAGCTTTAGTATCTGTACATGCGAAGAAAGAAAACTGATAAGCTTTACGCTTAGTAAGTCACTATGGATCCACAAAAATATCTAGAAGTCTATGTCAATTTATCAATAGATAAATTTAGGCTATAAGCATGCACTGAACAAATAACTAACACATAACTAACACATAACTTCTCAAATACATTCTGAGTGAGATCTCAAAAGGAAAATATTTTCTAAAATCATTTCTCAAAACTGCTGGAGAGATCTCAAAATTTCATTCCAAGAACATCTCTGTAAACTTTCTGAAAGAGATCTCAAAAAAAAAATAACTTTCTGTAAAACTTTCTGAAAGAGATCTCATAACTTTCTGTAAAACTCTTTGTGGCTAATTTTAACTGTGGGCCCGTGATATGTACTCAAAGGCGCCAATCCGACAGCTCAGGGGAGCGACCCACTAAACATATCGGACTATCTGAAACTAAGACTGCTAATCTGAGGGAACTTGTTCCTGAGTACATATCACCTTATCTTTCACTTTAATTATTAGTTCTTTTTTATGGTGACGTTTGACAAAAAAAACATCATTAAATCTGAAAAACAAAAGTACTGACAAATCTTGACTATGCCAGATACTAAACATAACTTAATCTAGCAAACAAAATAACTCATCACATAATTCACATAGTTCACATAATAGCAAATAGTCTAAAATTATCTATTAAAAATCAACCAGACTTCTTTCTTGCATTTGGTTGAACAAACATGTACAGGTGGTAGTGAACTTACCTGTTAGCAGCTGAACTCAAAATACTCATATAAGTGTGGCACTTCGGTAACGTCTTCCGGTAAGCTCTTCTTTTAAATCTTTAATCTTTAATATATATAATAATACAACATAAGAGTTTGCCATGTCCAACTGAAAATGTGTGACTGAAATACATCTTCTACGCTAATGCACTAAATCTGAAGGCCATAATATTTTCATCTTTCTCTGAAATAAATCTGATTTCTAAACACAAATGTTCCTGATTTATGAGCAACACCAAACTCATGCTATATTTAAACTAATTTAGATCCTGAAATCTGAGTTACTATCGTACAGCCAAAATTAAACCTGAGCAACATTAATTGAAATTCACTATATCGAGCCAGATAATCTTTCAGCAAGTAGCCACAAAAACTAGAAGTTACCTACAGAAATTGATCTGAAAACTTATACAAAGTATTTCAAACCCATTTAAAATCTGACATTTAGTGGAAAGTAAATGGTGGGTGCTGGATTAATAAAAGAAGCTTTTAAATAGTAGTATTAGGTTGATAATTCGTAGAGTTTAAAGCTGGTAACAATTCTTACAATTAAATTGACTATTTCTATGAAAGTTTAAATGAGTGTTAAACTATTAACACACTTAAATCGTAACTAGAGGAAGAAAAGTTAAAAGTTTCTAAACTTAGTGGCAGAGACTTGGGTCAAGACAAAGTATGAAATCTACTATGCATAGAGAGAAATTAATTTGATGATGCACACGTTTTGAAATCAGGCATCCTTTGAATCGTGCTAATTCCAAAAGAAAGTAGTCAGGTTGTTCACATTTTTTTTTCCAACTAACTCATAGCGGGACTATAACCAGGTAGAACAGAAGTTCAGCTTACTTGATAAAAGATGCAGAGGCAAAAGAAATCTGATTGAAGCTTTGGCCGAGACCGGGGGAAGTGAAGAGAGAATTATTTTATGCCCGGATGAAAAAGAACGGCAGACTGTTGGCTAAGGAATGAATCGATACCCAAGGGTTTGGGAATGATAAGATATTAATAGCTATCTCTTTCTAGGGATTTCAGTCAAAATATTAATTTGGGCCCTAATTAAGTCTCTTAGTCCTTTAAGAAATACTTGTGACCCATCTTAATAATGATATTTTCCCTTCAATAAAAATACTAAATAGATATTAAGAATTTATTTCTTCGATTATTATTATTAGCTTACTGGTCAACGTTACCTGCCACAACCAAACAACAAACATGTTAAATAATATATCACATTATTCATAGAATAAACTTATTTAACTGACTAAAATTAATAATGACTAAATAAAATAAAAGATTAATGTAACAAGATCGCTATAATCGGGGTGTTACAGGGGGCCAGGGTGAGAGTGATTATTCTGATGATACTGCATGTGGTGAGGTCTTAGATGTGGGTATGTGTGATGATGAAATGTTATCTCATGAACTTAAATGCTCTGTTGATGATTTGCTAGGAGAAGCCTCTCAAGAGGTTTCAGGTAGTACTGTTGTTGATACACCCCCATGTGAGCAGTTTTCTGAGCTTAAAAGGCTCCCAGAACACCTACAGTACGCTTCATTGGATGATGAGGGCAAACACCCCATTATCATTGCTTCTGATTTAGAGAGAGATGAAAAAGATAAGGTTGTGTCCTTGCTTAGGCGGCGTGAAGGGGCCATTGCCCGCACGCTGGGGATATTAAGGGGATCGATCCTACCTTTTGCACACATAGGATTAACATTGAGGAAGGGTTCAGCCCGACAGTGCAACCACTGCGCAGGTTGAACCCTAATTTGATGGAGGTTGTGAGAACCGAGATATTGAGGCTTTTAGATGCAGACATTATATACCCAATTTCTGATAGTAGTTGGGTGAGTCCTATTCATATGGTTCCTAAGAAAGGGGGAATGACTGCTGTTGAGAATGACAAAGGGGAGTTAATACCTACTCGCATTGTGTCAGGGTGGCGGATGGTGATTGATTACCGAAAACTAAATGATGCCACCCGGAAGGACCACTTCCCTTTGCCATTTATTGATCAGCTAGTTGAGAATTTAGCAGGGCACGGGTATTATTGTTTCTTAGATGGGATGAGTGGGTACTTTCAGATTCACGTAGATCCTAGAGATCAGGAGAAGACCACTTTTACTTGTCCCTTTGGCACTTTTGCTTTCCGTAGGATGCCCTTCGGTTTGTGTAATGCTCCTGCTACATTTATGCGTTGTATGTTAGCCATTTTTGACAGGTTTATTGGCGATTTCATGGAAGTATTTATGGATGATTTTTCTTTGTTCGGTGATACTTTTGACTCTTGCTTAGCTAACCTTGACAGGGTGCTTGCTAGATGTGAGGAGACCCACTTGGCCTTAAGTTGGGAGAAATGCCACTTTATGGTCAGGGAGGGTATTGTTTTAGGGCATAAGGTTTCTGAAAAGGGAATTGAGGTTGATAAGGCGAAGGTTGAGGCAATAGAGAAACTTCCGTATCCAACCACAGTAAAAGCCATTCGTAGCTTTCTTGGGCACGCTGGTTTTTACCGCCGGTTCATACAGGATTTCTCTAAGATTGCCCGACCTTTGACTAATCTTTTAGGGAAAGATGTACCTTTTGATTTTTCACCTGATTGTGTTGTTGCTTTTGATACTTTGAAAAGGAAATTGACTGAGGCTCCCATTCTTGCTACACCCGATTGGTCTTTACCTTTCGAGATAATGTGTGATGCTAGCGATCAAGTGGTTGGGGCTATCCTAGGTCAAACCAAGGATAAGCACTTTCGCCCTATCTATTATGCCAGTAAGACTTTAGCGGGGCCTCAGCTCAATTATACCACTACTGAAAAAGAGTTTTTGGCTATTGTGTTTGCTTTGGAGAAATTTAGACCCTACATCATTCTTTCTAAGGTAATTGTCTTCACTGACCATGCGGCTTTGAGGTATTTACTTCAGAAGAATGATGCAAGGCCTAGGCTTCTCCGCTGGATTCTTTTGTTGCAGGAATTCTATGTGGAGATCAAGGACCGAAAGGGGACCGCTAACCAAGCAGCAGATCATCTATCTAGACTAGAGACTGAAGTGGTGGAGACATTCAAAAAGTTTGAGCTTGAAGAGACTTTTCCAGATGAGAGGCTTCTAGCCATTCAACACAGTTCAAAGATGCCTTGGTATGCAGATCTTGCTAACTTTCTTGTGGGCAAAGTTGAACCTGCCGGGATGTCTCGCCACATGATTAAGAGATTGAAGTCTGAAGCCAAGCATTACTTCTGGGATGATCCATACCTGTTCAAAATTTGTGCTGACCAAGTTGTGAGAAGATGTGTACCTGAACAAGAAGGAAAGGAGATTCTAATGCATTGTCATACTGGACCCACAGGAGGTCACTTCTCAGGAGAGAGGACTGCCAGGAAAGTTCTTGATTGTGGATTCTATTGGCCCACCATTTTTAAGGATGCTCATGCTTATGCTTCAGCTTGTGATCAGTGCCAGAGGACTGGGAACATATCCCGGAGGGATGAGATCCCACAACACTATATTTTGCCATGTGAAGTGTTTGATGTGTGGGGAATTGATTTCATGGGCCCTTTCCCGAGTTCGAAAGGGAACAAGTTCATAATAGTTGCTGTTGATTATGTGTCCAAGTGGGTGGAGGCCCAAGCATGTTCCACGAATGACACTAAGGTGGTTGTCCGATTCTTAAAGAAGTTATTTTCACGATTTGGTGTTCCCAGAATCTTGATCAGTGATAGGGGCAGCCATTTCAGAAGTGACCCTATGGCCCGTATCCTTCAGCGATATGGTGTTCAGCACAGAAGCGGAGTGGCCTACCATCCCCAGTCTCAAGGCCAGGTTGAAAATTCAAATAGAGAAATCAAGGCAGTATTGGAAAAGACAGTTGGTCGGTCAAGAAAGGACTGGGCAGAAAAGCTTGATGATGCTTTGTGGGCTATTCGAACAGCATATAAGACTCCTGTTGGCGCCACACCATTCAGGTTGGTTTATGGAAAATCATGCCATCTTCCAGTGGAGGTCGAGCATAAGGCATTTTGGGCTCTGAAGAATGTTGTATTTGACCTTGAAGGAGCTGGAAAGGAGAGATTTTATCAGCTGAATGAGCTTGAAGAGTGGCGTGCTATGGCCTTCCACAACAACCATTTGTATAAGGAGCGAGTGAAACAATATCATGATAGGCACATCAAGTAGTCCCGCGAGTTTAGAGTTGGAGATTAGGTGCTGTTGTATAATTCTAGGTTGAAGTTGTTCCCTGGGAAACTGCGTTCCAGATGGTCAGGGCCATTTACAGTGACTGAGATCTATCCGTATGGCACCATTAAGTTGCATGATCCTGAAAGGGGAAACTTTAAGGTTAATGGTCATCAAGTGAAGCTCTATTATGGTGAGAAAGTGAGCACTGAAAGGGAAGTTCTTTATCTTAAGGAGATTAGCGGCTAAGCATGATCTGTCGTCAAGCTAGTGACGTTAAAGAAGCGCTTGTGGGAGGCAACCCACCCAAAAAAAAAAAAAAAAAAAAAAATAGAATTAGGAATTAATTTTTTTTATGCATTTTTTTTTCCCGTCGTTTTTTTTAAATGTTGTCATCGTGTGGTTGTGCGGGTACATTTCTTTTCTTGAGTTGCAGATATGGAAGGGACATCATGGACTGATTGTGGATTAGAAGAAGCGCAGGCATGTGTAGAGGGGCTCCTCATGGCTACTAACTGCAGTTCACTTCATAGCAGCCCCGGGAGCGATATATGAGCTGGATTCGAATGCTAGACTTACACTTGCTCAGGAAATGGGGTCGCTGGCAGATATTAACTAACTGATGCAGTTTTCGGATGGCACCATATGCTGAATATGAGGACTAAATCAGCTGATTGACAGTATAATCCCCTTTGCTGGTACAAGACTTTGCTGGCAGATTCATGTTGACACTTCGGTTCTTTAATTGGGTGTAGGTGCGGACGACTTCACAGCAACTTCTGTTTCCAAGAAAAGCAAGCTTTGAGAAGGGTATATTCTGGGAATTCATGCTACGTAGGAGGCATAGTTTCATGCTTCTTTTAGCTTGAGCAGACACTGGACCAGGCTGACTTAACATTAGGGACTCCACTTCATCATGAGGAGTAAACCTCCATGGTAGTAGCCAGAACGCGAGCTAATCCACCGGGCAGCAGTTCACACATCAAGTTAGGTCGTGGGTCATTACCTTGACCTGTTCTCTTCTCCCATGAATGAACTAGTCAGCCTCAGTATTCATCAAGTCATCAGAATGCGCAGTTCCTGGACATGGCAGCTGTTACTACACTTACTCTCAAGATTGAAGGACTTCAAGTAGCATTACGGGGCAGACTGTGTGCAGGATTCAGCGACATGTAAGCAATCGAGGAGCTATTTGATGCAGAGATTTGAAGTTATTTTGGAGTGTATTCATCAACGTTTGGCTTGTACGGTAATCTGCCAACTCTTACTACACTGCTAAGAATGTGTGTTTACTCTCATATTACTCCTTTGTTGATTTGTGTTGATTGTTATTATTCTGACTATGATGTGCTGCCGGGATGAAAATCATTTTATTCTTAACTTGCCCCTATTATTTATGTTTTAATCTTTTCTTTGACCTCGAGGGCGATGTCACCCCTAAGTGTGGGGAGGTTTGGTTTTAGCTTGGACATGACATTTGGTGATGAAGTTATTCTGCCCAAAAACATTTTGGAGTGCACGAGGATTTTTCTGGTTTAGCAACGCAACAGAGGTAACTTGTTAATCTTTATTTTCTCTTGTAATCTTCCATCTCCTCCATCTTTCTTGGAAAGAATTAGTAATGGTGTAATCATCGGAGTGGTGTGTATATTCTTGGGAAATGTTGGCATGTTGGATGGTTTGATTTGTGTTGATTAAATTCGGTTTTTACTCGTGATTCACTAGTTCGCATTAATAATTCCTTGACTGGCCAGGTGTTGAAAATCCTTACTCCGTAAGGAGCTCTGCTTCCTAAGCATATCGGGATAACTTCATGCTAAGTAGGCAACTGATTCTTGTAATGGGGTTACACTTCGTGTGTCGAGAATTTCATCCCCGAAATGGGGCTCTGCTCATCTCGCGAATCACCTCGTGTGAGAGTTGAGTACACAATAATGAAATAAACTCCCAGGCCCTAGAGCTTGAATCAGTCCTGCAATCCAGAACCTGGTCAACTTTACATATTCAAAAAAAAAAAAAAGAATCACGAGTATTCCGAGTTTTATCACACAATTCTTGGGTTTTTTTTGGAATGATTGGTGGTTTGGATTTCACACATCTGCACCGTTGGGACCATCATGCTTTTCTTTACATTTTAGTCGGTTGGAGAGGGATTTTACTTTTGAAAATATTGTTTAACATGTGAATCTTGGTTTCGTTGTTAAGAAAGAAAAGACCTTGTGCAGTCATTTGTTTTGGGTGTGAATGATTTTTGAACCAGGTGTTACATGTGATTATTTTGTTTTCCGTGGGTTTAATGCACCGTTGCTTGGGGGCAAGCAACGCTCAAGTGTGGGGAGATTTGATAGGCTCGTTCCGTTCCTATCTTTTCACCCATATTTGGGTGTTAATTTTTTAATTTTTATAATTAACCGAGTGACTATTGGGGGGTTTGAGTGAAAATTTGCTATTTTTCGGTCCCGGTGGCAGTCATATTGGAAATAGTATTTTTTCTACACAATTTGACATTTTTGGAGTAATTTGATTGTAAAGTTACATGTTATTAGCAGTTGTGGTGAGTTGTGATTTAACAGGCCGAGTTTGCGGTGAATATGTTTGGACCGGATCATTTAAGGACTGTTTTTGAAGTTAAGTGCAATCCAAAATGAAAAAAGAAGAAGCAATGTTAGCAGCCCAAAAGAAAAAAAGATCAGCAGAGGTTTTTTCCTAGGATAGTAGCCGCACCAAGATCATCCACTTTTTTCCCATTCGAAGCACACAAAAGAGCAGCAACTTAAGAGGAGTTCGTATGTTTCATCTGTTCACTTAGCCGCAGTTTAGGAGTTCATTTTTTTTCCTATTCCAAGCACGCACCAGCAGCCGCCAGGAGATAATCAATTCTTTTCTACACTTAGCCGTAACAGTGATTTCTTTCGTTCTCTTGAGAATCAACCGTAGCAGCAAACAAGAGACCAAGGAATGTATAAACTTCACTTTTTCTCATTTTATTTCAATTCAATTCAGATTCTAAACAAGAATTGTAAGTGTTAGCCGTTTTTACTTGACTAGTTCTTGATTTGGATTGAATTTGGAGTTCGGTTGTCTCCAACAGGTAGTTTCAGACTTTTCCATTGATTACTCATAAATCAATTATTTCTCTAGCCCTTATCATGCTTAATCATAATACTGTGATGTTGATTTTAGTTATGAGTAGCTAATTCCATATAGGGTTTGAATTGGGGCTAGGGTTCATGGGTTCTTGAAGGTGTGAATTTAGTTTTTGAAATTCAATTAATTTTCTGGAAAATTGTATAAGATTAATCTTTATTGCGTATATGAATTTGATCACCTCATGTATGATTTTTTGAGTTTAATTCAATTCTTGTCTATGAGAATTTGAGTTAAATTAGCTCGGATCTTATACAAGCAATCTGATCTTAGAAATAAGTTAAGATTGTGTTAATATGATTTAATTCTTGTCTATGAAAATTTATTTCATTTTCTTTCCAGGAATAATTGAAAATTAATTTTACTCAATTCTAATCCCGAAAGAACACCCAGAACCCGAACCATCCAATTTGAACCCTGTTTTAAAATATAGATTCACTTTAATTTGTTTTTCTTTAACTTTACTTATTTTTGCACTCGCTGTTAGTTAGTTTTTTTATATTTTATTTTATCACCCAAAAATAATTATTTGGAAAGATTACCATGACTTCTGTTAGCCTGTGATCACGGATTGTATTTAAAAACTTCCTTTTTGTCACTCCTTGAGAGACGATACTCGTGGTCTGGTTATTCTTCGGATTAGCCAACTACGTTTTAATCATTAAAAAAAAATACACCGATCAAATGGCGCCGTTGCCGGGGAGTGGCACGGTTGTTTGTTAAGTACTTTCTGTGGAATAGGTAAAAGCAAGTCGGTGAGACTTTCTATTTTTTTTCCTGTTATTTGTTTGTCGTTTTTGGTATTCTTTGCACGTGAACTAAGCTGCAGGAACCGGTGTATGCACACACGTGCTCGGGGAACTGAAGGCTTGATCCCATTGAATCCAAACCCCGAGAGTATTTTGAGAAGAAGAAAAGGAAGGTCAAGAAACATGGCCGGAGAACAACAGCCCGCAAGGAGGACAATGTATGAACAAATTACTCCGCAATTTGCAGAGGTTGATGGAATAACCATGCCGGGCATTGAAGCTGCAAATTACCAACTATCTCCCGGATTAATCAATCTAGCCCAGAGTAACCAGTTCGGAGGGATGAGACATGAAGACGCCCAGACACATATGCGTTGGTTCAACCGTCTCTGTCGGACTTCCCGAATCAATGGAGTTTCTGAAGCAGCTAACAAACTACTTTTGTTCCCATTCACTCTAAGGGACAAGGCGCAACACTGGCTCGATAGCCACACTTTTGCCACCTGGGATGAATTATACCAAGCTTTCATGAAACAGTACTGCCTAGCATCCGCAGGAATCAAAGCCAAGGCAGCCCTCCAGAACTTTAGGCAAGGGAGGAACGAGACATTGAGTGAGGCATGGGAGCGGTACAAGGAGCTCCGAATTAACTGTCCATCCAACATCATGGAGAGCATGGACACCATATTTCACTTCTACAATGGGCTGTCCATTGAGAGCAAAAAGGAGTTGGATTACTCTTCTAAAACAGGTTCAATCCTAAGGCTGACATCAGGAGAAGGTGAAGAACTGATAGAGACTATTACCTCAAATGAGAGGTACTGGTATGATGAGCGAAGTGAAAGAGCGCCACAGAAGGCAGGATTGTATGAGGTTGATTCTAGTACAGCTGCTGCCGCAAAACTGGATGCTCTTGTCCTAAAGTTTGAGAAACTCTATGAAGCCCAGGCGCAAAACCAATACCAAGGTGGCCAGGGGATGAACCAGAGGAGTGTTCGACCAATGCCAAACCAGAATCCAGTGAGAGACATGGTGCTTTCGTGTGATCACTGTTTCGGAGCCCACCTGACCAATTTATGTCCTCAATCCTTTGAAGAGCCTATTTCACCTCAAGAAGTGAATCTTATGGAGTATGCTAAGAAAGGAGAGGGTCCACTAGCACCTCAATACCAAGGAAACCGGGGAAACTTTGCTGGCTACAACAACCAGAGGAATAATTTTCAGAGTGGTGCAAACCAGTGGAGAGATAATAACCGCCAAGGTGGGTACCAACGAGGCCAAGGAAGTGGCAGCAACCAGCCTTATGTGCCCCCACATATCAGACAACAAGATAATTCAGCTCATTCCCAACTAGATTTGGTGCTTGCAGAGCTGACACGGGCTAGAGAAGAAAATGAATTAAGAGATAAAAGGGCAAGAGAGGAAAAGATACTGATGGAGCAGCGGTTGAGGAACCTTGAGATGCAACATGAGCAGCGAATGCGGGAACTAGAGAACAGACTCTTTGGAGGTCCTTCCGGGAGGCAGTCTGGAAGCCTTCCCAGCACTACAGAGCCAAACCCAAGAGAGCATGTGAATGCAATAAATCTGCGCAGTGGGAAGCAAGTTCATGAACCAATGATGGATGCCAAGGAGAGCCAAGCCAAGAATGTTCCTAGCTGTCCAGGAAAGAGTGCAGAGCCAGTCAATGTCCCAAAACCTATTCAAAGACAATCTGAAGATGAACTAGAGTTCAATTCTGAACAGCCAGGCCAGAGAGAGGGCAAGGCAATCATCGAGCCGAATACACTTCAACAAGAGGCCAAGAGGGCTAATGCACCAGTTGTTGTTCCATTCCCTGCTCGTGTCAAGAAGGGCGAGGACCGCAAGAGAGAATACAAGTTTATGGAGATGATTCGCAAACTACATGTGGATATGCCACTCACAGAAGTACTTGCGGAGATGCCTAAATATGCAAAGTTCCTGAAGGACTTAATCACCAACAAAAAGAGGCTGGAGGAGTACTCTGTGGTTGACCTAAATGCTGAGTGTTCAGCTGTGGTGACAAAAATGATGCCGGAAAAGCTCAAGGATCCAGGTTCTTTCACCATACCTTGTTCTATTCATGATTATGTTTTTAAAAATGCACTAGCTGATTTAGGAGCCAGCATCAACTTGATGCCAGCTTCTCTTGTTAATAAGTTGGGACTGGGTGGAATGAAACCCACTAGGATGTGTCTTCAATTAGCTGATCGCTCTGTTAAGTACCCAAGTGGTATTATTGAGGACGTCCTAGTCAGGGTTGGTGAGTTTATTTTTCCGGTAGACTTTGTCGTTATGGATATAGAGGAGGATCGTGGTACCCCTCTTATTTTGGGGCGGCCTTTCTTGGCCACTGCCCGTGCTGTTATTGATGTGTCTGATGGTTCATTGACTCTGAGAATTGGAGAGGACACTTGTACTTTTCGACTCTCAGAAGTTATGAACCACCCCGAGGCACAAACTGAGAGCTGTAATTTTCTTCATATGTATGAGTGCATTGAGGATTATTTATTTGGGGGCCAGGGTGAGAGTGATTATTCTGATGATACTGCATGTGGTGAGGTCTTAGATGTGGGTATGTGTGATGATGAAATGTTATCTCATGAACTTAAATGCTCTGTTGATGATTTGCTAGGAGAAGCCTCTCAAGAGGTTTCAGGTAGTACTGTTGTTGATACACCCCCATGTGAGCAGTTTTCTGAGCTTAAAAGGCTCCCAGAACACCTACAGTACGCTTCATTGGATGATGAGGGCAAACACCCCATTATCATTGCTTCTGATTTAGAGAGAGATGAAAAAGATAAGGTTGTGTCCTTGCTTAGGCGGCGTGAAGGGGCCATTGCCCGCACGCTGGGGGATATTAAGGGGATCGATCCTACCTTTTGCACACATAGGATTAACATTGAGGAAGGGTTCAGCCCGACAGTGCAACCACTGCGCAGGTTGAACCCTAATTTGATGGAGGTTGTGAGAACCGAGATATTGAGGCTTTTAGATGCAGACATTATATACCCAATTTCTGATAGTAGTTGGGTGAGTCCTATTCATATGGTTCCTAAGAAAGGGGGAATGACTGCTGTTGAGAATGACAAAGGGGAGTTAATACCTACTCGCATTGTGTCAGGGTGGCGGATGGTGATTGATTACCGAAAACTAAATGATGCCACCCGGAAGGACCACTTCCCTTTGCCATTTATTGATCAGCTAGTTGAGAATTTAGCAGGGCACGGGTATTATTGTTTCTTAGATGGGATGAGTGGGTACTTTCAGATTCACGTAGATCCTAGAGATCAGGAGAAGACCACTTTTACTTGTCCCTTTGGCACTTTTGCTTTCCGTAGGATGCCCTTCGGTTTGTGTAATGCTCCTGCTACATTTATGCGTTGTATGTTAGCCATTTTTGACAGGTTTATTGGCGATTTCATGGAAGTATTTATGGATGATTTTTCTTTGTTCGGTGATACTTTTGACTCTTGCTTAGCTAACCTTGACAGGGTGCTTGCTAGATGTGAGGAGACCCACTTGGCCTTAAGTTGGGAGAAATGCCACTTTATGGTCAGGGAGGGTATTGTTTTAGGGCATAAGGTTTCTGAAAAGGGAATTGAGGTTGATAAGGCGAAGGTTGAGGCAATAGAGAAACTTCCGTATCCAACCACAGTAAAAGCCATTCGTAGCTTTCTTGGGCACGCTGGTTTTTACCGCCGGTTCATACAGGATTTCTCTAAGATTGCCCGACCTTTGACTAATCTTTTAGGGAAAGATGTACCTTTTGATTTTTCACCTGATTGTGTTGTTGCTTTTGATACTTTGAAAAGGAAATTGACTGAGGCTCCCATTCTTGCTACACCCGATTGGTCTTTACCTTTCGAGATAATGTGTGATGCTAGCGATCAAGTGGTTGGGGCTATCCTATGTCAAACCAAGGATAAGCACTTTCGCCCTATCTATTATGCCTGTAAGACTTTAGCGGGGCCTCAGCTCAATTATACCACTACTGAAAAAGAGTTTTTGGCTATTGTGTTTGCTTTGGAGAAATTTAGACCCTACATCATTCTTTCTAAGGTAATTGTCTTCACTGACCATGCGGCTTTGAGGTATTTACTTCAGAAGAATGATGCAAGGCCTAGGCTTCTCCGCTGGATTCTTTTGTTGCAGGAATTCTATGTGGAGATCAAGGACCGAAAGGGGACCGCTAACCAAGCAGCAGATCATCTATCTAGACTAGAGACTGAAGTGGTGGAGACATTCAAAAAGTTTGAGCTTGAAGAGACTTTTCCAGATGAGAGGCTTCTAGCCATTCAACACAGTTCAAAGATGCCTTGGTATGCAGATCTTGCTAACTTTCTTGTGGGCAAAGTTGAACCTGCCGGGATGTCTCGCCACATGATTAAGAGATTGAAGTCTGAAGCCAAGCATTACTTCTGGGATGATCCATACCTGTTCAAAATTTGTGCTGACCAAGTTGTGAGAAGATGTGTACCTGAACAAGAAGGAAAGGAGATTCTAATGCATTGTCATACTGGACCCACAGGAGGTCACTTCTCAGGAGAGAGGACTGCCAGGAAAGTTCTTGATTGTGGATTCTATTGGCCCACCATTTTTAAGGATGCTCATGCTTATGCTTCAGCTTGTGATCAGTGCCAGAGGACTGGGAACATATCCCGGAGGGATGAGATCCCACAACACTATATTTTGCCATGTGAAGTGTTTGATGTGTGGGGAATTGATTTCATGGGCCCTTTCCCGAGTTCGAAAGGGAACAAGTTCATAATAGTTGCTGTTGATTATGTGTCCAAGTGGGTGGAGGCCCAAGCATGTTCCACGAATGACACTAAGGTGGTTGTCCGATTCTTAAAGAAGTTATTTTCACGATTTGGTGTTCCCAGAATCTTGATCAGTGATAGGGGCAGCCATTTCAGAAGTGACCCTATGGCCCGTATCCTTCAGCGATATGGTGTTCAGCACAGAAGCGGAGTGGCCTACCATCCCCAGTCTCAAGGCCAGGTTGAAAATTCAAATAGAGAAATCAAGGCAGTATTGGAAAAGACAGTTGGTCGGTCAAGAAAGGACTGGGCAGAAAAGCTTGATGATGCTTTGTGGGCTATTCGAACAGCATATAAGACTCCTGTTGGCGCCACACCATTCAGGTTGGTTTATGGAAAATCATGCCATCTTCCAGTGGAGGTCGAGCATAAGGCATTTTGGGCTCTGAAGAATGTTGTATTTGACCTTGAAGGAGCTGGAAAGGAGAGATTTTATCAGCTGAATGAGCTTGAAGAGTGGCGTGCTATGGCCTTCCACAACAACCATTTGTATAAGGAGCGAGTGAAACAATATCATGATAGGCACATCAAGCAGTCCCGCGAGTTTAGAGTTGGAGATCAGGTGCTGTTGTATAATTCTAGGTTGAAGTTGTTCCCTGGGAAACTGCGTTCCAGATGGTCAGGGCCATTTACAGTGACTGAGATCTATCCGTATGGCACCATTAAGTTGCATGATCCTGAAAGGGGAAACTTTAAGGTTAATGGTCATCAAGTGAAGCTCTATTATGGTGAGAAAGTGAGCACTGAAAGGGAAGTTCTTTATCTTAAGGAGATTAGCGGCTAAGCATGATCTGTCGTCAAGCTAGTGACGTTAAAGAAGCGCTTGTGGGAGGCAACCCACCCAAAAAAAAAAAAAAAAAATAGAATTAGGAATTAATTTTTTTTATGCATTTTTTTTTCCCGTCGTTTTTTTTAAATGTTGTCATCGTGTGGTTGTGCGGGTACATTTCTTTTCTTGAGTTGCAGATATGGAAGGGTCATCATGGACTGATTGTGGATTAGAAGAAGCGCAGGCATGTGTAGAGGGGCTCCTCATGGCTACTAACTGCAGTTCACTTCATAGCAGCCCCGGGAGCGATATATGAGCTGGATTCGAATGCTAGACTTACATTTGCTCAGGAAATGGGGTCGCTGGCAGATATTAACTAACTGATGCAGTTTTCGGATGGCACCATATGCTGAATATGAGGACTAAATCAGCTGATTGACAGTATAATCCCCTTTGCTGGTACAAGACTTTGCTGGCAGATTCATGTTGACACTTCGGTTCTTTAACTGGGTGTAGGTGCGGACGACTTCACAGCAACTTCTGTTTCCAAGAAAAGCAAGCTTTGAGCAGGGTATATTCTGGGAATTCATGCTACGTAGGAGGCATAGTTTCATGCTTCTTTTAGCTTGAGCAGACACTGGACCAGGCTGACTTAACATTAGGGACTCCACTTCATCATGAGGAGTAAACCTCCATGGTAGTAGCCAGAACGCGAGCTAATCCACCGGGCAGCAGTTCACACATCAAGTTAGGTCGTGGGTCATTACCTTGACCTGTTCTCTTCTCCCATGAATGAACTAGTCAGCCTCAGTATTCATCAAGTCATCAGAATGCGCAGTTCCTGGACATGGCAGCTGTTACTACACTTACTCTCAAGATTGAAGGACTTCAAGTAGCATTACGGGGCAGACTGTGTGCAGGATTCAGCGGCATGTAAGCAATCGAGGAGCTATTTGATGCAGAGATTTGAAGTTATTTTGGAGTGTATTCATCAACGTTTGGCTTGTACGGTAATCTGCCAACTCTTACTACACTGCTAAGAATGTGTGTTTACTCTCATATTACTCCTTTGTTGATTTGTGTTGATTGTTATTATTCTGACTATGATGTGCTGCCGGGATGAAAATCATTTTATTCTTAACTTGCCCCTATTATTTATGTTTTAATCTTTTCTTTGACCTCGAGGGCGATGTCACCCCTAAGTGTGGGGAGGTTTGGTTTTAGCTTGGACATGACATTTGGTGATGAAGTTATTCTGCCCAAAAACATTTTGGAGTGCACGAGGATTTTTCTGGTTTAGCAACGCAACAGAGGTAACTTGTTAATCTTTATTTTCTCTTGTAATCTTCCATCTCCTCCATCTTTCTTGGAAAGAATTAGTAATGGTGTAATCATCAGAGTGGTGTGTATATTCTTGGGAAATGTTGGCATGTTGGATGGTTTGATTTGTGTTGATTAAATTCGGTTTTTACTCGTGATTCACTAGTTCGCATTAATAATTCCTTGACTGGCCAGGTGTTGAAAATCCTTACTCCGTAAGGAGCTCTGCTTCCTAAGCATATCGGGATAACTTCATGCTAAGTAGGCAACTGATTCTTGTAATGGGGTTACACTTCGTGTGTCGAGAATTTCATCCCCGAAATGGGGCTCTGCTCATCTCGCGAATCACCTCGTGTGAGAGTTGAGTACACAATAATGAAATAAACTCCCAGGCCCTAGAGCTTGAATCAGTCCTGCAATCCAGAACCTGGTCAACTTTACATATTCAAAAAAAAAAAGAATCACGAGTATTCCGAGTTTTATCACACAATTCTTGGGTTTTTTTTGGAATGATTGGTGGTTTGGATTTCACACATCTGCACCGTTGGGACCATCATGCTTTTCTTTACATTTTAGTCGGTTGGAGAGGGATTTTACTTTTGAAAATATTGTTTAACATGTGAATCTTGGTTTCGTTGTTAAGAAAGAAAAGACCTTGTGCAGTCATTTGTTTTGGGTGTGAATGATTTTTGAACCAGGTGTTACATGTGATTATTTTGTTTTCCGTGGGTTTAATGCACCGTTGCTTGGGGGCAAGCAACGCTCAAGTGTGGGGAGATTTGATAGGCTCGTTCCGTTCCTATCTTTTCACCCATATTTGGGTGTTAATTTTTTAATTTTTATAATTAACCGAGTGACTATTGGGGGGTTTGAGTGAAAATTTGCTATTTTTCGGTCCCAGTGGCAGTCATATTGGAAATAGTATTTTTTCTACACAATTTGACATTTTTGGAGTAATTTGATTGTAAAGTTACATGTTATTAGCAGTTGTGGTGAGTTGTGATTTAACAGGCCGAGTTTGCGGTGAATATGTTTGGACCGGATCATTTAAGGACTGTTTTTGAAGTTAAGTGCAATCCAAAATGAAAAAAGAAGAAGCAATGTTAGCAGCCCAAAAGAAAAAAAGATCAGCGGAGGTTTTTTCCTAGGATAGTAGCCGCACCAAGATCATCCACTTTTTTCCCATTCGAAGCACACAAAAGAGCAGCAACTTAAGAGGAGTTCGTATGTTTCATCTGTTCACTTAGCCGCAGTTTAGGAGTTCATTTTTTTTCCTATTTCCAAGCACGCACCAGCAGCCGCCAGGAGATAATCAATTCTTTTCTACACTTAGCCGTAACAGTGATTTCTTTCGTTCTCTTGAGAATCAACCGTAGCAGCAAACAAGAGACCAAGGAATGTATAAACTTCACTTTTTCTCATTTTATTTCAATTCAATTCAGATTCTAAACAAGAATTGTAAGTGTTAGCCGTTTTTACTTGACTAGTTCTTGATTTGGATTGAATTTGGAGTTCGGTTGTCTCCAACAGGTAGTTTCAGACTTTTCCATTGATTACTCATAAATCAATTATTTCTCTAGCCCTTATCATGCTTAATCATAATACTGTGATGTTGATTTTAGTTATGAGTAGCTAATTCCATATAGGGTTTGAATTGGGGCTAGGGTTCATGGGTTCTTGAAGGTGTGAATTTAGTTTTTGAAATTCAATTAATTTTCTGGAAAATTGTATAAGATTAATCTTTATTGCGTATATGAATTTGATCACCTCATGTATGATTTTTTGAGTTTAATTCAATTCTTGTCTATGAGAATTTGAGTTAAATTAGCTCGGATCTTATACAAGCAATCTGATCTTAGAAATAAGTTAAGATTGTGTTAATATGATTTAATTCTTGTCTATGAAAATTTATTTCATTTTCTTTCCAGGAATAATTGAAAATTAATTTTACTCAATTCTAATCCCAAAAGAACACCCAGAACCCGAACCATCCAATTTGAACCCTGTTTTAAAATATAGATTCACTTTAATTTGTTTTTCTTTAACTTTACTTATTTTTGCACTCGCTGTTAGTTAGTTTTTTTATATTTTATTTTATCACCCAAAAATAATTATTTGGAAAGATTACCATGACTTCTGTTAGCCTGTGATCACGGATTGTATTTAAAAACTTCCTTTTTGTCACTCCTTGAGAGACGATACTCGTGGTCTGGTTATTCTTCGGATTAGCCAACTACGTTTTAATCATTAAAAAAAATACACCGATCACCCCACAAGATGAATTTCTTGGGTTCGCCCCTGCCGGCTTGTCTCTATGGCTTGAGTTAGACGAAGATGGAAACAAATAGTCCATAAGATTATTAGATCCCTTTGGGCTTTGTTTTTTTTCAGCCTAAAGCCTTAATTAAATTAGTTTCCTAAAAGAATTAAAGCCTAAATTGTTGTAGGGAAGTGAGAGAGGGGTTGGTTTCATTCCATTAGTGAGCCCCCTTTAAATAGGAGGGATTAGGGTTTTACAATGAATGGGCCAATGGGCCAATTAGCTCAATACATATAATCCCTAGATACACTTTCTATCTATAACGAATGCACATTAAAGTAATTTCCTTCAACACTCCCCCTTGTGCTGAGTTGTAGATAGAGTGATGCACACCAAGCTAGTTGTCGTGTAGGAACTTTGTCAAATAACAAAAACCCTGTGGGAAAAATAAACCTTGACGAGAGAGTAGAGTTTATTGGACTTCATTCATTGAGTCCTTTTGGATTCTTTACCTTGATCGTTACTCACAGTTACCTCGTTAAAAACCTTACCAAGTAACAAAACCCAATGAGAAAAATAAAGCTTGGTTTAAGGAAAAGAGTATAACGTGAGGGTGTAAGACTCCCCCTGAAGTCTACACCTCCCCTTGATATTTATATTAATCAGCGGATTTCAGAAAGTTTACACATTCCAATGTTTTTCACATGTTTTTCGAATGTGGCCTTGGGCAATGACTTAGTAAACAAGTCTGCTACGTTTTCTTCCGAACTTATTTGATTTACTTGGATCTTGAGGAAGGCCTGTTGTTGCTGATTGTAGAAGAACTTAGGAGATATGTGTTTTGTATTATCACCCTTGATGTATCCTAATTTCATTTGTTCAATACAGGCTGCATTATTCTCGTAGATGCAGGTTGGCTCTTCAGTGGTAGGCTTTAAGCCACTAGTTCCTCGAATGTGTGCAATGATAGCTCTTAACCATATACACTCACGGACCGCCTCATGTAGAGCGATGATCTCTGAGTGGTTCGAGGAGGTAGCCACAAGGGTTTGCTTAGTTGATCTCCAGGATATCACCGTGTTCCCGATTGTGAAAACATAGCCAGTTTGGGAACGACCTTTGTGAGGGTCAGAGAGGTACCCAACATCAGCAAAACCTACCAAGACATCATTTGGGGTTTTCAGGGGGGTGACCGTTTTGTCCTTTGCGACCACAATTCCATTTGTGGTTTTCTCCGTCTCTCCGTAGGGAAAGAATAGTCCCAAGTCACTGGTCCCTTTAAGATATCTAAAGATATTCTTGATACCGTTCCAGTGACGCTGCGTAGGCGCAGAGCTAAATCTAGCTAACAAGTTCACTGAGAATGCTATATCGGGCCGAGTGCATTGTGCTAAGTACAATAATGCGCCTATTGCACTTAGGTATGGAATTTCAGCTCCTAATGCCTCCTCGTCATCTTCCTTTGGACGAAATGGATCCTTTTTAGGATCTAGACTTCGGCCCACCATGGGAGTGCTAGCAGGGTGCGCTTTATCCATGTTAAATCGCCTGAGTACCTTTTGGATATACGCAGACTGGTGGATTAATACTCCAAAAAGTCGGTGTTCTAATTCAAGACCTAGACAAAATCGAGTTTTCCCAAGGTCTTTCATCTGAAACTCAGATTTCAAATAGCTTGCGGTTTCTCTTATTTCGTCAAGAGTGCCAATTATGTTCATGTCGTCGACATATACTGCTACGATTGCAAATCCGGAACTCGTTTTCTTTATGAATACGCAGGGGCAAAGATCATCGTTCTTGTATCCCTTCCTAATCAAGTAGTCACTTAGGCGGGTATACCACATCCGCCCGGATTGTTTTAATCCGTAAAGTGAGCGTTTCAATTTTATCGCAAACGCACTCCGTGGTTTAGAGTTACTTGATTTAGGTAGTGAAAGTCCGTCGGGTACTTTCATATATATCTCCTAATCAAGATCCCCATAGAGATATGCAGTAACCACATCCATCAATTGCATTTCCAATCCTTCAGAAACTGCTAAGCTGACTAGGTATCGGAACGTGATAATGTCCATTACGGGAGAGTAGGTATCCTTGTAGTCAATCCCAGGGCATTGTGAGAAACCTTGCGCCACTAGGCGAGCCTTGTACCTTAA
Organism: Cuscuta epithymum; assembly: GCA_945859915.1. NCBI lineage: Eukaryota > Viridiplantae > Streptophyta > Magnoliopsida > Solanales > Convolvulaceae > Cuscuta > Cuscuta epithymum. Next base: position 877,366 of record CAMAPF010000018.1, on the reverse strand, counting down.
GACTTCATTCTTCTCATTACGCTTTCTGACAAATACCCATTTATGTCCTACAGGCTTTACACTTGGTGGGGTTAGCACTACCGGACCAAATACCTGCCTTTTTGTCAGGGAATCTAATTCAACCTGGATTGCTTCTTTCCGTTTAGGCCAATCAGCTCTTTGTTGGCATTCTGCCACAGAGCGTGGTTCGATATCATCGTGCTCTATAATTTCTTGAGCAACTGTAAATGCATATATATCATCGATGTGTATGGAAGATCTTTCCATTAGCACATGTGCATTTTCATAATCCATAGAGATTTCCTTGTTTTCTTGAATCATCTCGATCATCGGAGCGTCCTCCAGTAATAATTCATGGACATAACTATAATCGGAGATAATCTCATGGGATGGATGTTGTTCATCGATGATTAATGGATTAGGTTGTTCTCGACCTCTTCTTCCTTGGACGAGTATCAATCGAACCAAGTGGTCTTCCTCTCTTCCTTTGAGGAGCCACGGCCTCAACCACACCTCCACTAAGTGTGGTTGTAGTGCCTCCTACTACGGCACTGTGCCCTCCCTTGGGGACTTCTAACCTTGCAGGCACATTTGCAGTTGGTATGTGTGATCTTGTCACTTTTGCAATATCAGAAAATTCATCTTGAGTCTGCTACATTTTGCATGTCTATATTCTTTTCACTTCACTTTCACAGTGTGAGGTGTGGGGATCAAAATGAGACAGTGTAGGAACACACCAGGATAATTCACGTCATTCTTCGGAACAATCCTTTTTCTTATCTCCCCCTAACGACGGGAATGTTGTCTCATCAAAGTGACAATCCGCAAATCTTGTGGTGAAAAGATCGCCTGTCAAAGGTTCTAGATAGCGGATTATTGTTGGGGATTCGTATCCAACATATATACCTAATCGCCTTTGAGGGCCCATTTTGGTGCGTTGTGGTGGCGCAATTGGCACATAGACCGCAGAACCAAATATGCGTAAGTGTGAAATGTCAGACTCATATCCAGTTACCAACTGGTACGCAGAAAATGGTTGGTTCGCAGTGGGCCTAAAGCGAATAAGTAAGGCTTCATGTAATATTGCATATCCCCATGCAGATATAGACAAGTTGGTGCGCATAACCAATGCCCTAGCTATCGTTTGTAATCTTTTAATAGTAGCTTCTGCGAGACCATTTTGTGTGTGTACATGGGGAACGAGATGCTCTATGTCGATCCCGATAGACATGCAATAATCATCAAATGTCTTTGATGTAAACTCTCCAGCGTTATCAAGTCTGATGGACTTTATAGGGTGATCGGGGTGGTGAACCCTTAAGCGAATTATTTGTGCTAGGAGTTTTGCAAATGCAGCATTCCTTGTGGACAATAAGGTAACATGCGACCAACGGGTCGATGCGTCCACCAGAACCATAAAGTATCTAAATGGTCCGCATTCTGGATGGATCGGTCCACATGTCTCCTTGAATTCTTTGTAAGAATGGGATGTTTTGTTTTGTGTCTTTAGCATAGGATGGTCTCGATCCTATTTTTGCTAAAGAGCAGGCTTTGCAAAATGAGTTTTGTAGTGTAGACATAGTTAAGGAAGCATGGGCTAGTTCTTCTTGTGCTTTAGAAGATAATTGTCCTGGTGGAGGAGCCATATGGTTAACAGTTTGTACTGTGTTGACTTTTCGCCCTTTTTTATTCCTTTCTCGAAAGAAAGGGTGTCCATGTGAATTCTTGAGAATTCGAATCATCATGTCACGACCGGGGTGACCAAGACGATCATGCCAAAGCCTATATGAGTCTATGTCCAACATTTCATTGTTGGAGACCGCATATGATTCGAAGATTCGAATAGTAGTGACATAGAGTCCACTAGATTGACTTATTAATTTTTCTAGTATGCGTTTTCTTCCGCTTTTACTAGATGTAATATATAGGTATTCTATCCCATCCTCACTATGAGTTTCAACGTGGAAATCATTATCCTGTATATGTTCAAAACTTAATAAAGTTCGAGTAGCTCTGGGTGCATATAGAGCGTCTGTGACGTGAAATGTGGTACCGTTAGGTAGCATAAATTTGGCGGTGCCCCGCCCTTGTATTACGTTCGATGATCCAATCATCGTAGTCGCAGAGGATTTATAGGCTACTAATTGGATAAAAAGTTGCCTGTGTCTAAGGATAGTGTGGGTTGTCCCACTATCGACTAAACATTCGAGTTCTCCTCGAGTCATTCTTGTGAAAACATGCATTAGATAATTGTGGGGGTATATATTTGGATTTCAAAAATTGAATCCAATTATTAAAATAACGATAAGCATGTAATGTCCATAATTAGGAAATGAAAGGGAATGAAAAAAAATATAGAGTTTGTTTAAATATCTAGTGGGACGGGGGGGGGGGGGGGGAATTAATCGAAGTCCGGTGCATCGACTGAATGGGTGGTGTTATTTTTAACACCAAAATCCGCCACTGTGAGGTTAACATCAACCTCATTTCCTTCGTCTGTCACAAACTGAGATTCATGTTCCTTTGATTCTCTGTATTTCTTGTAGGCAGCAGCAACTCTATTACTGGCATGGCAATTCTTAAACCAATGACCTGAAACTCCGCATCTGAAGCATGGCTCTTCCCCAACTCGGTCTCGTTTGGCTGGAGGTTTTGCCGGTGCACTATGGGCCTTGTTGGTTTGACCACTGGTCCCGACACTTGTATCTCTCTTCCACACATTGGAAGATCCTCCACGGCCCGTACCTCGGCCTCCACGCCCGCCGCGATTGTTGCGCCCCCTTCCACGAGTATGGCCCTCTCATCTTCCACCGGGGTGCTTTCCAGTGTTTGCTTTGCCATAGTTGACCTCGGGAATTTTCTTTGTCCCAACTGGTCTGGCATTGTTATTCAAGAGAACTTGATTTTGTCTTTCAGCAACTTGGAGCAAATTAATTAACTGATTAAATGTGGTTATTCTTTTGTTATTACGCTCCAACCTATACTGGTTCGCTAGTATAAGTGCTGAGGTAGGGAAAGTGGAGAGGGTCTTATCAATCATTTCATCTTCTGTGATTGGTTTACCACAGAAATTAAGGCGCGCTTTGAGGCGTAACATGTCCTTATTAAAGTCGTTGATCTTTTTGTAGTCAACTAAGCAGATTTCATTCCACTGCACTGTCAGTTCGGGGAGCAATGTGTCATGTATGTTCCCAAAACGACCTTTTAGTGCGTCCCACAGTTCTTTGGGGGTTTTCAATTGTAAGTATTCCCAGCATAAGCTAGGATCAATATGGCGTCTAAGGAACATTAACGCAGCAACCTTTATTTTTTCAGACGGTGCATTGTCTTTTAAACTTTCAGGGTCGGCAAACGTGGCGGAATAGTCTTTAGCCACAAAAGTGGTTTCTATGTCAGAAACCCAACGATGGTACTCAAGTCCTTCGGAGTCCAGGATGTCGAACTCGGGTCGAGTTGGATCAGTCATCTTTAAAATATAAAATTGTATGAGTTTCATTCACTAATGTACCATATATCGCTTATAAAAAGAAAAAATGCGATTCTTTGTGTAAAAATTCTTTATCAACAACATCCATATTTCGATTCATGTCATGTGATGTGACTAAAATGACATGGGATATGTCTCTATGTAGACAATATTTTGTAATGCATTGAAGAGAGGAGATATATTCATCTCCTTAAAAAATAGAGATTTTTGTAGAAAGTATTAATATTGGTCTAATGAATGGAGTAGGCATATCTCAAAACCGAATTTAATAATTCTTTTAGTAAAATATATTGTCGAATTATTGAAATTTTTTTTTTGCCATATATTTTAATTATATATAAAAATGGAGTTAAACATGAATTTAATTGTCGTATTTTTTTTCGAATTTAAATAAATGGAGCTAAATTTCGAAAAAAAAATTGTTGTGTAAAAACGAATTTAATAATGTATTAGTAACCGAGTGTGCAAATATCTTAAAAAGATTATGTTGTACGTATGTTGATTACCAAAAAAAATTGTAGTTTTTTTTTGTTTTTTTTTTTCGGTAATGAGATTGAATTTTCTACAAAATGAAAATATATAAATTTTCTTCATATTTCGTTAAAAAAATAATTTAATTGGTGTGAACACATGGCAGGTAATATTTGTTGTGAACTATGTTAAACGTGAACTGTGAAAAAGGCAAGCACATGAATCAACCATACATACACACGTATCTAAATGTGCATCTAAAAATGGAATATTAAGATCAAAACTTGTCATATATATACTTATCTAAAGTTGACGTTTTTTTTATATTATAGAGTGGGAGAAAAAACGGTTTCATTATTTAGTATTATGATATATTTAGAAAGATATAATAGATTTGATTTTTTTTTTGAAAGAAGAATGCACGCTTATCATTTTTAAATTCTTGCCATATTTGTTGATATATTCTTTGTATATTAAACATACGTATATGGAAATATATATACACACACACATATATGGAAAGAGTGATTTTAAATGTATACGTAATATATATTACTAGTACGTAATATATACGTAATATATATTAGGTAATATATATATATTATTACTATAGATATATTTGAACGTATACTTATATTAGTACATATAGGTGATATATATTAAGTAATATTAAATTGAGAAGTCTCTATTTCATGTATGTAACGTCTAATATGTTGATCTGAGTATTTAATGAAGTAATCTTATGTGATTATGGTTCCAACTATATGTAAGTGACATATAGCATTACGGAAAAATATGATCACATAATATGTAAAAAAAAAAACATAATATGATCTTAATTCATCCTATATGTATCTAGCATATGGCTTTACGGAAAGTATAATCATATAAAATGCATGAAAATAAGATTAATCGTGTGATTTTTTATTCCAACTATATGTATATGGCATATAGCTTTACGGAAAAGTATAATCACATGGGTGTATAAAAACGAAGAGGGATGCATTGATTCCAACTATATGATTATAACATATAGCATTACGGAATTATAATAATAAAAAATTGCATCTATCTCTAAAAAATTGGATGATATGACTTAATCTCAAAAAAAAAATCAATGATGTTCATCACAATGGTAAACATGATGCAATAAATCATATGCATAAGGTTCTACAATGATTTTGAGTAAAGCAAATACCTCAAAAGAGATCCAAGAATCGGGAGTCGCTGGCTAGGAAGGGGGTGGGGGGGGGGGCGACGGTCGGTGCGTTGGGAGGCGGCGGTCCGTTGGCGACGCGGCTGGACTGCTGGCGGCGCGACTGCGGATTGAGTGTAGGGAGAACGGGGAAAAATAGGTTTAGGGCTACGTGCTGATAACGTGCTGTAGGGAAGTGAGAGACGGGTTGGTTTCATTCCATTAGTGAGCCCCCTTTAAATAGGAGGGATTGGGGTTTTACAATGAATGGGCCAATGGGCCAATTAGCTCAATACATATAATCCCTAGATACACTTTCTATCTATAACGAATGCACATTAAAGTAATTTCCTTCAACATAAATCTATTTGTTTCTGGTCCTGCGGACAATTGTTTTACTGGCAAAAAAAGGTGATGACTTGTCGCAAAATCACGCCTGGACGACGTGTGGAGAACATCTATCGCGCTATTCTTCTTCTGGTGAGGCGAGTGAAGTCGACGAGCATTCCCAAGCGCCGGGACTCCTAGTTCGCGCCGGGACTCCTAGTCGCAACTCGCAAGCGTGACAAGTATGCTAGGATAATTATAGTAGTAAAACTAATTATATTAGCATGGTATAATAACTATTATACTTATAGTAATATTAATAACTAATAAGCACTATAACTAATATAGTAGCATAACTATATTATACTAAGAGTAATATTAATAGCTACTATGAATAATATTACTATTATAACTAATAAAATACTTGTTTTGTTCCTTTTAGTTGCAACAATTCTATTTTTATGTTTGTCAATGCACAACTTTGAACATTAGTATATTTTTCTATTAGTAAACAATTAGTATTCAGCTTACGAAAAATTATAATGAGATGTATTTAACAATAACTTTTAAAATAGATTTCTAATGTTACTTTAATATATAAATAAATACAGTCAAAATAGAACATGTGAATAATGTAAAATTCATTTTTTTGCAATTTTCAAGAACAAAGGCAGTACTTATTGCTAATACGGGAGTAATAATTAATTGTACTATAGGACAGTGACTTTTCTGTGTCAAAGTGTAGGAGTAAAATAGGAGTGGGTGCCAATATGAGCTTGTCATCGTTATGCCATTCTACTACCATTATCGAGCCAAATTGAATCATCAGGTCAAACTTTCATAATCAAATTATGCAAATTATATTATTGTGAGATCGACCCACCTTTCGCATGGTGTGCCGATACCACTTTAGGCAGTTAAGTTGCTTTTCTTTTTGCTCATCCTGGAGCTTCGTTATTATTTTTTCTTTTGCTTTTCTTTCTTTATTTTTCTTTTGTTCAATTCTTCTCCTCTTCCATCAAATTAAAATGCTAAAAAAATTAACTGGAATTTAAAAACAGTGTGGAATTGCTTTTTTATTCTATTTTAAATAGATTCTCTATTTATATACTAAGAGACAAAATTTCTAGCCATTTGTGGCTATAACTTGGATAACTGCTAGGTGTAGAGGGAAATTGTGAGCATTACGTTCATCTGTAACTTCCATACCAAGGAAATTGCACGTTAAGAGTGTGGTGCAAAGTCAAATCCCCTTACTATAAAATCTTATGTAGCATGATCTATGATTTGATTTGTAGAAGTACTCTATCGGTTCAATTATAAACTCAATTTTAACAGCCTTGGGTGGATAATCTCAAAGTCAGAAATGTAGGTCCAACTTCAATTATAAATTGATTCATGTTTAGCGGTGTAGGCACAACATCAATCTTAGGCCTGCTATGTTCCCTATTTTAAAAATCAAATAGAGGAATTGAACCGGTCCATTTAGTTGAACCGGTCCACCAACACTACAAAAAAACACGCGTGTAGTCACGGACTTAGTCACGGACAGCAGTTGAATTTTTCCGTGACTAACAGATGTAGTCACGGTCGTTGGCCGTGACTAAATCCGTGACTTAATGGGCGTGACTAAATTGAAGTCACGTCCAACAAACCGTGACTAAATTTAGTCACGGAATAGTCACGGTCGGCGGCCGTGACTATTATATTAGCCGGAACCCCACTCCGGCGTATTAGTCACGGCCAGAAGCCGTGACTAAGTTTTTTTTAAAATTAATATTAGTAGTCACGGCTTTGGACCGTGACTAATCTTTCTAATTTTCAAAATTTTTAAAAGACCTCCCGCGGCGGTAATTTAAATTTTTGAAATTAGTCACGGGTGTCGACCGTGACTAATTGGTTTTTTTGGAAAAAAAATTATGTTTTTTATTTAAAAAAATAATAATTTCGGATTAATTATAGTCACGGATAAGGCCGTGACTACCTTTTTTGTTTTTTTAAAAAAAAATTCCAGTTTTCGTTTTTTTTTTTAAATGTTTTTAAAAATTACTTTTTTAAATACGGATGTTTACAAATTAAATTTAAAAATGTTTTTTGAAAAATGAGTTATTGAAAATATTATACTATTTTTTTTTAAATAAATACATTTTAAGAGTAAAGACATACAACAAATTCAATAAATATTGTGACAAACTTTTAAATGTTTTGAAATACAACAAATAATAAATGTATGATGATTACATGTCCCGTGGGACTCCATTATGATAAAAATTGGGATTTTCTTCTTCTTCTTCTTCATCATCATCATCAACAAGAAACTCATCTGGGTTCACGGGGGGGTCTTCGGGGTCAGGTCGGGTTCCTCCTCGGGGTGCTCCTCGGGGTCCTCCTCGGGGTGCTCCTCGGTGTCCATGACCCGGGGTGCCACTACCTCCTCCGGATGACCTCGCAAAGTCAAAGGACATAGATCCGAAATTCGGGGAGATCATCGGCATGCCACCGTATCCGGAGGTGGGGAAAAATCCCATACCGCCCATGTGCTGAACTTGAGGAGTTTGCTCAGGGTGGAATACGTACGGGGGAGGAAAAGGCTGTGGCGGAGGCTGGAATCCGGCACGCATGAACCGTTCCATCTCCTCCAACCGGGCTTTTGTGGCCTCATCTGCTTTCCGCTGCTCCTCCCATCGCCGTTCGTGCTCCTCCAGTTCACGCTGCAGTGTAGCAATACGAGGATCTTCTCCCCGCCTTGACCGAGAAGAGGAAGCACCGGTGCTTCGATCATACAAAATCCGTTGCCCCTCGGACCCCAAGCACGGAACCCGGCCCTTGTAAACCCCGGCCGCCTCAATGGCCGCCTCATCATCCACATCGGAATCGAGGTCGTCCTCCTGGGTCAAGCCTCGTGCCGCACGCTGCCTGTCAACGGATTCGTTGTACTTCGTCTGCATTTTCAAAAATATTTTTTAAATGCTACATACTTAGATTTGAAATGTTACTAAATAACAAAATATGATGTTACATACTTCGAAGTCAGCGAGGTGGGGTGGCAAATCGGCTTCAGATTCCTCGCCGTGCTTCGTCCAGCAATGCTTGACGAGCCGGAGAACATCAACCCTCTTCTTCTCAGGACCAGCCTAAATGGTGTGAAAAAGACTTAAGTAAATTTTTTATAATGAAGGATTGTGATGTTGTAAGGTTTTTTGAATAGCACTTACAAGAGTTTCTTTATGGGCATTCTGAGATTTACGACCTCCGTGCCACTGCATCTCCAAGGCCTTCTCGGACATCCGGTTTTTCTTACCGGATTCACTTCTAGCCAAGAATTTCGGATCAGAAGACCAGTGGCGACAAAGGTTGGACCACACTTCATCCGAAACCCATTTAGGCCTTTTCCCACTTTTTCGGGCACGCTTAAAAGTGGCGCGAAGCCAGGTCGAAATCCTAGCATTGTAGGCTTTAAGAATATCGGAACCGTTTGCGTGAGTCCAACGATAGCGACCCTTTATTAAAACAAATTGGATTAATTAATCACCAGGTATATATTAGGCCAATACAATTAGGGAGGGAACATTCATTTATTTTTACCTTGAACAGGTTCCACCATAGTTCGCGAACCTTGGGGTCAACATCCGACAGCGTGGCCCAAGTGCCAAGAAAGTGTCCTCCGATTATGCTTTTGATGCCGTTGAACACTTGTTCGTCACTTAAAAAAATTAATAGTATTTATTTATATAAGATTTGGTTAGATTATTTAACATTATATAAAATTATTGAAAATAAGGTTTTTTCATAACTACTTACAAAAGAACTTCTGCAGGCGTCACCCAAACAGCTCCATCGTTGTTGCGCTCCGCTTCGGACATGGGCGCATAGTTAGGGCGGGAAGCCGAGGTCGATTGTTCGTTGCTCATCTAAAATATATTGATTTATTTTGTTTTTTGTTAGAACGCTTATAATAAGAACATCAAATTGTTATGTAAGTATTATCAATTGTCAATGTATATAACATTTTAAAATGGGTATAAGTTTAATATTAGGGTCCAATAATTGCTAATAAACAAATACTATAATTATCAAGGAGTTGACACAGTCGACCGAAAAATCAACCGGTTGGAGCTTATCAATGAGTTGACCCAGTCGATTCATTGATAAACTCCATCCTGACGATTCTTCGGGCTACGACTTGAACCATGGATGGGCTACATCACATGTAGCGACATAATGTCAGTACATGCGCTTGGGAGAGTACATCGATGGCTAAAGTCGTAGCCAGAAGAATCGACAGATTGGAGCATATCTAAGAATTGACTAAGTCAACTCATTGACAAGCTCCAACTGATCGATTCTTCGATCGACTGGGTCAACTCATTGATAAATTATAGGATGAGCTTATGAGAAATTATTTAACCACTCATATTAAACTTATACACAGTTATTAAATTTATACAGGGAAAAATAATAAAAATACCCCAAACTTTGAAGGGATGTGACAAGAGCACCACAAACTATCATATGTAATTTAAATATCCCAAACTTAGTAAATAAGTTTGGGGTGTTTAAATTACTTATGCAAGTTTGAGGTGTGCTTACTTCACACCCTTTTAAAGTTTGGGGTATATTTATTATTTTTCACTATAAAAATTTATACAAGTATTATCAATTGAAAATGTGTATAGCATATTAAACTATTTTTAGTAATGAATTGCACTTGGAGGTAACATGTTAAACTTGGGGTCCATATTTTTTCATAATAAGTTCTTAAATAATTTGGTAATAAATTGCACTTGGAGGTAACATGTTAAACTTTTTGAAAAGTTTACATGAGAGGAGATCATTTTTTTATGTTTTCGATATATCAATTTATATGAGAGGCCATCTTTTTTTTTATCAGTCATATCAGTTTATATGAGAGGCCATTTTTTTATCTGTTTTATACACATTTACAATTGTAAGTAACATGTTAAACTTTTTGTAAAGTTTACATGAGAGGCCATCTTTTTTTTTTGTGTTTTAGATACATGAATTTTATACAATTTTTATAAACAGTTTTTCAAAAACAGTTTATAAAAAAGAGTTTTAATACACTTTTTAAATAAAAAACAGTTTTTATACAAACTGTTTCCTAGAAACAGTATACTTTTTTTTCAAAAACAGTTTATAAAAAAAAAGTTTTTATACACTTTTTAAATAAAAAACAGTTTTTATACAAACTGTTTTTCTAGAAAAACAGTATAGTTTAAGTTTATACAAAAAACGTTTTTTATAATGTCTAAATAACAGTTTTATACTTTTTTAGTTAAATTACAAAAACAGATTATATAACACAGTTTTTATATAAACAGTTTTAATATAAACAGTTTTTAATTAAATTACAATAACAGTTTTTAAGTAAACTAAATTTTCATTCAAAACAGTTTTTAAAAAAACTGCAGTTTTTATAAAAACTGTTTTTACAAAATCTGTTTTTATATAAAACAGTTTTTAAGTAAACTAAATTTTCATTCAAAATTGTTTTTATAAAAACAGTTTTTACAAAACTGTTTTATTTATTAAACAGTTTTTATAAAAACTGTTTATTTACCATTTTGTATCCAATTTTTACTTTTTATATTTATAAAAACTGTTTATAAAAACTGTTTATAGAAACTGTTTATAAAAATTTGTAAAATTTTAAAAACTGTTTATAAAAACTGTTTATCGAAACTGTTTATAAAATAATTTGTATACTTTTTATAAAATTTGTTTATAAATATTTGTAAAATTAGAATTAAACATGTTAAGTTTGTGAAAGCTTAACATGAGGGGGCAATTTTTTTTTAAATATTTCGGGTTAACCATTGAGAGGCATGCATATCACACACTAATCATATATATTAAATATTATTAATCATGCATATGAACATATATTACACATATAATAATTTAAATCATTTAAACATAATTATCATGCATACAAAACATATAAATCATATCATGCATATGAAACATATAAACTAAAACAGTGTTTTGTCTAGAGAGGCGTGCAAATATTTAAATATTTATTTAAACAGTTTTTTTTAAACAGTTTTTTAAACAGAGGGGCTATTTATTTAAACAGTTTTTTTTAAATATTAACCTAAATTAAATATTTTCGGAATTTAAATTTAAAGTAGTGCATATGTATAGAGAGGCATGCAAATCAAACACTAAACATATATGTTAAACATGATACTAATTGTATAAGCACGCATTAGTTCGAAAATATGTTAATCATGCATATGAACATATATTAAACATAAAATAATCTACATTTGAACATATATTAATCATGCATACGAAACATATAAAATGAAATTAACATGCAAAACTACAAATCATGCATATAATAAATCATACATATAACTTTTGAAGATTACAAAATGATATGAAACTAAAAATCATGCATCTTATCATGCATTTGAGTATACAATCATGCATTTTTGGAATTTTAATCAAATATTACAAAATAAGATGAACAAACACATAACCTTGACTAAAGAAGGGCCGACGGAAGAAGGTGGACGAAGGCGGCCGGAGGACGACGGCGGACGGCTCGGCGTTGACGGCGGCAGCTAGGCGGCGACGGCGGACAGCTAGGCGGCGACGGCAGACAGCTAGGCGGCACTGTCTAAACTGGAAGAGAGGGAAGAGAGAAGGAAGAGGAAGTTAGGGTTTGGGAGTTTGGGTGCGTAGGTTTTTAAAAAAACGCCAAGGGTTTGTTTTATATAATTGTGTAGTCACGGTCAGGACCGTGACTAAACCCTTCGTAATTGACGATGTCAGTGCCGACGGTCAGAGCCGCCTTTAATCGGAATAGTCACGGTCAAAGCCGTGACTATAACCGTGACTATTTTCAAAATTTGAAAATAGTCACGGTCATAGTCACGGGTCTGACCGTGACTATTATTGTCAGCGCCGCTCTGACCGGCGGACAGACTTCGGCAGTTACGAAGGGTTTAGTCACGGTCCTGACCGTGACTATTAAATTTATAAGTTCATTTTCCTGCAACCCAAGCATTTTATGCTAAAAATGACTAATAAAGAACCAATTGACTGAGATATGATGCGTACAAGAATGTGTCGTCTAAAACTATGTACACAGCTTATTGAATCGAAAAATGAATAAGGTGCTGTTCTGTTCGTCTTTGTGTTAGTTATTACTTATTGTTTATTCTTATTTTAGTCATATCAGATCAGATCAGAAAATTTCAGACATGATTTATTATTAATAAGAATTATTATTATTAATATTATAAATAATGTTAATATAATTATTATTATTATTATTATTACAATATTGATGAAGGAAATTATCACATCTGCTTGGAGAAATTATATCACAAAATTGAAGTTACAACAGCACAACTACTCGCTGTCAGAATCGTCATTTTCTACATATACAGTTTCTTCTTTTGTATCTGAACCGTCTATCCATTCACCTTCTTCCTGATATTGAGCGTTTTGTTGTCACGGTCATAGTCACGGTCAGGACCCAAGCATTATTATTATTATTATTATTATTATTATTATTATTATTATTATTATTATTATTATTATTATTATTATTATTATTATTATTATTATTATTATTATTATTATTATTATTATTATTATTATTATTATTATTATTATTATTATTATTATTATTATTATTATTATTATTATTATTATTATTATTATTATTATTATTATTATTATTATTATTATTATTATTATATCGTTATAATAAAATTAATTGTGTTTATATTACTATTATAATATTATAAATAATGTTAATATAATTATTATTATTATTATTATTATTATTATTATTATTATTATTACTATTGTAATTATATGAATAATTATTAATACCGTGGTAATTGTAGTGTGGACTGTGGAGTATTAAATAAACTGCTTTGAATTTATGTGGTATAGAACAGATTAAGGAGTAATTATTTTACAAACAATATTGATGAAGGAAATTATCACATCTGCTTGGAGAAATTATATCACAAAATTGAAGTTACAACAGCACAATTACTCGCTGTCAGAATCGTCATTTTCTACATATACAGTTTCTTCTTCAGTATCTGAACCGTCTATCCATTCACCTTCTTCCTGATATTGAGCGTTTTGTTGTGCTACATACATTTCCTCAATTTCGCGCTCAGATGGAATGGTTAGGTCCGGAAGGTGCGTTTCGGGCATGACTTCAACACGTCCGCCATTGGGATCACTTAATTGGACGTTATAGTTGATTGTCTCAACAATAGGCGGAGGTTGGAACAATTGTTGCTGAAAAGCATCTAGATCAACGTCCTTATGTTGAGTTTGTGATTTAATTTTGTTCGGACGGACAGGACATGCACACACCCAAGGATTCAGGCTCCGCCTTGTTGAAGGATATTCTACATAATAAATCTGCGCTGCTTGTTGGGCGAGTATGAAAGGCTCATTTTTTGGGTACACACGAGAGTGGTTGACGTCAATCATATTATACTTCGGATTTTTGCGCACGCCACGTGTGGGATCGACCCATGTGCAGCGGAACAGAACGCATGTCATCTTTTGCGCACCAGAAGGCATATCAAGTTCCAGAATCTCCTGCAGAACACCAAAAAAATTGGTTTCCGAGTTATCATAACCGATGGTCGGGACACATAACCCGTTGTTCGTTGTTGGTCGACCCTGTCCGTAATCGGCTGTGTGATATGTGTAACCGTTTATCACATATTGCCGCCACACTTTGGCACTGGCACTTGGGCCCCACGCTAATGATACTAACAAAGGGTCGACAATCCCACGACTATTGATCTGTAAATATAAACATGATAATAACATTAGGTAAATATTGAAAAACTTACTTAATAATTAACTACAAATTTAATGTATAAGTATTACAATTATAATTATATATATGTGTGTATATATATACCTGATACTTGTACCAATTTACAAAATCAGAGTCCACCAACGCATCAATTTCATTCTCAGGAAAGGCTGATAAAGAAGCTCGGAATTCACTGTGAAGTCAAAAATAAAAAAAAACTATAAATTAACTACAAATTTAATGTATAAGTATTACAATTATAACTACAAATTTAACTTACTGATAAAACGGTGAGATTTCTGGACAATTCATGAGGATATAAGTATGCACAATTTGCAATTCCCCACCCAGGATGTATCGTGGTGTCGCAACACCTTTACCTCTGCTTGGGTAATTGAAGATGGAAACTACATTTTCATATAAATCCTCGCCAATGTCATCGTTCCGGGCAGGTCTCTTCCTTCTGGTGATGACGTCACGCTCGAAGTAAAAAGACGAGAACGTTGAGATTTCTTGTTGAAGATACGCTTGACAAATTGAAGCCTCAACGTGTGCCTTGTTGGTCACTTTCTTTTTCAGCTCTCCTAGAAATCTGCAATAATGCAATAATACACATGTTAACAGTTATTGTGAAATAAATATTCTTTTTTTAAATGAAATTGTGACTAACCTTTCAAATCTGTACATCCATCGATAGAAGACGGGCCCAGCAGTCAAAGCCTCATACGGAAGATGTATTATGAGATGTTCCATTGTATCGAAAAACGATGGAGGCATTATTTTTTCCAGATTACACATCAGAATGGGAACAGACTCTTGTAGTCTCCGGAGGGATGCCGCATCCAAAACGCTGGAACATATCGATTGAAACAACAAACTGATTTCAGTAATGCAGGACCATACGTGTTCAGGGAGCATCTCCTTTAGTGCAATTGGTAGAAGTCTTTGCATTATTACATGAGCATCGTGAGTTTTCATGCTCGCCGTCGTGGTAAGTTTGTTCATGTCTACGCATCTAGACAAGTTGGAGCAGTAGCCATCTGGAAACTTCTGAGACGCAAGCCATTGTAATATTGCTGCCTTTTGTGGTTCCGTGACCTGGTAGACTGCTTTTGGAACTTCCTTGCCCTGATATTCTAGATCAACAGAAAGTTCGGGTCTATCACACCAAATAGTCATATCTTTCCTAGCTGCAAGACCGCCTTTAGTTTTGCCTTTCAAATCCATCACCGTGTTAAATATATTGTCAAAGACGTTCTTCTCAGTGTGCATGACATCTAAATTGTGACGGATGAGAAGGTCTTTCCAATAAGGCAACTCCCAGAATATGCTCCTCTTTGTCCACTTATGGGTATCACAATACCCATATGGCTCTTGGTTTGGCTCTTCCATAGCCGTAGGAAAACGTCGAACCCGGTTATAAATTTCTTCACCGGTCAATCTCGGGGGTGGGCTCTCTCGTACCGCTCTGCCTCTAATGAAAGACTTCTTGTCCTTTCGATATCGGTGCCTTTCCGGGAGAAACTTGCAGTGACAATCAAAGTAACTTCCTTTTTTGCTGTAACTGAGCCAGTTGGCACCTGATTTCTCCATGCATATCGGACATCCCATCAGACCGTGTGTGCTCCATCCCGAAAGCATGCCATAGGCAGGGAAGTCGCTAATGGTCCAAATGATGGCAGCTTTCATGATAAACATTTTATCTGATGAAACATCATAAGTTGGTGTCCCAACGGCCCACAGTTCTTTCATCTCCTCAATAAGGGGTTGAAGATAAATGTCTATCTTTCGCCCAGGGTCCTTGGAACCCGGACAAATTAAAGACAAAAAGATGAAATGACTTTTCATGCACATGTCGGGAGGGAGATTGTAAGGAGTTAACATGACCGGCCAACATGAATAGTTCTTGCCAAACCTGCCAAAAGGAGCAAATCCATCTGAGCACAATCCCAGCCGCACATTTCGTGGCTCCATAGCAAACTGAGGATGACAGCGGTCAAAGTGTCTCCAGGCTTCACAGTCCGAAGGGTGAGCCATCATACCCTCGTTGGTTTCGTGCTCAACATGCCATGTCATGTGTTTCGCAGTAGCAGTCGAAGCGTACATCCTTTGCAGTCGAGGAGCTATTGGGAGGTAATACAGTTTAGACAGTGCAGACCTATGTCGTGGTTTCTTTTTACCTTGACGAACAGGTTTGTATCTGTCTCCACCACAGAACTTGCAGAACTCAAGTGCCTCATCCTCCTTCCAGAACAACATACATCCTTCCGGGCACGCATCAATTTCAACACAAGGTAGCCCCAACTTAGACATTAACTGCTTCATGTGGTAATATGAATCGGGAAGGGTATGATCTCGCGGTAACATCCCTCCTACTGACTGCAAGACTCTATTCATGCAAGTTTCAGGGAGACTGTATTCGGCTTTTATGTTCATGAACTCAGTAACAGCGGATAGCTGAGAGTATCCCTCACAATCAGCATACAGAGGTTGGTCGGCAGCTTTTAGAACATCCTGAAATCTCTCAGCCAAACCTTCATCCACATAAGGTTGATAAAATGTCGGATTTTCATCCGCATTTGGTTGATACGAGGTTGAGGCTTCAGGGTGGTCGTTAGGTGGTTGTGGGGGGTTGAACTGAGACGGTACACCGTATGCGTCATATACCATTTGTTGGTCCCACCTCATTTCAGCACGGTCTCCCCACGCACTCATCTCTGGAGGGACGTAACGAGACGAACCTACCGTTTGTGGTATAACAGATGGATCCAAAGGTTCGCCGTGAGAAGTCCAATTATAATAATTGGGAACAAAACCGACCGCGTACAAATCATACCCAACTTCGTGTGGGTCTTTAAATTTGAGATTTTTACACTTTGAACATGGACATCTTATTTTATCACCACTCATATAAGCCGGATGTTCAAGTGCAAATTCAATAAATTCCCCGACTCCCTCAAGAAAATTTGATTGCATTCCGTACAATACCGCATCTTTATCATACATCCAACTTCTATTTTGTTTATACATTATGCCTGAATATTATAAAAAAAACCTTATATGAAATGCAATGCACACAATTTTAAGTAATTTATTTCACTAAATATAATCAACTAATTTTAACTAAATTAAATGAAATGCACAGAATTCACAACAATAATGCACAAAATATACGTCCCCTTATGCACAATAATGCACATAATTTCACTAAATTAAACATACGTTTAATTAAATTTAACTAATTCATTTACTTAAATTTAACTAAATTTAACTAGTTCATTCCGTCCCCTTTTAGTGCATCACTACGTATAAACCTACGTTTAGCTAACTAATTTAACTTAATTAACACATCAATATATAGCTACGTTTAGCAAACGAATTTGAATTAAATTATTTTTGTAAACCTACGTTTAAACCTACACTAAATTATTACGTTAATGACATTTAATCTTATTAGTAATACACAATTAACAATTCACTAAATTAAATAATATGACCAAATTCAACCCAATAATTTGAACATGTATATAAAGTCATTTGAATTAATAAGCAATACACAATTCACAATAACAATTCACAATTCACTTAATTAACACATTACTAACGTACGTTATTTGAACTAATTTCACTAAACATAAACATCATTACGTTTTAAACTACATTTAGCTAACTAATTTTAATTAAATTATTTTATAAACCTAAAAGTTCAACTAATTCTAATTTATGACATTACTACGCTTATAGTTAAAACATGTTGTTAATTAATTAACAACCTCACTAATTTAATAGTTTTAATAATTTAAATTGAACCAACTAATTCTAAATAAAAATTATAATTCAAATAACATACCTTATCTGCATAAACAGGGAAAATGATAGAAGATAGACTACATCCTTCGATCTTTCAAACGGATACTGTATATACTGGGAATGAATTGGTGTGGTTCTATTCAATGAGCTGCTCCTGCATATATAAAAAATTTAGTCACGGACTTAGTCACGGATTTGTCCGTCACTAAGCAAAACCGTGTCCAATACGCGTCCAACACGTGTTAATGACGTGTAAATGACGTGTTAATCAAAGTAGTCACGGAACTAGTCACGGATATGGCCGTGACTAAAATTATCCGTACATAATGCCGTTGCGAATTAAGTTAAGGGAGTTGAAAAAATTAAATTTTAATTATAGTCACGGGTATAGTCACGGATTTGGCCGTGACTAAGTCGTCGGAATCAAATAAACTTCGCCGGAAACGGAAACGGGCCTATCGGAGGACTTAAGTCACGGGCCAAGACCGTGACTAATTGTAGTCACGGCCATAGTCACGGTCCAGACCGTGACTATTTTTTTTTTTTAAATTTCCGTGACTAGTCCGTGACTAGACCGTGACTAAACTAGTCACGGACCAAATCCGTGACTAAAATCCGTGACTATAACGCTGTTTTTTTGTAGTGCAAGTAGCACTGGAACGGAAACGGATACGGGTATGAGGAAACTCTTGTCTCAAAATATCAAGATACGAGTATGGCAAGGAAACGCAGAACTAAAAAATTTAAATTTTACTATCATAGGTCATTTTTACATCCAACAAATAAGAAATAAATAAAACCAAACATGTGTATAATCCATTCTACATGCTTAATAAATAAAATAACAAAATTAATGTTTCATTCTGCATGCATAATAAATTAATCACGTTAGCTAAAAAAAGTTTTAAAAAACTCTTTGTAAACTAAAACCATACTAACATGGATTATATATCCAAACTCGGCTTCATAGTTTTTAGAGGTCTTGAGCTATTTCCTTACTTGATTGATAAAGAGTTTGCCTATGTTCTCCTTTCTCAAGCTTCTTCCTTTGCATCTGGTTCATAATTTATAAAGAAGTTGAATATTGGCATGCAGTGGGAAAGTAAGAAACTGGATTAATTAATATTCTTTTAAATGTTGTTTTAATTTTGATATGATTATTAACAAATAATGAACATACATATTCAAGGACATCAAAGAAGTTAAGCCACTTGATTATTTATTTTTAAATGCAAGTGCATGGCACTTTTTAATAAGAAATTGTATTTATTATACCATGCAAATCACCTGATATTAGTGTGAAATTAATCTAGCTAGTGAACATTAGATTCTCTCTCATCACTTTTTTGAATGAAAATCTACCTGCATTATTAAAGTCAAGTAGTTATACAACCAAGGATTTATTGCTGGTTATTAATCAAAGTTTAGAACATGGTTTAGTTGTTGGTTATAAAATAAAGTTTGTAACATTGATTAAAAAGGGAAATACAAATTCATAGAAGGGCTCTCAAGAGAAAACTAAGCCAAAAATAGAATACTTTTAAGAAATTTACTACGCATTCCAATACAAACTCACAAAAAAACAAAAAGTTCTAAAATAGAACCAGAAAATAAAAAGCTCAAAACAACGAGTTCCAAAATTTTTTTCATTCGGAATTTTGTCTTGAAATTAAAGTTGCATTATTATAATCTATTGTCTTGACAATCCATCTACTAAATCAGATTTAAAGGAAAAGTTATGAGGTCTGGTATTGCAACTCGTATTTATAGTTCAACCTAATCATTAGAGATATATTTTGCCTAAAGCATTGATCCAAAATCAGTTATTATTGTTACTACAGTATATTTAGTCAAATTTTTGAAAACTGTAGTGTGATTTTTGAAAACTCTAGCATAAAAACACTTTGTTGGCGTCATTTACATATATCCCACTTTATTAATTAAAAATGTGCATATTTGAATACATGGGTGTATCTAGTGTGGGAGCAGTGGGGGCAGCTGCCCCTCTCAACTCCCACCCAACCCCCATATATATTGTATATAAAATACCGTGTATAATTTATATACAAACAAAAACTATTCCTTTGTGTATAATTAAAGCATATATCGGAAATGAAATATGAGATGTAGCAGAGGAGTGGAAGCAAAGACGTTTGTCCATGTGCCCCCTGCCGTAACATTTTTATTTATAATTATTAAGTTTGTTATGCTTTTTTGTATAAGTATTTAAATATTCGTGCTAGGTTTAAAAAACGACCCGACCCGGTCGACTCAGAACCCGGGCGACCAGGATCGAAACCTGGTTCGGTTAATTTAAACCCCAGAAATGGTCGAAAACCAGAAACCCCGGCTGACCCGGCAAAACCCAGTCCAAACCCGGACCCGATAAACCCGAAAAAACACAGTTTTTTATATTTTTTTAAAGCATTTTAACCAATAAAATTGCAACTTCAATACCCTGAAAAGAAAAAAATGCAATATATTTATATATTACTTATTTGATTAAGAATAAAAATCATGTCAAATTATACGAAGTACAATAAATGTCAAATAAAAATAACATACTCCGGGGTATATGGAGAATCATTATACGTTTTAATAAGATTAAAATGATATTTTGGAATACTATGAGACTTTTTTTAACTTTGAAGTGTATAGTAAGTATTATTATTATTAGTTTATTATTACAAAATAACTACCTTTTATTTTAATTTTGTATACAATTATATGTTTATTATTGTTAAAATGGTTGACGGATTTTACAACGTTGACCGGGTTGACCCGACTGGGTCCGGGTTGACCCGTGATCCGGTCACGCGGCCGGGTCACTTCTTGGTCCGGTTTCTTAAACATAGTATTTGTGTTGATTTTAGCCCTACCTTAACCCTTTTATAAAAGTTTCAAACAACAACAATCTTCGCTTTGACAAACAATTTATTATTTTTGCAATATATTATAAATTTATTTATGACTTAATTTTTCACTTTTGTAAGTATTTGAATATTTGTGTTTGATTTTAGCCCTACCTTAACACACTTTATAAATGTTTCAAACAATCACAATCTTCATATTGACAAACAATCTATAGTTTTTGCAATATATTATAAAGTTATTAACATAGTTTAATATAAGTTCTTCTCTTAATACATGGTTGCTAATTGCAATATATAAAAATACATGATTATACATTTGTAATTTAAATTATTCTAACGACATGCATTACTTGTAGATAATTTAAAAGTTAAATTTTAACCGAATAAAAATTCTTTAAAATGTTAATATACTTTTGGACGAAATGATAAGTTACGTATTAATGTTTTTGTTGAAAAAAGCTCATTATTAATAGCCTATTTTAGAATATCGTGTTTATAATGAAAATTTGTCCCCAAAAGTTCCTGCATACGCCACTGTTTGAATAGGATGTATTGACATTGGACCTATGGACCACATATGTCAATTTTGCTACTTTAAAATGTGGTATAGACAGAGACTTTCGGCAAAAGTTAAAACCATCAATCCTAAATTTTCAATGTACTGTCAATTAAGGCAGGTTCAGTTACCTGTGCTACAATGACCACATGATTTTCTTTTAAACCTCTTCAAAAGCAACAATAGAAGAAGCACAAAAATCTTGATTAACATTACAGCATACAATATGATGTTTGCATTCACTTCATTGGGGCAAGGTACAAAAAGAAGTCTTAATCATGAAAATGTCATAAGACAAGGCACTACAATAGTCTGTGATGAAGGAGAAATAACATTTCTACAGTAGTAGATGAGATGTGAAAGAGTGAGATTTTTTAATTTTTTAATTAAGAAAAGGGCACAGGTTGTCCAATATGTCAAAAGATCCGGATATGGGGTGTTAAAAACGATGGTTCAAGAGTTACTACTGTCAATTAACAGAGTCATTTTTTTCAATTGATTTTTGCCAATTTTTGTCAATTGATATGTGGAGTTTCATTAAGGATATCACTCCAGAGAAGTTAAGTTGGTCCGTAAACGTGCATGATGTAGTTCCGACACATGATAAATTTATAGCATCTGTGGAATGCCTATTTCACAATGAGGAGGTGTGAAGCACGGCTTTTATGTGTACATTTCATGGATGTTCTAATTACCTTCCAATACGGTGATGTAGCTTTAGCTAAAGGTAGAAGCGCATGTGGGGCGATACTCAGAGACGAAAAAAGGAAGATGGTAGTGACTTTCTTTTCTCCGATGAAAGTTAACACAATTCTCCATGCTGAATCTCGGGTTGCTTACAATGCTTTGGGCTAGTGTTCGAGTATGTGTTACACGACTTGCAACTGGAATCAAATTCTGAAATGGTGATGGAGATTTTGACAAGTTTTCCCTCCACCATCTTATCTTCAGTGTGGCCTTGGGCAATTCGACAGAAATGTGCGACTCTTAATATCCGACTTGGGCACATTTTCAGAGAATCCGATGAGGTTGCTGATTATCTAGCATAACAAAGGCTCAAATCCACCACTTGTAAGAACTTTACTCTTCTCAGCAGCCTTCCGCAGGTTATTGTTTCTTTAATGGATTTAGATAAGCGGGGTATCCCATTTTTTCGCCTGTAATGTTTGTTTTTCTTTTTCCTTTTTGTTTTTCTTCAACACTTATTTCAAGAACATCTATATGTGATTCAAAACTACATTGTCCAAGAAAATTGCAAGTCATTCAGAACTATGAGTCTATGACTAATGTTTTAGGTGGAAGTTTTTCAACAGGACAAGGGAACTTGAATATTTTAGGGATGAATCCCCCGATATGGTTGATGACTTCACGAGTTCACGTCTTTGGTATCTCTTCAAGTGCAAGAAATAATTGATGAAAATCTCCCACTATTTCTTTGTTGGTGCATATAGCATATCTTTGTTGGCACTATTTCTTATACTTTTGCATGTTTTATTGTCGAAACCTGAAATTCATGCTTCATAGTTCATACATCACATAGAAAACTATAGAAATTATATTTAAACAAGTGCTTCTAAATTCATGTTTGTTTCAATGTGCAAAAGTTATAATTATGTTTTCGAATGAAACAGGTTATAAAGTATTGAAATATAAGACATGGTTAATAGAATTAGGATGTGAAAGGAATTGTTTATTTAGAAAAATTGATTCTTTATATGCACTAATAAATAACCCAACTGTCAACTTTAGTTGAATATTCTTAATCACGCGTATTCTTATCATCCAGGTTCTTTTAAATGTAGATTCTAAGAAAATATATACTAACTGAGATTTTTATATAAGCCTTTTTTTATCGATATTACTAAATTAAATGTGTCTTGTATGACTTCTTTTAAATATTCCAAGACTATGACTTACCATATTATTTATACGGAGTATCTTTTATTTAATATTGCATTCATATCAATAATTAGTCATTGTTGTCCACCCACCCCAACAACCATCACCACCAGTGTTGCCGCCGCCGCTATCATCACCGCCGCCGCCATTATCACCACTATCGCCATTAGTCACTGGACCGCATTAGTGACTACTTCTATGTCAATGCATCTCTTACTGCCTGTCACCTACTCACTGTCGCCATTAGTCACCACATCATCGAGTGGCTTGATGCTCCTACTTTCTCCAGTGACTCATTTGCCAAGGATCGTCCAGTGGCTCCATTGCACTCCATCGCCCCTCTGTCCAATGGCCTATGTTTCTCGGTGGCTACCCCAGGTGATATCCCCGGTCACAACTCATGTTCAGCTACTTCCATCCATTACCCTGTCACTAACCCATGCCAGTGACCTTGACATACCCTGCTCCAGTAGTCAGTGGCTATGGCTCTAGTTAGCGGCACCGTCGCCTATCGGGAAACTGTAGCCACTGCCCACCCTCGCAATAACTACCACTTCCCCTACAAATCCCCTCCCATACCCTCATCCATGACCCATCCCTACACTGCTTCTACCCCCTGCCAGCCACTTCTCAGTGACCCGCACCACCATCCCGATGCTCCCCGCCATCCCCGCCATCCCATCCCACCCCATCACCCCGCCACCAGCCCGTAATTGCCTCACCAATCCAAACCCATGGAAGGCTCTATGATCTAAATCCCCATTCGTGAGCCACCATCTATCGTACGCCGGCCCCATCGAAAATGCTAGCTGCGCCCTCCGATTCCTACTATTGCTCACCATTGGGCACCAATTGTTGATAGAATAAGAGAATAAGAGAAGTGGTGGTGATGGCGCTTGAGAGATGAAGTAGTGGCGGACACGGGTGATATATGAAACCATGGTTGTCGAGGGGTGAGATGAAACGGCTGTGGCGAACGAGGTGTCCGGTAGGTGGAAGTTGGTGCTGCGCGGCGGACCTTTGGTGATAAATGAAGAGTCGGCCAACTATCTTAGAGATTTAGGGTATATTAGGAGTTACTTGGTGAAAATTGAAGTTACTAGAAGTTTTTAGGAGTTACTTTATTTAAATGAGTCACGGTATATTAGGAGTTATTTCGGGAAATTTATTTAAATGAATCACTTTTTGGAAAATGTAAAAGATGTCATATTTTTGAAAATGAAAACACCAGTAGTAATATAGGTGCCATTTTTCCTTTTATATAGAATTTTTCTTCAAATAAACGTATAAAAGCATTTTATCAAAAGGGCAGAACTTTGTGTATATAAAAGCACAATGAGAGGTATGGGTTCGAGTGATTGTTTAAAGCATAAATATGTTTTGACTTATAAAACACTAGTAACTTGTTGCTTTATACTCCACATTATCAATGGATTAAATCAATTGAATAAGGCCTACCAGAAGATGACTTGCTTTTGACAATATATGGATGTGGCTAGAAGCAACACACCAATAGCTACAGTGGTACCTAGATAGATAGGGCTCTAGATTCAACCCGATTTGGCCCAAATTTTAACCCATGTTTTGGGGCAGAAGAATGGACTCATTTTCTCCTACTTTTGTATATTGTAAGATGTGTTCCCATTGTGATATTATTTTAGAGCACATGGATCGTGGTTTGCAACACATGATATCTGTATTTGTAGAAATCTCAGAATCTCAGAGATGTTTTTTGCTTTGTCTTTTAAGCCGGATCGAATGAGCTACACCCTTCATATTTGATTTAGCAATATCCCATACTATTTCCATACAGAGAAGATGATTATAAATTAGAGATCAAGTATAAACAAGTTGAAGGTAGATGATATTAAAACGAAGAGATGTGACAATAGGAGAATTCTTTGCCTATAGACTTCAACAAAGGGGATACTCCTTTGCCTGCTGACACCAAAAAACTACCCTTCCTCTTTAGAAAATCTATAGTCGCCCAAAGCTCCACTCGTCAGTACTTTCCCTCTTCAAAAGTTTGTTCCAAAATTTGCTCGGGATTTAAAAGCTGACAACAATATCAATACCATTAATAGTGCTATGATTATAATTAGGAGGCAGTTTTGGAAAAAGGAAAAATTGAAAATAATAATCTCAACTATTGCCGATCCGCTGAAAATAATCCCAACTATTGATTATTTTTGTATAATCCCAACTATATAGACTATCCGCCAATAATGGTCCATGACCATATATTACCTCTATAAAAAGAAAATTTTAAATAGAAATTTAGTGTAAAAATTAAAAGTTGAGATTATTTATAGGGATTACTTGTTATATCTCATCTCATCCACTTTAGAAACTACAAGAATTTATTCATAGGGACCATTATTGGCGGAAGGTCCCTAAAGTTGGGATTATTCTGTAATAATCAATAGTTGGGATTATTATGAGCGGACCGCCAATAGTTGGGATTATTACTATCAATTTTTCCTTGGAAAAATACGAAATGGTCATTTTTTTTGTTTAGTATCAAATTAACAACTTATTACTAGCAATATGACTTGTTATGAGAGGTAAAATAAAATAGAGTCAGGTGTGAATAATATTACACACAAAAGAGTCAATTGGTATTTTAGTCTTACACTTGCACCTAATAGCAAGATGTTAGTTTACAAGGAAAACAACAAACTGATGTTCTCGAATAATACATGCGTAAACAGCAGGCTGATGTTTGACTCACCGGCAAGCTTGCTGTAAGAATTAAAGTTGGCCGTCAATTTTTCTCTACACCTTCATTTTTTGCAGCTAAGTCAAAATTGCAATGATGTGACCATGGGACCCACCAGGAGTCTGAAAATTGTAAAAAAAAAGTAGAAGTTACATTTCTTTTATATTCTGAATATGTGAAACTACCTTAACAATTATTTTCAGACTCTAAAGTTTATCGAAAGTAATACGTTGATAGTACTATAATTACTGTAAATGAAAATACAAGAGACCCATGTACAAAAGAGCATTTTACCACAACTGAAGGTTTTGTCTCCAATATTTTTGAAAGATATTTTTTGAGATCCCATGTGCGCGGTGGAGAAAATTCTGAAGATCTCACTCATACCTATCTTATTGGAAAAATAACCGAGACAACAAGAGCAAGCAAGAAAGTCACAACTTGTGACACACGAGGACAAAAAGAGCCAAGGTGCCTCACAATCACCAAGTGGATCATTCGATCAACGACCAAGATTGATTCTCCTCCACCAACGGGATATATTCAACACTCAAGTCTATAAATACAAGCAAAGTGTGGTGAGTTAAGAAGGTCATATGAGCTTATACGAGGATTCAATTCAACAAAAGAGCAAGTGTTAATCTATCATTCGTCTTCTTAGCTCACCCCACTTCTCTAAGCCCTTAGTTAGAATTACTCACTGAAATATCTTTAGAGCTTAGATTAATTGAATGTTTAGATTTCTTTGTAAACTAAATTTGTTTTAACATCTGGAGGTGTGATCAAACCTAGAGAGAGTGTAGAAGAAGAATGACACACATAACTTTTAGCAAGTCAATGCTACAAATGAAAAACATGGTAGAAGATAGGACTTAGTAGTTTCTAGCAAATCAATGCTATTAGTGAAACATTTAAGGAGTGAGTAGCTTGGAGTGATGTTTACTCCTTGTGAAAAAACTTCTAGTCTGGGAGTAAACTAGGCACTAAGTATATTGGTTGGTAATGACTTAATGGAAATCCATCAACTCGAGGATGAGACCAGATGTAGAAGGATTACACCACAACTAAACCATGATATATCATGCATCCTCTTTAATTTCAGTACCCACAACATCACAAGCCACACTCACCCTTAACCCTATCCAAATACATCTCTAAAACAGGTTGTAGAATGATGAACAGACTTTGTCAATATAGAATCACTCTATATACCTAGTCCACTCAAAAACCAGGTTCACGTGTTCTCTTACACGAGAAAAGGCTTGTCTAGCTTCGTTCATTCTCTTCATTGTTAAAGGTTCATATAAATCTAAATGATCTAAAGTATTCTACGATAGCAACCTCAATCTCTATCCAAAATATTGTAGTAGCAGTCTGTTGAACTAATTAACCTACTGTTTAGCCCGCTGACAACACCGTGTTGTTTAACTAGCTAACAACCCCCTAATGATAAGCATGTCGAATACGAACACTTCTGATTGTTGTTTGAAACGTCATTCCATCAAACTTAAAGGGTCATAACCTTTGTTACTATGAGCATCACACCATAAGAGCCAAGAATTTTGTCGTTTGTTTTAAGGTCTCCCAAAATATTTTGGAATTCACTTTATTAGAGGGGTAACCTTGAATGAAACGAAAACTTTAAAAGTATATTCACTCCTCTCTAGTCGCTTACCTCTACTAGGGACCATCAGAGTTGATTGGTAGGCGTTCTGGTGAAGTTAGGATATATGTCTTAGGACAATCACAGTTTATGATTTATCAATGAACATTTAATGCTTATTAATTAATAAAGTCACAAACTCGTTTTATGTTAACTATTATTGTGAGTTTTCTTTATTAATATTTAGTCCCTGAATATTATGTTTAGTAGCTAATTAAGTACATGACTTAATTGTGGAATGCTACACTTTAAAATAAGCATAATATTCTAATTGTCTCTGGTCTAATGTTATTAATTTGGGACATTAATAATTAATAGACCAGTATGTGGATTAACAGATGGTTATATTCCACTAGCTATGGGTATATAGATATCAAGTTAATAACATAGATGCTTGTTAGTGAACAAGCTCATTGGACAGACTCAACTTGAGAACACTGCTAGGTTATATGTCATCAGTGTTATTGTCCTCAATAATGATGAGGTGCTATATTCTTATACTTGAGATAATCATAGTTACTTACATGGGAATTAATATGTATTAACACTATTAAATGTTATCTTTAAATGAGTAATTATAAAGGCGGTGATTGTACATATTATTAACCATGCAGTGGTATGTGAATTATCAAGATAGTTTTTGTCATTATTAACCATGCAGTGCTAATGATTCTCTTTTGTTCAAGATTAATCTTACATGGTAATCAAGAAATATTAATTGAGAATAACAAGGATGACACGGCCTAACTGTAACACCCCGGCCCAATCGGACCCGAGGTAGTTACCCCAGACCTCTAGTACTGTCCTCACAAACCAACACGAGCCTTTACCGCGCACTTTGTCCCCACTCATGCGTGCCCTGAGAAACTTCCCAGCGGGTCACTCATCCCAAGACTACTTTCGTGCAAGCACGCTTAACTTTGAAGTTCTTGGGTGATGAGCTTCCTTAAAAGGAGATGCACCTCTGTTGGTATGAGTAGTACTATTAATCCATTTAAATTAAATCTCAAGTGTTACACTAACCTTATCTCAATTAAGATATCGTTTGACAAAAGAGAATCATTAGCACACATTAATCATTAAAAGGTCATGTCAGATTTAATTGACATTTATATATTTTGGATAGTCATAATGTCTTGCTAGAGGCCGCTTATGATTTGTGAGGCTCAAATTAATTTTCTAGCCCACTCACTGCCAACGATATATAAACATATAGGGTCACACACCTAAGTGATTTAGATCTTTAATATTTGTTAATAACATTAAAATAGCCTGATTAGCCCATTTCGAAATAGGTTTTCGAATGGTATTGGGCTAGGGCTTCCAAGAGAGTTTTATTAGCTATAAAACTCCTTCTTTCCTCTTATAAGTAGGGCTAAGGAGACCCGCGAATTTCAAAAGTTAAAATTCACATCTAAACCTAGAAAGAGAGAATGAAAGAAGAGAACACAAGCACGTTCCTTGCGGGCGATCCAATCACATGCGTGTGGATACCGGTAGAGCTTGGGATTGTTTTCCCGGACTGTCTGATATTCTTGCTTAAGATTGCTATGTAAGTCCATCTAATGTCTTGTAATTTCATTTATAATAAGAACCTCATATCCGGTTGTTTACTTTTGGGCAACAATTTTTTCGTTTATTCCGCTGCGTTTTTCTGCCCGAAACCCGACACATGGGGTGGCTCCTTTGGTCATAAGATATCCTGATAAGTCTCTAGGTGAAAGACATATCTTGGTAGAAACACAAACCGGAAGATTAGAACAAACAAATGAGCTTCACCTGACATAATTCGGTCTGCAGTACCCTTTATTATTTCCATATACGGTGAAGATGACTACAGAGAAGACATCTCATTACCAAATTTAAATGCGATTAGGGGTGCTTGTAGAAGAATTGTCAGCGTAAGAGAGTTCTTATGTTCCGTCTACAACAAAGGCAAGAAAGTATTTCATATATTTTGAAAACAAAATGTCTTCTTCAAAAACTCATCAATGATGGATATAGAATGGTGAAATATGCTACACTGAAAATTGTGAGGACTCATTAGAGCCAATTGCGCACCAAAATGTATAAGGGTTTGAGTAACGCTTTACTGGGGAGGGGAAATGATGCATGCACTCATGGCAAGATGGTTGTTATGCACCCATCCTTTATAGGTGGTGTACGCTTTATGATTCAAAATTATCACGACACCATGACTATTTGTAGACGGGCTGAAGGATTGTTTTGCCCCCATCTTTTACAGGCGAATGGTGATGGTCAAAGCATAACGAAGACAACCAATATTGTTTACAAAGAAGCTTCCCAAAATTCTCAAAACTCATGCTGTATTTCTTATAACACTAGTGGAAAAAAAAGATTTAATAACGGTTAAAACAGACATTTAATAACGGTTCAGAACCGTTATTGTAGCAGCACCTATTAAAAGTCCAGTACCTTTCGTATGGGTTCTTTTAACCGTTACGAAATACTTTTTATAATGGTTGGCACGGAACTGTTATGAAAACATTCAATATCAGGTATACACCAACCGTTATTGTAAGTCTTCTACATGGGATTACGCAACCCCATATGAAAAGTTGTTCTGTACGTAAAGCCTATTTGGCTGTTTCCAAATATCACAAATCAACATTTTTTTATTCACTATATTTTTATATTACAATTCAATAAAAACAAAATAACATTTATTATAACATCAAACAGATATCATTAATCATAACTAACAAAAGTACATAATTCACATCAATATTGTGTTATTCCAAGAAAATCAGCACAAACCAGTCTTGATTTCACAACACAAACTACAACTATTTTAATATTATTTTAATACTAAGTGAGCCCCTCCACAAGCTTTTTCCCCAGTGGCAACCCCTTCTGCAAGACATCATATTGGTTCTACTAGCTGGAACTGCATCAGACAGTGTTGACAGATGTTTTAGAGCTAGAGCTCTCCATCTGTAAATGCCAAGGTATTTAACATTAAATCAAATATTAAAACATTACCATGCTTAAACCCATTATATCAGATGAAGTCCAGAAAGTTTTTAGCAATTCTCAAAACTTGTCCATTAAAAGGTGGAATAATAACTAAGACCTTAAACCTGATGAATCTTACCAGCCCTGAAGTTAAACACCAGATAGTACTCCGGTGGTCGTTCTAGGGAGTCAAATTTGGGTTCGCTGCATCAAGCATTGCTTCTAGATTTTCCACCATTCTCTTCTTTGGAGCTCTC
This sequence comes from Cuscuta epithymum, assembly GCA_945859915.1. Taxonomy (NCBI): domain Eukaryota; kingdom Viridiplantae; phylum Streptophyta; class Magnoliopsida; order Solanales; family Convolvulaceae; genus Cuscuta; species Cuscuta epithymum. The sequence goes on along the minus strand of CAMAPF010000018.1, from coordinate 846,303 downwards.
ACCATCATGTTAGCCTCCTAATACAAAGAATATCACAAACATCACCACATGAATATAAAAAAGAAAAAGACCATAGTAGAGTTCTACGGGTCCTAGTATCAAGAAGAAAATATATGATGTGATACATTATGGATGAGTAGCCATCCCATCAAATATGAAATTGCCCAATCGGTAATCACAATGAAATAGGAGTCTTGGCCCATTTAGGATAACTTAGATACAAGTGATTTATCATCAATACTTTCTCGATTGAGCACCTTAAGTGCTTCCTGGATGACGCACAATCCTGATGTTTTCTTAAGTAAGCATTAAAAGTGCCCTGTTAATCTTGAAAGCACCGCAGACGCTTTTAAATGAAGCATAAGCAATTATTTTCCACTCAAAGGCATTATGTCCTTACTAATATAACCCAAGCACAGTCTAGAAACCTTTTTGTGCATGTCAGACAGAGATATAAGGATTGAAAGACTAACATAATAGGAATAACATGTGACATGTCAATTGACTATATCTGGTTATAGACAGATTCTATGTCTCAAGTCAAAAGCTAAGCCCATCAAAGCATTTAATACATTTATAGTAAAGAAATTGCTCCAAACAGGACAACAAAGGTTTGGCGTTCCTGTAAATGAAACAACCCGTTTTATTTTACATTTAACAGAAAATAAAGACTTCATCAAAACCTGGAAGACAAAAGTGATGGCAACGATTAATTCAGGAAACTAATCATTTAACAGAAAATAAAGACTTCATCAAACCCTGGAAGACAAAAGTGATGCCAATGTTTCTTCCTCACGAGCCGAATCCAGCTCCAGGAAGGGATAGTCCCATCTAGAACACATATAGGTACCCACAGGGTTCTCATAGTATCAAATTCAAGTTGGGTAAGGAGATAGCAACAACAAATGCAGTGATAACCATCTTTCATATTGCATGTACTACACTTACAGGGAATACACTTACACTTACAGGGCATGAAACTCTTCACCAAGCCCAAAACTCAAAAGATTGAGGTTACGAAAACCGACGTAACAAAAATGATCCAGCTCCAAGCTGGAGAACAATGCATGAAAATATATTGTCACTTGCAATCAATGGAACTAAGACGAATTTAGAAAATCCTGGCTAATGAAAAAAGGGCTACCATTGGTCCATATATTGTTATGTATATCATATTTTGCACTGTCTATTTTACTTTATATTAGAAGACTTGCGCAATGTAAATGTAAACCCCACTCTAACTTATATATTCACACTCTGTATATGATATAGTTTATTAAAACTGTGAGTGTGATTGCGACAGTTTGTGAATGTCTGTACAATTCGAGCAGTAGCAAGAAAGATAACAAGGCTAACAATGATAGTTAGCATCCCTGAAGCCTTGAGGGAGCCCATTCTTGAAGCAAAGGCCACCACTTGCCTATTTAGAAGGCTTTTCACTGAACTTACATACTCATAGTCAAGCTGGGCTTGTTAATGTATCTAACTGTCAGCATTATTTAGTTTTTCTAGCCAAGGAAGGAGTCAACACCTTAATTACACATAAATTTGGTTATCTCAATACGTCCGGAATAGGCTTGCATGCTATTCCTTCAATATATATACTCAATTGATGCATTTCAACACACATCGCTTATAGACACATATTTTCAAGAACAAGGGTTCTTGAAATGTGTCAACGATGTCTTGCATTAAGCTATTAAGCTATGAAGAAAAAAACTAAACTTACTACTTTTTGACATTTACTAATATATATATATATATATAGAGGAATGTTCATGTCAGGCCGGCCTGACGGGCTGCTCCGTCCGGCCGAGCCCGTTTGGGCACCTTCCCGGTGGAATTTTTTGATGAAATTTTTTGAGCATGTTCCTCATCAAGTCTAGTTTGTCCATACCAAATTTCAGCTCAAAATTCGATCGGGAAGGCATTCAAATCATTTTTTGAAGTTGACTGCAGTTTTATATGTATATTTTGACGCAGTCAACTTCAAAAAATGATTTGAATGCCTTCCCGATCGAATTTTGAGCTGAAATTTGGTATGGACAAACTAGACTTGATGGGGAACATGCTCAAAAAATTTCATCAAAAAATTCCACCGGGAAGGTGCCCAAATGGGCTCGGCCGGACGGAGCATCCCGTCAGGCCGGCCTGATGAGAAGAGCACTCTATATATATATATATATATATATATATATATATATATATATATATATATATATATATATATATATATATATATATATACTTGTATATAAATATTCAAGAGATTGTATTAACTCTTCAATTATCACAGAGACAAAATATTAGAATAGTAGATTACCATTACTTCTTTTAAATGATCAGTGATCAGATATAATGATATATGGGGTAGTACAATTTCCGAGAAATAATTAAGCCATTTATCCTCCACCTTGAAAGGACATTATCATTTATCACTGCTATTTGGAAGTAATAGTAGAGTTGATTTGGGCATTTTTACAAACATATTATAAACAACAGCTGCACCCAGAAATTTGTCAACTGAAAACTAATTAATGAGTTATATTCATTGACTAACTGTATAACCATAAACTGAAAACAACAAGCCAACATTTCACACTTCACTAGAGTATTTTATACGGAGTACTTATTTATCGTAGAATATCATTACTAATTTTTCAGTGTCAAATGTATTTATGTATTTAATTTAATGGAGATTTCATGCAATTAAGTTGGAATTTAGCTTAGAAATGAATCTAATTATTTGTGGCAGGGAGTTTCATTCCGAGTTCTGTGAAAAATAGGCTCGTAGTTTCATTCTGGTTCTTTTTTAGATCGAATTCGAAACATACATTCACAGAGATTCATTAGAATTGGCTGGAATTAATCTTAAATTGGATTTCATGCCCAAGAGTTTCATGCCACTAAATTCAATCATTCTGAGTTTACAAATTAGCAACAAATGAATCTTGAAAGTTGAAACTAAGAAGGGCAAAGCCATTGCAGAGAAAATTGAGAATTAACCTTGAAGCGAGCTGACTGTCGTCGAAGGGGTCGGGAGGAGCAGGGCAGCGTCAACTTCGTCAAAATTTTAGGGAGCAGCAGCGGCAGTATCTTCGTCGAAGTCGCCGGGAGCAGCAGGGGCGTCGTCTTCGTGCAAGTCGTCGGTCTGCTGTGGCGTCATCTTCATCGAAATCGTCGACCAGCAAAGGCGCTTAGGCAAATGGCCCATGGGTGCAGCAGCGGTCGAGTGTTAACCTTTTAATTTTTTGTTGCCACTTTTCGTAAGGGGTACAACTGAAATGATATTAAAAAGCATTTTCTAAAATTGAAAAGCAGACCCCATTTCGAAATAAAGTTTCCTTAAATTATAAAAAAGACCCCGTTTAAGTTAACTATATCGGTTCCAACGATAACCGTTATAAATAATGTTCTATATTTGTAAAGTTAACCTCGCTTAACTTACTCAAACTTTCGTTATTTATAAAAATGACCCCACGCCTACATATAACAACGGTTCTAGATGAACACATATTAAAACCTAGTTATAGAATGTATATTTTGCACTAGTGTAAATTGGTTACATGTAGTACTATTTACTTGTTCTCCTTTAATTGAAAAAATGTCACTTCTTGCGTATTATTCTTTCTTGGCTAAAGGGTCAAGTAGGCCCTCGAACTAACTTAAAAATGCAATTCACCCCTTATATAGAAGGCTTTGTCCGGCCATCGCCAATTGGGGCGGTTCCCAGTGGAATTTTTTTATGCTTGTTTTTGAGTATCTTCTTCATTAAGTCTAGTTTACCCATACAAAATCTCAGATAAAAATTCAACCGAGAAGACAGTCAAATGATTTTCTTAAATGTACTGCGTTGTTATCTTCAAAAAATCATTTGACTGTCTCCCCGATGGAATTTTTAGCTGAAATTTGGTATGAGTAAACTAGACTTAATGATGATGATGATGCTAATAAAAGTCATAAAAAAATCCACCGGGAACCGCTCCAATTGGCGACGGCCGGACATAGACCGTTAGTTCTACGTCCATTGCACTTTTCAAGTTAGTTTGATGGTCTATTTGACCATTTGGCCTTTTTGCTTTGAGTAGTTTTGTATGAAAATTGTTTGTCTGGGCATTATATTGTTAAACTACTAGTAGAAGCTAGTGTAGAAAGAATGAGGACGAGGGGTGGAATGAGAAAATTTGAAAATATTAAATGAACCCATATGTTATTTGTTAAGTTCTAAAATCTACATGATTACAAATTTGTAAGGTTGTGTCACTAGCACGAGTTGTAGTATGTACTCCGTGATCTTCACGAGCGCGATTTTCCTTAGATGCGAAATAACTCCACTTGTTCTGGAGGTGGTGTAACCGTAGGACTCACTGCTTCCAATGGATTTATTCTCTGAAAGGGGAAAGAAGGATTCCTAGGGGAAGGGTAGCATAATCCTAAGTCACCGGAAAGAGGAATATGTATGTGAGTAATATTAGAGGCATAAAAATTGCTCTTTCTATACCACAATTAATTTTGATAAGAATTCAATTGTGTTGTTTGAATTCACAATTAGACAAAATAATATTTGTGAATAAATTTCCAAGTATGTCCTGAAAAGTGTGATAGAAAAAATTGATAATTAATAATGTATTTTTTATGTTTAAAAATCATATTTTACAATTATATAGGGAGTATCACACATAAGAGAATTTGGAACTTACTTTTACAACATCCTAATTGCAGAATAGAGGTAACAATTAACAAAATTTCACTTTATTTTTTCATGGCTATTGTGTTTTTTGATACTTTTTATTTAGGGAAAATGGAAACTAATAATCCAACCTTTTAGCGGTCTTCTTTCAATAATCCCACCTTTTGATTATTCATGAATAATACAATCTTTGCACCTCATCTTCATTCACTGGTCCCTGATCGGTTAATGACCCACTATTCCAAGTTATTTTCTAATCTTTGCAAAATATTATCTTTGTGAAAGATGAGATTTATGGTATAATGATTTGCAAAGATAAGAAAATAGCTTAGAATAGCAGGTCATCAGCCGGTCAGGGACCAGTGAATGAAGATGAGGTGCAAAAGTTGAATTATTCATGAATAACCCAAATGTTGGATTATTGTAAAAGACCGCTAAAAGTTTGAATTATTAGTTTCCATTTTCCCTTTTACTACTGTATTTATTACATATATACATTTTTAATAAAAATAACTAAACATTCATCACAACTAACAAAAATAAAGAACAATGGACTCTATTGACGTGACTTGTTCACACTTTTTACATTTGATGTGCTCTAAATCTAATCTGTATGTGTTTAGTTTGACCTGAATGTTTTATCTGAATTTCGTTGATCTAATACTGCGTATGAAATTTGCTGATCTATTATACGGAGTAATTTATTTCTGAGTTTATTTGACTTTTCTGAGTTGGTTATTCTTTTCTGGGTCTCATTTCTTCCTGATTTTTATGATCTGGTTTTATATTAAAATAAAAAAAATACTCCGTAACAGTTACTCGTATACCTTTCGGGCAACTTTACAGCCTATTAGCCTATTGTTGATGAAACCTGTGGAAGCTACGCATTCATCCTTGTATGTTCTTCACCATTCTTATTGATCAAAAGCAGAGAAACAAATTGGAGAAGCTGCGAGGCTGCGATGGCGGTTTCAATGAGAGATTTGGATCCAGCTTTCCAAGGGGCTGGACAGAAGTCGTATCCTTTTTCTAAATATTATTTCGCAATGTAGAACATTTTCTCAGGATGTCTCAACAGCTACATGTTTCTGTCCTCTAATAACTTTAAAAAATATTCCTGTTTTATTCATGCATACTGCAATCCACTGATCTTTAGCGAATTGCCAAGGGAAACACTATTGAGGTTGCTAGTAGAAAAGGAATGTTTTTTGAGTTCTAAATTAGGGAAAGTTAAGTAAACATGTTTTGTATTTTGGCTTTGTCAACAAAGAAAAAAAAATGATCTTTGTTTTCCAATTCTAAAAAAAGCTACGGGTTTGTTTATTCTAGATCTTCAATGAGATTTTGAGTTTTTTCCATCAATTTTCACTTTTTGAGATTCCTACTTGGATCGAAGAAGAATATTCTGAGAAATTGGGAAATTTCAACCTTTTGTTTTGATTTCTTGAAAATTGTTTCTGAGAAACTTTAATCATTTTTCAGCATGTAAGATCTATGAGGTCATATGTTTCTCCTTGAACAATTTAGTGGGATTGAGATATGGCGCATTGAAAATTTTCGTCCTGTCCCCGTTTCAAAGTCATATTACGGAAAATTTTATACAGGAGACTCTTATGTTATTCTGAAGGTAAGCAGCTCATCCATGAGTTTGCATTAAATTTGCATCATATGACCATATGAGACAAATCCATTTTAGTAGATACTTCATTTAACTTGATTTCCATTGCCAGATATCTGTATCTTGAACTTTCACATGGCATATATTTGTCCTGCTTATTTTTATGTTTCTGATTCGTGATGTGCACATACTACTACATTGATGCTTGAAGCATTACATTGATGGATTTCTCGATATATGGTTGGTCAGTTTAATTGGGGGTTAGCTTCAAAAAGCTTAGGGATCAAAGCTATAGGTTACTTCTTCAAGGCATCTAGTCTAGGAAACAACTAAGCCTCAAAGTTGTTTGGTTACTTCTTCAATACATTTAGTCTAGGAAACAGATGCATGATCATCTTATCTGTCCTCAAATAGTTGCCCTCTTGCCCTTAATTAAATGCTTTTTCCCGGCTTTTCTCATTAACTATATCCATCACATGTCAAGCTCTTTTTATCAAAGGTTTCTATTTTATTTCATTTAAAGACAATGAATTGTTAAATTATTGCCCTATATTTAAGGTTTGTAACTATTCTAACCATCACCATAAATGGTGAAATGTTGTGAATGTTATATAATAATTAATAATTAATTAATTACATATCCTATGTATTGATTACTTTTGTATATGACATTGCTAAAACACACATCATTATGGTGATGGTTAGAATGGTCATAAACCTTATATACGTAGTACGGAGTATATGTTAACCATCGACATTTTCGAGTTTCTAATGCACATTCCATTTTCTTCAAATAAAAAAAATAAGAAGCATGCGATGAATGAGTTTGTAATATAAGTACTCCCTCCAACCCAATTCAATTTTCAAAATTTCCTATTTTGGTTGTCCCAAAATGTTTTTTCACTTTCTATTTTAGTTAGGGAAAGATGAATAAAGTGACAAACTTATCCTTACTTTTACTCCTTTTCATTTACATAAATGCCTCTCAACTTTATGTGAGAAAGGTCAAAACAGTAAAGCCAAACATAATTTATTATCTTCCTTATTTCTTGTGCAAGTCAACTTTTCCAAATCAGTTCGGGACGGATGAAGTATATAATTGAGGGGTCATGGGCGTAAGTGGGGGGGGGGGGGCATGACCCACTTCAAGTTTGTTGAAGAGCATTATTTTGTGTAGAATTATTACTATGAACATTTATATAAGTTATTTTCTGGTTCACCCCAAATTCAACATTTTGGGATCCTCACTATGCCCATGGAGTGGGCAGTGATTATTTTGACTAAATATGAGAGGGTAATTAATTTATTTTTTTAAATGCAGGGTAGGTTAATTCTTTTGATCAAACTTGGCGGTACTAATTTCCCTAAAACCTAAATATGTTCTAATCGCACAAAAGAGATGAGGCGAGGCTTTGCTTATAAGCGAAAGCACTAAGAGAGGTGTTGTTTTCTAACAAAAATCAGAACTTGTATAAAAGTGAAAAATAAATTATAAGGGGTGCAAATTTAAGGCATAAATTATAAGGGGTGCAAGTTTAAGGCACAATAATCATAAAAGTAATAATAGTATGTCATAGTGACAGAACATCATCACTTAAAGTCATAATATCATCAAATAGACAAGCAGGAGTGGTCCAAGTTACCAATTCCCACACTTAAGATCCTCCCCTTATGAGTGGTCTTGAATTCAAGTCACCAATTGGTGAATTTGAGAGGCTATTCTCAATTGATGATCCTCTAGCCCCCGGGACTAGGGCCGACTAGCTCTGAGTGGTCACGCAATCAGTGTTTTGTCTCCTCTCAAGTGACAATGTGAGAGTTAGCTTCTTATCGATAAACTTGGTGTTTGACCAATCAATGACGGTTCTACCAGGAGCTGCGTTGGGAATCTGGGGACATGAACAATCAATCAGTTAAGAGCGATTTCTTGTGCGTGATGGTGTACAAATGACAGTGAGAACAATTTGAGTCGCAGATTGTTCATGCGACTCAAATTTACTTCTGTCAAGGGTTTAGGGTAGGTTCTGGGAAGCCCAAGATTATTTCGGCAAAGACGAGATCACCTGGTGCTAACAAAAAATAATAACATCAAATATAAGTATATAACCTTCAAGGGTTGGTCAACTGGCTTGACCTCATGGACAAAAGCTCTATATGCGTCGCCACCAGAGTTCAACTTCCAATAGGGCCATTGGTGGTTCACACGGTCGTTAACTATCATGACTTAGGGATTATTTGGGCCAAAGTTTTAGGATACCCGTGATAAAATCATAATAATATCACCACATACGAATCATAATAATATCACCGCATATGAATGATCATAACTCATTTTCTAATTCATAGTGAGACTAGGCTGTTATTGCGAGACAGCAAAGGGGTTTTAGTGTTTGTCAAGGAACTCTAGTGGGGTTTGCACGTGCGTGGAAGTTTGATATTTGACAGAGGTTAACATTAACTCATGTCCAGGTACATCTATATTCTGAAATGAAACCAAACCTTAAAGTTCGGATTTTACTTCAAATATGGAATCGATAGACTAATAGAGTCGTACAAGATCAGATATGTTTAGTATTTTGTCTTTGTTTCACACTTATTAAAACTTTTCAATTTGATAGGGAGTATAATACTGATTTTTATCTGTAAGAGAAGAACAAAAAAATGGAAAGAAAAAGAATAAGGACGAAGAGAGTGTTGTGTGTAAACATAGAACATGAAGAAAACAAGTATAGAGCAAGGAAAAAGTTGAAGTTTAGAATTATTGTATCTAGATAAGTAGATCAAGCGATGTAAGAGATCTGATGTTTGAAATTATACAAAAGAGGATTATACTAAGAAAAGTTGTGACATATCCCTTGGTAAAAAAGAAACTGATCAACTGCTTAGTAGACCTTTTGTTGTGAGAAGCCTGTCAAAGCGATGCTTTTGGCGCTTAAGCAACGGGGCAAAAGCAAGGAAAAAGCGCTGCTTCCTCACGCACTTTGCGCTTCATAAAAGTAATACCCATGGCTGTTGCTTGCTTGCTCTTCATTTCTTAAGCAAGCTTTTGAGTGCTTTTGACAAGTTTGCCTGCATCATATAGGTTTGCTAATATGCATGTGTGCCAGTTATGCAAAACACAATTTCTAGAAATCACAAAATAGCCACTTGCCTTTTTTTATAGTTAACATTTACATTAATTTTTTTGCTTGTGTGTGCTGTAGTTCCCTGATGTTTACCAGGTTTTTATTACTCTTTTTTATGCAGACCACTGCCTTGAAAAGTGGTGCCTTACGACATGATATTCACTACTGGCTTGGTAAAGATACAAGTCAGGTATGCTTTTCCATTCGTAAGATTTAACCATCATAGCTCCTTTGTAATAATTTCTTCTTGATTGACTCTGCTATGAAGGATGAAGCTGGTGCAGCAGCTATTAAGACTGTTGAATTAGATGCAGCCCTTGGAGGACGTGCTGTACAATATCGTGAAGTACAAGGCCATGAAACTGAGAAGTTTCTTTCTTATTTTAAGCCATGTATAATACCCCAAGAAGGTGGAGTTGCATCAGGGTTCAAGCATGCTGAATTAGAAGAGCACAAGACTCGCCTATATGTATGCAAAGGGAAACATGTAGTCTACGTGAAAGAGGCAAGCTATTATCTTTCAGACCTCAGGCATACATATTACGTTATGAATATTCAATTACCATTTTCTGTATTATTGGACAGGTCTCTTTTGCACGTTCCTCACTAAACCATGATGACATTTTTATTCTTGATACCAAGTCCAAAATATTTCAATTCAATGGAGCCAATTCATGTATTCAAGAGAGGGCTAAAGCACTTGAAGTTGTACAGTACATTAAAGATACTTACCATGATGGAACGTGCGAGGTGACTGCAATTGGTAAGCAATTGTAATAAATTGAGTCGCTGGAATGTTGTCAATTAATTGACTGATTGATTAAAACTTATATTTTCTCTGAGAATGCAGAGGATGGAAAATTGATGGCCGATGCTGACACAGGAGAATTCTGGGGGTTGTTTGGTGGCTTTGCTCCGCTTCCAAGGAAAAGCACCACTGATGGTACTAAAAGTCCAGATGCTCCATCCACCAGACTATATAGGTGATGTATTTCATCGATATGTAATAAAATTTCTAAATATTGAAATATATTTATATTGCTTTTCTAAAGTGAAAGATGCCAAAAGTTAAAGTGCAGATGCAAAAAGATTTTACAGAATATCTGTGTTATGTTTAATTGTTATTGACTTGCGTGACATTATATTGCTATACTGTAATTAAATTTTACATTTATATTTATATTTAAATAAACTCATGAAGTTTCATTTTTGTTTGTCATATCATACTATTATAAGTATAGAGTATAGCTTTTAATTATTTATTACGCCACTAATTTCGCCTTTAAATAACGGTGGTCATTATTATCTTTACAAGTTCAGAGTTGAGAAAGGGCATAGAGTGCCAGTTGAGGCTGCTTCCTTGGCTAAGGAGTTGCTGGATACAAATAGATGCTACATTCTTGACACAGGATCTGAAGTCTTTGTGTGGATGGGAAGAAATACTTCTCTTGATGAAAGAAAATCTGCGAGTGGAGCTACAGATGTAATAATTTACACTTTATTTAGTCTATATTTTTCTTATGGTTTGTCATTTTCTTTTCATTGCATTATTGTTCATTTCACTATGCAGGAATTATTAAGCCCTGAAAGAACAAAATGTCACGTTATTCGTGTCATAGAAGGATTTGAAACAGTGACGTTTCGTTCAAAGTTCGACAATTGGCCCCACTTAACTGATGTTTCTGTGTCAGAGGATGGTAGAGGCAAGGTTGCTGGTAAGTCACTTTCTGATTTTCTATGTTGTTGCAGTTTTACTCTTATGTCTGTAAATTTGACACCTTTATTTCAATTGTCCATTTCTTTCTTAATCCATATAGTTTTAGTTGGTTGCAATTTAAGGCACGTAGCACTTTGTGAATTTGAGAACTTTCTTGTAAAATAGTATACACAACATTGTTTGAGCCGGTGCCTCCACTCCCCTCCCCACAAACCAAAGGAATCAATTTAGTTTTACTAATGTGTATATTTTCTTTTATTGTGATACTTCCCAGCACTTTTAAAGCGTCAGGGGGTTAATGTCAAGGGTCTAATGAAAGCTGCTCCTCCAAAGGAAGAACCTCAACCTTATATAGATTGCACAGGAAACTTACAGGTTCTGTATTGCTAATTATCTTATTTTATGGTTTTTAGAAGCAAAGTATTGCCTGACTATTTGTATCTTATAGGAGAGTTTTACCTTGAAACTTTGTAATGATGATTTAGATTGAAACAATGATGTGTATAAGGAGAATATGAGAAAATGGATTGTTTTTGGAATTTTAGAATGTACTTTGTTGCTAATCTAGGTGGTGTCTGGTATACTGTATTTGATAAGTTGCTTCTGAAATCCAGGTTTGGCGCGTGAATGCTCAGCAGAAGATGCTTCTTGAAGCACATAGTCAGTCAAAATTCTACAGTGGGGACTGCTATATATTTCAATATTCTTTTATGGGTGAAGATAAAGAGGAATATCTTATAGGGACATGGTTTGGAAAACAAAGTGTCAAGGTAATGAAATCAAAATTTTGTTTCTTTTGTTTTCGTGTTCTTCCTATTCTGACATGCACACGTGTGTAAGAGTTCGAGAATTGCAAGTTTAACTCATTCCATTTACCCTTGTCCATTGGAGAATAATGCTAGAAGAAAGAATTCTGATATAAAGTCATGAAGCTGTGTTGTATATATAGAATGGACATAGCAATAGCAAATATCTCAACCTATGAGATGACGTTTTTAAAATTTTCATCTCATTGTTCCCTCTCAAGAATAAGAAGGGCATCTGGTGTAATACATTTAAACCATGTTTTTTTGCATGAATTTGTGGTGCAAACTACTCCCTCTGTCCCACTATAATTGTCCCATTTTTCCTTTTCCGCCCGTCCCACTAATTTTGTCCCATACCATATTTGGTAATATTTGTGTGGCTCTAATTCAATTTTACTTTATTCTCACTTTATCAACTCATTATCAACCACATAATTCCACTTTTCTTAAAACCACACCACTTCCTTCCGTCCCAATATTAGAGGGACGGATGTAGTATTTTTTAGAAATATTTGACTAAAAATGTAATGCCAGCAACCTCAACTAGTTGGGAGTTAGCTGCAGATAATGATGGAGATGATGATAGCATGAGGAAATTTTACCCCAGCATCAATGAGGATATTAAGCATCTTCCCATTTTTAAAACATATATGAAATTCTTCTAACAGAGTCCAAATAATATTTAATTTTCAGATTTGTGAAATAAACAAGTTTCTTACCATACATTTCCCACCAGTTTGTAACAGAACTAACCTTTTCCCCACATTAAGCGTGTAACTTAGATCTTCCTAATTGGATGCTCTTGATTTTTCTGCACCTTTTCCTTCACCCTATGTACACATTACAATGTTGGCCATTTATTGCACTAGAAATGATAAACCTGTACTTTAAAAATATATTTAGTGAGGTATTCTGATTTCTGAAACTATTGGCCGTTAAGGTTGGGTGTGGATTCTCACCAGATAACAATTTTAATGTTCATATAAACTCCTACGTAGTATGTTTTTTTATTTGCTTCCTTCCCTCTCTTTTATTCTCACTACTGTGGGATTGGGGAGAAGCCATGTGTTTAGTGATGATCATTAGTCTTAATTATGATTAATGAAGTATTACATCACATAGGAAGATCAAGTCTCAGCAACTTCACAAGCTAGTAAGATGGTGGAGTCCCTGAAGTTCTTGGCCACACAGGTAATTACATCTACATAATGAACCTTAGATTTAATCAATAACTGCACTGGGTGGTTGTGCTTTGCTGATCCAGACATTCCTTAGGCTCGCATTTATGAAGGATACGAACCAATCCAGTTCTTTGCGATCTTCCAAAGTTTTATTGTTTTCAAGGTTCGGGAAACTATTAAAGAGTTCCTTACCCTCCCTTAAGATTAAACACTCGTGAGCAGGCGGGTTAACTTTTTTGCATGTCTCCAGGGTGGACACAGTGATGGATACAAAAAGTTCTTGGCTGAAAAAGAACTTCCTGATGACACATATAGCGAGGATGGAGTTGCTTTGTTTCGAGTACAAGGTACTGGACCTGATAACATGCAAGCCATCCAAGTTGAACCGGTATGTTTACAAAAATTAATATAGACATGACTGTCAACATACTAAAACAATTATTAGAGGGTAGATGTGTATAAATGGTAAACTTGACGTGGATGGAGAAACCTGAGGGTTTATAAGACTAGAGACTGAGAGTTACTATACACACAACACATATTTGGTTGTTCATCAGTTTGGCTTTGTCAGTTTTCGGTTTCGGTTCGGTTATTTTAGGCCAATTTGTATCGGTTTTGGCTGGTTTTGATTAGTAGCAGTCATTTTTGTCAATTCGGTTGTTTTTTCTGAAAAAACTCAAACCGTGAACCTAATCCCCTATGGTTTGGTCGGTTTATGCCGGTTTTGGGTCGGTTAGGTTCCGGTTTATCAACTTTTATGTTCTGCCCTAATATATACTTCCTCCTATCTTTAATAGTTGCTAGTTGCTACACTTTGACTTTTACGCGATCTACATATTCTACTTTGGCTTCATTTTATTCATTTATGTAATAAAAAATTACACTATAAAAAGTACTATATAAGTGTGTCAAAGTAAATTCAGAATATGATTTTCATCATTTTACTCATAGCCAACGCAATATATTTATGGTCAAAGTTGTGTGCCGACAAACGTGAAATTCAAAGTGTTGCAACTAAATAAGAACAAAGATACTATGTAGTGTGTGTGTGTGTATATATATATATGTATATACAGGGTGCGGTTCTAGTGAGAACGATGCTTAACGTGAGAACGTGGGAACACTCACATTTAAATCAATGTGGTGCACAATGGAGCTATTCTATTGCACATTTTCAATTTGCTCGAGTTAAGCCTATATTAAATAAACACGGTGGCATTTTGGTAAATATTGTGAAAATGTGAAAAAGTGCAATATTCAAGCTTCATTGTGCAACACGTTGGGGTAAATGTGGTGTTCTCACGCTCTCACGTTAAGCATTGTTCTTATTTGATCTTTATTCTATATATATATATAGAATACTCCGACAACCGTGAAAACTCCGACAACCGGTGGTATTTTTGGCTCAAAGTTTTTGTGTATGTTCCTCATCAAGTCTAGTTCATATATACCAAATTTGACCAAAAAATTCAATCGGGAAGGTCATCAAATGATTTTTGAAAGAAAACTGCATTTTATATGTATTTTCCGGACCAGTTTTCTTTCAAAAATCATTTGATGACCTTCCCGATTGAATTTTTTGCTCAAATTTGGTATAGATGAACTAGACTTGATGAGGAACATACACAAAAACTTTGAGCCAAAAATACCACCGGTTGTCGGAGTTTTCACGAGTTAGCATGGGAGAACTAGTTAGTATGAGATCTCATGCAAACTAGTCCTCCCATGCTAACCTACAACTATCACAAAATGTGCATCTTGACATTATATGTATTGCATATTGAAGTTCAAAGTGTTGCATATTATTTGTACTGCATATTAAAGTTCAAAGTGTTGCATATCATTTGTATTGCATATTGAAATTCACAGTGTGCATCTTTACATTATTTGTACTGCATATTGAAGTTCAAAGTGGTGTGTATATATATATATAATATGTTTGTGTGTGTACATTGCAATATATATTGCAACATGCCTTACAAGCAGCAGCATATAAAAAATATGCCTCAAGTTTAACAAAAAACTGAAGAATGATACTTGATAGTTGATACTGAATAGTTAAAACTTTAACTTGAATATGGAAATCTGAAACCTGAACTTCACTGGAACATTTTAACTTCTGTTGAATTGAACTTGACTGGAACAACATGAAGTATAACTCTAAGTTGACTTATGGTGCCCCACGAGTATCCTCAATAGTGTTAAAAACTTATACACTGTTTATGTAGGAATATAACGGGCCATAAGTCTAATGGGCTAGACCCTAGGGTTTCTAAAGCCCAGTGTTTGTATTATTATACTTTATCTATTTACCCTCAAGTCGGATCTCATATGTTTCAAGCATGATACAATAAGTCAATGACTGAAACCTAATATCGAACACTTTGGAAAACTTGAACTCTTGAATTTCACTAAACACTTGAAGTTATTATTTAATAGCTGAACACAACACTTCAACTTCTTTTGCTCATATGAGCATTCTCAACACTAACTTTCATTTGTGTTACATTTCTTGACTTTAACTTACTTAACATTGAGAACTTGAAACTTGCTTTGTATGTATTTTTCTCTCCTTTTCTCTTTCTTTTTTTCTGTACTTATTACAAAGCAATACTCAAAATATGAAAACTCAAATTTGTCAGAAAATGATGAAACTTTCACCTTAGGGTCTTTGAATCCTCAGTGCCTCACAAGCAAAATTGGAATTGTTGGAAATATTGCGCTGGTGCATAAGGCACAGTCAGAACTCATTGAGCCAAGAGTCATGTGTGTGAGGGAGAGTGGTCGTGGAGTTTTGGGTGTTGAGTCGCGGTGTCATCTCACATATACTACTATGGTCAATTTTTTGTAGAAGTGGTTGATGATGTTTCAAAAGGAAAATAGGGTGTATGAGAATTTGAGTCCTGGGACCCACTTCATAAATGAGGCCCTCAATTTTTCGGGTTGTAATTTCTCCTAAGATTCCAACCTCAAAGAGATAAATTAAATAATACTAAGATACACAGTCACACAGACCTCGTGACTCAAATCCGATGTCAATCGTCTTCTTTGTATTGTGATCCGGCAGCACTTTAATTATGATGAAAAGGTTATGCAGCAATTTAATAATGAAGTAAGCTTACTGCCAGTTACTCCTCATAATTTTTAGGCAGATAAGCGTACTTACTCAAATACGACTCTTTTTTAGGATGTAGTATAAGATTGAAGGGATGAAAGGTCAAAATAAATCCCAGTCCTTTTACCTACTCCTTTAGCTGATGTTTTTAAGACTGTCCACTAAGGAATGTAAGGATTGCATAGGTAAATAAGGGAGGAATGCTAAGATTGGATGAAAGGTGTGGATTATGAGTGATGTGATCCAAGGAAACTGAGTCAATAATGCAACACCTAGGAACAGAAGTCAAGTCCATAATGCTACACCTAGGATCACTAATCTCAGACATTCATGCAACACCTAGGATCACTAGTACATGTATGAGCATGCTGTTTGGATGTTTGTAAGACTGTACACTAAGGAATGTAAGGATTGCGTAGGTAAATAAGGGAGGAATGCTAAGATTGGATGAAGGGTGTGGATTATGAGTGATGTGATCCAAGGAAACTGAGTCAATAATGCAACACCTAGGAACAGAGGTCAAGTCCATAATGCTACACCTAGGATCACTAATCTCAGACATTCATGCAACACCTAGGATCACTAGTACATGTATGAGCATGCTGTTTGGATGTTTGTAACCTGAGACGCTCATATGCTGCAGTACGTAGATGACAGATGTTGGATATGTAGGTGGAAAACATTGGCTTTCAGATCTAAGGTCTGAACTACGTTGACTTTACATGGTGGTTTACATGCTGTTTCCACTGTCCATGGTATCTCATGCTTTCTGACAGTAGTCACACAAAGGGTGGTGGTTACCTTATAGAAATGGGTGCTATCGTGGAGAAACCATGATGCTAAGACTGAGGAATCAACCAAGGGGCCATGGTTAGACCTTGGGTTTCAGATCCAATGGCTTGAACTATGTTGGATTTATGTGGTTTATCATGCTGTTTCCTGCATTGGTCCTCAGTATGCCATGCTTTCTGACAGTAGTCACCCAAGTTCGGTCACCTCATTGGGATGGCAAAGTGGGTGACTGAGTGCCATCATGGAGAAACCCTTGATGCTAAGTATGAGAAATCAACTGAGGTGCCATGGGTACTTTGATGTTGCTCAATTGAGTCATGTAAATGGAATTGTGGTCCTAAATAGGATTTGATCACGAAGATGAAGAAGTTTGGCCATATCTTGTGAAGAGACAATTCTGTGGTAAGTTGGCCCCATTGTTTTAAGTGAAATTCTACTGATTCAGTTACCAGAAGAAGAATAAGAATAAGAAGAAGAGTGCTGATATGAGAGTCTCATGTTAGGGCTGTCTGACTGTGTGAAGGGACAAGGAACTGTTATATATGATAATTAGTTTATCTTATTGGTACTAGTTTCGTATATTATTAGTAGTTTTCAATTATTATGAGTATTCTATTTTAGTTAATATTTCTATTAACAGTTTGTAATAGATTTAGCCATTTAGAATTACTCTAGTACTGATTTACGAGGGCTCTTAGAACTAGTATAAATAGAGGTGCTCTATTTATTAATAGTATCATCAATTATTTTGGACTTGTTCCATGGAGTCTTGAAAAGGTCAGGGGCCACCTTCTCTTGCTTATGGAGGAGAAGTGCTTCATCTTTGTTGATTATAATCTTTTTGTTTTCATCTCTCTACCACACTCGTAACAGGCTCTTATAGTGAAGAAAGATCAATATCATACCCAGTAAAATCTATTTTCATCTCCCTACCAGCCTTAACAAATGCTTATAGTGAACAAAGATCATTATCTTACCCCAATGAAATCATTTGCTTGAAAAATATAAGGAAAACTCTGAGAATATCCTGTCGAACAACATTCTAATCCTTATCTTCAATGGAAGACTAAACCATATGGACGACAAATGAAATATTCTAGTATTTCATACAAAGGTCGAGTACTAAATGGGCCTAATGGGACATGCAAGTGAGAAAAGTCTAAATGCTAAAGGGATGAGGAGGATAATAACAAAAGAAAGACAGACAAATAAAGGGAATTTTGAGTACACTGTTTGGGGTTTACCTAGACCAAGAGATTGGATTGAATCATTGAAACGGTAGAGAAGCTAGATCAGGAGTCATAACCATCCACAATCACAAAGAGCTACAGCTAGAGCTCCGCTAATATCTTCTGTTAGGTCTTTTGTATCAAAACTTTTGTGCTCCATCCAAATCTTAAGACATCATACGACAAAACAGATAAGGGATGAATCAGATAGGTTGATGTGGCTTGACCTACAAACTAGGCAATAAATAGGAAAGAAAAGATATG
The DNA here is from genome assembly GCA_945859915.1 of Cuscuta epithymum. Lineage (NCBI taxonomy): Eukaryota > Viridiplantae > Streptophyta > Magnoliopsida > Solanales > Convolvulaceae > Cuscuta > Cuscuta epithymum. The sequence goes on along the minus strand of CAMAPF010000018.1, from coordinate 827,766 downwards.
ATTGCTATTTCAAATTGTTATTTTCTAAGTAAGTATCCAGTCTTAATATTGTCATGTCTTGTTTCTAAATGCACATTTTTCTCATGATTTGTTGTTCTGCGATTTCTAACCCACGATAATGTATGGCTGTATAATATATGCTATGACTAAATTCAGGTTGCATCTTCATTGAACTCCTCCTACTGTTATATACTACAAAAGGGATCTTCTATCTTTACTTGGTGTGGAAATCTCACCAGCTCTGAGGATGTGGAACTTGTTGAGAGGCTATTGGATCTTATAAAGGTATTTGTTACTTTGATGTTTTCTACCCTGTAAGTATCTTTTTGGCTTTCCATTTATCAGTGTAACCTTGTGATCTTTGTTATAATTAATCTGTCTTGTGTGGCTTCACCTCGAGTGCAATTTTGATGAAGTGTACTTCATTCACTTCTTCAGTATGGTATTTAGAATGGAAAGGACCACCAGTCAAGGCCTCACTTGCTACCCATCATAAAAAGTGTCCATATTAAATATGTTTGATCCACGAAAAGCAAGGAAAACCAAAATTTGTCCTTAGTAAGTGCATATCAAAAGGGAAATTTTGTCATTAGTAGGTGATATGTATACTTCAAGGGTATATTTATTCCAACTTTACAATTTTTTGTTTAATTGTTCCAAAAGAGAGTTAAAGATATATTTATTCTCTGGCGCATAGTTCAAGGGTATATTTGTACCTTTTCCCCATATTATTAAAAACATAAAAAGTGAAAACTTTACAATCAATGTTAAAAAGAGATGGACCATTTAGCCTTGTAATTTTTTAGCACTTCACTCAAATTTAATCTAATTTGTGATTTGTAAATTGTAATGCACTGTTTGCAGCCTGACTTGCAGTCTAAGCTGCAGAAAGAAGGTGCTGAATCTGAACTATTTTGGGATATATTGGGTGGGAAATCTGAGTACTCCAGCCAGAAGACTGCAAGGGATTCTGAAAGTGACCCTCATCTTTTCACATGCACCTTCTCAAAGGGTATGAGCTTATCAAAATTCTATCTGCCTCGTATTTGTCCTCAGGATTGATTAAAGTCATTAAACAAGATAAATTGGTTAAATAAGGAGCTTTCATTATATTTGGGTTATACTTCTTTTCACTGCACTAACTGTGTTTTCCCATCCATTTGGTGACCGTGGAATGCATATCAGGAGATCTGGAGGTGTGTTCCTTCACTTATTCTTTAATAGCTCTATTATAGGACTGTAGTTTTGCAGTTCATCGGTAGTTTGCTTTTATTTAGTAAGATGAGTAGGGAGTGGAAATCAAAATAAAAGTAATGTATTGCTCAAGACAACCTGAAACAGTATTGCTTATCATATAATATACGATGTTGATGTTAATAATCATATATAAGGCTAGATGCTTCCACTATCTTCATCATATTTCCTATGAGATTTTGAATGATGCTTTTTGTTGCAGGTGACTGAAATTTACAACTTCAATCAGGATGATCTCATGACTGAAGACATATTCATCCTTCATTGTCATTCAGACATTTATATCTGGGTTGGGAAACAGGTCGAGTACAAGACTAAAATACAGGCTCTAACTATCGGTGAGGTATGCGATTGGCTCATCTTTGAGCCTTTATTTATGTGTGAAATTGGAAGTTTGTAAGTTTTGCTTACTGCAATCTTGAGCTAGAGCCTAGGGACAATTAAATGCAGAAATATGAAGTATAATGTGTGGGTTTGTATCAGAATCGCGCAAGCAAGAATTACTCAGCCTACTAGAGAGTACCTAATGTCTTGTGTTTTCTGTTAATTTGACGCTTTGGACTTGATATAATGAGCTTTATGCAGCTCTTTTGAGTTCCTTAGCATTTTAAATGTCTATATATTGAAATTAGATTGAATATGCATCTAAGAACATATCAGTTTATGATATTAAGAAAATACAGGGGCTTCTCTAAAGCCTCTAGCAACTGCTTTTGACCCAAGCCCAGATGTAACTTACAGGAGTGAATTTGAATATTTAATATGAGAGAATGGAAGGATTGCCAGTAACATGATCTGTGGTTCCAGAGTCAAGGACCCAAACTGATTTTGATTTGCAGGCAAGATCTGCATGACATATATTGGAAGAAATAGAGGTTCAGGCAGCTTTTTAGCTGCAGAAACTCTTCATACTCTGTATTTTAAAGGAAGTGTTTTCCTGTATTTTCAGCCTCTGGGTTTCAAGCCTCATTTGAGCCACACCAATAACTATAGACTGGGCTTGGGTTTTTAGGAATGCTCACTTGTGTCCTAGACTCCTAGTTTGTTATAGTCTTCCTTGGACATTTCTACCTCCTCTCTGCTATCTGTGTCCTCTTCTGTAATGCTACTTCCTTCGTCCTGCTGGACTTTGCAAATGTTCCATTTTTGAAATTCCTGAAACATTGTCACTTTCCCTTTAAAGTAACTAATTTGTAGTTATTATTTCTATCGTTTACACAAACTTCAACCACACAAGCTTTACTTTTTTACTCCACATGCATGTCAAACTTGGCCAAGTCGAGTGGGACAGAGGGAGTAATTACGTGGTGATGCATTTTCAAGCCTACCAGTCTTGGTTTATGTACTGTGGACCTATTTATCACCAGTTCTGCATAAAAGAGAAATTGCTATTATGGTGGTGCAGTCTGTTGGAATATATTAAGTGTACCATAGGACGTGTACGTGCATGTATGTACATACATATCTCTCTGTCTCTATTTCAGGACACAGATAATTGTTATTTTATATAACAAATAACAATTAGAATTTGTCTATGAACATTCATTTTACGTTGCAACTATGTTCATATTACCATGATTGTAATCTAAAAAGCTAATGCAGGAATGCATCTTCTTACATCATTAGTTACCTAATGATTTTATGTTTTCTGTTATGTCACATGAACTTTGGTTTTATGATTTTTCTTCCAGAAATTTCTCGAGCATGATTTCCTTCTGGAGAGAGTATCTCGCCAGGCTCCAATATACATTGTTATGGAAGGAAGTGAACCTCCTTTCTTTACTCGTTTTTTCATATGGGACTCTGAAAAATCTGCTGTACGTGATCTTGCTGCTTATTTTCTGCTTGATCCTTTTAGTCCATTTCGTTGCTAAAAGATATTGTTTGCAGATGCATGGAAACTCATTCCAAAGAAAACTTACTATAGTGAAAAACGGGGGCACCCCAACAGTGGATGTATGTACTCTCTTCTCTCTCTCTCTGTCATTGTCAGTGCGCCCGCGTGTTTAGCCTTTAGCTAATAACCAGGAAATAGTAGGTCACAACTCTTCAATCATTCTCATGCCTGGTTGGGACTTATTTTCATACACGATTAATTCTATACAAATCTCTCATTTTTCTCGATAATTTCTGTTGGCCACAACTATATTTGTCACTTATCCAGTGATGCTCTACAACAACATCATCAAAGCCTTAGTCCCAAAAGAAGTGATGTTTACTCTCATTGTTATTTTTAGTAATGTTATTAATATTATTTTTGTTATTATCATTATCACTGTCTTGTCATCATCATTACTATCACCATTGTTAGCTTTATTTGTTATTTTACTCCTATTATATACATTTTTTTTAATCTCTTTCTCACTGAACTATGAGTTCAGTGTCCGAACTGAAATTATAATGTAATGGGGAAACATCAGTGGGAGTGTATCAAGACGGAAGTTTACTCTCATATAGTCATATTGTTCCTTCAGTATATGCTAGATTGCTAGTATAGTCATACTTGAACATTTAAAATATTATGCCAGTCTTATACATTTATTTACATATACAAAGTGTTTACTAAGTATTCATGAAAGGGATATGCTTTTCTGAACTTCACAATGTGTAACTTACCAATTCAGAGTTTTCAATAGTTTTGCATGTTGGTTCTAATACACCCTAAATTACTAAAATTGGGAGAATGGGAGCTTTATATTGCTGAATGAAACAAGAACGTATGGTATTTTAATTTCCGGGCACTCTGATAAATTGCAACAATAATTTGATTCTTGAGTTGCTCGTGATTTGTATGCGTTGAAGTGTTCATTGGATTTGTTTTGGATGACCAGAAGCTGAAAAGGAGAACAGCTGTCTCATATGTGGGAAGATCATCTGCCCCTGAAAAATCACGTTCTAGAAGCATGTCATCTAGCCCTGACCGAGTTCGAGTCAGAGGCCGGTCTCCTGCATTCAGTGCCCTAGCTGCTACTTTTGAGAGTGCAAATTCAAGAAACCTTTCAACTCCTCCACCCATGGTCAGAAGGGTTTATCCAAAATCTGTAACCCCAGATTCAGCAAAACTGGCTACCAAGTCAGCAGCCATTTCAGCACTAAGTTCAAGCTTTGAAAAACATCTTCCGCCCAGGGATGTCGTTGTACCACGTGCTACAAAAGGTAAAATCTCTTTAATTTCCTTTTTTGCAAAAATATGCTGTTTATGAGTTTAAGGATTGCTTCAGTAAAAAACTAACTTTAAATTGACATGGTGAAGCAAACTCTGAATCACCAACCTCGAGCCCTGGTGAACAATATTCTAAACGGACACCTCCCAGTGCTAGTGGAGGCGCGGTGCCCAAACCTAAACCAGAAACAATTCAAGAAGATCTAAAGGAGGGTGAATGTAAAGATGATGATGGACTTCCAGTATATCCTTATGAACGGCTCAAAACGGCATCAAGTGATCCTGTTACTGAAATTGATGTAACAAAACGAGAGGTATGATTTTGCTAACACTTCAGATATACGCTAACTTTGATTCTTGCCTTTAAATAACTATTATACCTGGAACAATGACTTTGAGCAGACATACCTGTCCTCGGAAGAGTTTAGAGAGAAATTTGGGATGACCAAGGAAGCATTCTATAAGTTACCTAAGTGGAAGCAGAACAAGCTAAAAATGACTCTTCAGTTGTTCTAAGGTATACAAAACCTGTCTACAGCAGTCAGGCACAGTTTCAACTCGATGACAGCATCGGTTCATTTTTTTATATAGCCGCATAACGGAATAGAAGATCCTTTCAATTCTTCATTTCCAGTTGTCTATTTTTTATGGGTTGGTTACTTGATATTCTTTGTGGTTTTATAGGTTTGTTGTTGGCTGTAATTGTTTGTGCTTCATTTTTTCCTTTACATTCAAGCATATTTTATACAAGCTACCCTAAAGCTTTCTTGTATATTAGGGTGTTTTTGGTAGATTACTTGTAGTGATGATCCTTGTGGTTATCTAGATGTACCGGGGGTCGGGGATCTATATAGCCAGTATTTTTATTGGTGGAAATTTGCAAGAAACAGAGCCATCATCATAGGTTGGTGATGCAAATAGAGTGTGCAGAAGTGTAAAACTATAAACTACTCCGCGTGTTATCGCTCGGTCAATGAAGTTAGATTATTTGTTATTAATTCCTTTTGCCTCCTGATTCTTGAATGTGTGCCCTAAAAAGGATTGATTGATGCATGTCATTTCTGCAAATGTTGATGTGGCATGGCATCCTTTCTATTTCTTTTCCCAGTTAAAAATTATAACGACATGATATACCGTATTTACCTCATGAGAAAGATGTGATTAGTTTCATGATGATCTCTTGTGCATATGAGATATAAACCATTTCTACTTTATTGGGTTAGTGAGTTAGTCTAAGATGAGTTTTTGACATTTTTAGCTCAAGCCATGATGTTGATCGGACATTCTTTTTTAATCTAGTTAGCCAGTGAGATTACTGACTTTTGTCTGCATGCCAAACCATTCACACATTATTATATTGTGTACATTATATCGGATGTATGTATAGGGGGTGTTTGGAACCGCTTTTAGAAACTGATTCTGCTCTCCCAAGGAGCACTTTGAAGCAGAATCAGTTTTGAAGGTGTTTGGATCTGATTTTAAAAGTGATTTTAAATGGCTGAAAAATCAGAAAAATCAGATTTGTAGAATCTGGGTAGGAGCAGCTTCTCCAAAATAGCTTCTGATTCTTCTAACTTTATTCATTAAATGCCCTCACTCAATATCACGATGCACGCCACATCTAATTAGGGCCTGCGAGAGCTTGACTTCTTCTCCAGCCAGCTCTTCTTTTCCGGCTCGTTTCTTCTCCGATCAACAGCTCAGGTAAATCACCACCCAGCTTCTTTTCTCTTCTCGTTATTCTAGAGTTTAGTTTTGTTTTTTAATTTTCTCTTAATTATCTTTATTCAATTATTATTGGGGTTGTCCTCATCTTCTCTTCACCCACCAGCTATCTTTTACGGAGTATTTTTTCTTTAACAACTAGTATCATACCCGTGCGATGCACGGGACAAAAATAATCTCACAACTTATTGAAGCTATTTTACAAATTAGAGTGTTATGTAAAATATATTTACTTTAGAGAAATAAAAATCTTGATGTAAGATATATTTATTTGAAATATAAACAATTTACTATTGAATGCAAAAAAACAAAAGAATAAAAACTAACTTGGAGTTACTCATCATACAATTTTAACTCATTCGATTAAAGGAATGACTTTCAAAATAATTTTCTTGTAATGGATATATTATTAGTCATTTCTTTTACTCTATTTTTAAATGCACCATATAGATGACCATGCTCCTAATTTACCCTATTAAACTTTCTTTGTCCCTTTCAATTGGACATCATTGATTTTTCCGGTCAATGATGGTTAACCTTGATTAACCATTTTACTATTTTAGCTACGCGGTAATATATTTGTGTGAAACTTATAAATTGCAAACTTTTACCATAGCATTTTTAACTAACAACATTTACATACCGGTTTCATGTTATTTCTGTGTTTAAATATATGTTATCAATTATAGTTCAGGATCATTAATTTAAAAAGTTTATGATAACTAACTAAGAGTATCTCCAATGCTAAAATGTGCACGGTGCACATGTGGCATGTGTGATAGCCACATAAATATTAGCAAATAAATTATCTCTCTCATTATTTGAATGATTTTATACAATTTTGGTAAGTTTTTCCCTGTAATGTCAACTGCAATGTCAACATTTAGACGGTCTCCTTGACATTGTGGAGAAAAACTTACTAAATCTGTATAAAATCATTAAAATAAGGAGAGAAAGAATTTATTTATTAATATTTATGTGGCTATCTCTCATGTCACGTGTGCACCGTGCACATTATACCATTGGAGATGCTCTAAAAAGGGACGGATATACTGTGTGTCAAGTGATCATAATAATACTTCTTTCTAGTTTGTCAATGTGCTTTTTAATTAGAATTAAGAAACTTCAAATTAAAATAAGTGGACCCACCATTTTGTTGTTATATAGTGAAATCGTTGAGACTCCTACAATATTTTCCCAAATTGTTAACTGTTTTTTACATCACTGACATTAAAGATTTTTAGATTTTATGCACAATATTGAAAAAAAAAATCATGTTCAATTATGTCACTGGGCTTGACAGTTCAATTGTCCACATGTTTGCACAATTTTTATTACGTGGGTATTAGCTTTTGGAATAACTAATTTTGATTGAATACTTTATTATTACACATTTACACGTGTGTGCAAATCCTCCCGTAAGTCTCTAGGCGGGAACAGGTTTTCTATATGGTTGTGGGGTGGACTCGGGCCGGGCGGCCTGGGCCGGAACCGGCCTAGCCCGGTATTGTTAGGGCCTGGCCCGGCCGGTACCTGGTCTTGGAGCCGGTTCGGGCCAACCGGAACCGCCCAGTTCCTGGTGCGGGCTCGGGCCCCCTAAAACGCGAATCTGCCCGACCGGTCCAGGCCCGGTTTGGGCCCAATTTTATTTTTTTTTCAATTTTTTTTATTCTACCGGGTTGGGTGTTTGGGGGGGGGTCGGGGATTGATTACAAAAGCAAAAGAAAATAAAAAAAAGCCCGAACCAGAACCGGCCCGGCCCGGAACCGCCGGCTACCCGGGCCGGTTCCGGTTCCACCTTTTCCAAATAAAAGTCCGGCCGGGCCCATGCCTGAACCGGAACCGGTCCGGCCCGAGTCCACCCCTACATGGTTGTGTTCCACGGTTGTGTTTTTATATAGATGTATATAGATTAACCTATTGCACCCACTAGCATATTTTATTTGGAATACATTACCTAAGTAATTTTATTTTTTCATATATCTTTATACTAATTTTCAAGCCCGTGCGATGCACGGGCAGTGTGTAATTTAGGTAATTTGAAATTTAATTTCTATCGGATCACATATAATGTGATTTAAAAGAAAAATAAACTTAGTCTAATATAGTCTGTTTGATAATACTAAAATAAATAGAATTAACTTATTTTGCTGAAATTGATTGAATTATGGTTAAATAGGTGGAATCTCCTGAATCATGAAAAATAATTGTGAAATATATTCCACTTGTGAAACAAAGAAAAAATTATATGAAAAAAAATGTTAAATTGGTCTTCTACATAAGCATCTCAAGTAAACATAATTGTTATGAACTCAATATTAATTTTTTTTATATTTCTTAATTGTTAGATATTACAGTTTACTCAGTAATAAGAACGTTTTTAATTGAATTAAAATTTCGGGTTTGATTTGGTATGAATTAATATGGTCTATTAGATGTCTGTTTTTTATGAGACTTATTGTTAAAATTATTAAAGTTTGATCTGATCCGATTTAATCTGGAACTGAAATCAATCCAATTAAAACATTCTATTAAAGGAATTTGTAAACATATAAAGATCTTCTAGTTTAGAATAGGAATCTATTTCAAAAGTGAAGGCATATTTAAATTTGAAAAATGGTGTCAAATAGGACTACAAAAAACTTAATGTAACTAAATAGGAGTCCAAACTTTTTAACTTCTAAATAGGACTTATTTTTCCGTGCCTTCCCAATTTACCCCTATCATATTACTTTGTATTACCTCTGCCTTTCAGTCAACAAACACATCCAGCCATACGATGAGGACAGCAGGGCTTGCTCGCGGAAACTTAATAAGATGAGGACGGCGCGCGGTCGCGCGGCACCGGCGGTTATTGCAGCGGCGGCAACACGTCTGAGCCGACGCTACAGAGACGATAGACATCGAGGAAAGAGATCTACTGCAGCAGCGCCGGCCAAAATCTTATGGATCTCTTCTTCTTTTTCTCTTCCTCCTCATCTCCTACTCTTTCTCCTCTTCTTATTATTTCTTTTGCGGCTCTTTTGCTCTTCGTTTCTTTTCTTCCGATTCGTCCTTAATGGCATTTGTCTCTTCTTTTTTTCTTTCGAAGATGAACAGTCATGTTTTGATTGACCTTGTCCGCGTTATTCCAATCACTCCAGGAAGTCCAAAGCACGTGTGTTTGGTTTAAAATTTAAATGTTTTTTCTAATTCCTTTTCCAAATCTCAACTTTAGTTTGTTTTGTTTAATTTTTATATTAATTGCTTCTTCATTGTTATTTTTAATTCCTTTTAGCCATTCACTTTATTTTTGTATCATTTATATTATATTTTAACAGTCAAGGGAAAATAAACATAAAGTGTAAAGTGATGAATGTGAATTGGCTTTGTCTTGCAAATGTTGCGCCTGCTGAAAATAAAAATGTCATTAGTTTTAACAATGTCATTTTCATAATGATTGACATTCTTATGACATTGTCATTGACATTCTTATGACATTATCATTGATATTGTCATCGTGATTAATTGACATTATAACATTTTTCTGACATTGTGACTTTTTTATACAAAATTAACATTGTCATAATAGCTATTGACATTGTCATAATTACAATGACATTTTATAGTATCGACAATAACATTGCCATTGTGACATTTTCTTATACATTTTTATGACATTGTCATTGACATTGCCATTGTGTCCAGATATGTCAGGTCAACTCGAATTCATTTTGGTTCCACATTTTAAAATTTGAATCACAAATCCAATGTCACAATGTCATCAATAAAAATAATGTCACTTCTTAGCAATTTCAAATATTATTACACATTGTCAATAACAATAAAAAATTATAATGTCAATAACAACTTTTGACATTGTCATTTTCAAAAACTCTGATAATGTCATTGTTTATAGACAATTCCAACCACAATGTCAATAAAAATGTCAATGTCAATTACAATGTTAGAATCTATCAAAATGTCAAAAAATTATTACAATGTCAAATACGTAGTAATATTAATATCAATACTACAAAAATGACATTGTAAGAATGACAATGACAATGCCAATATTGCCAAAAATGACATTATTGTATTAATTATAATGCCAACATCATTATTCGAATAAAAAATAGTGGCAATCTTTATGGATTGATCACCTTGGGAGTACAAAGCCAACATTACAAGGAGTCAAGGATAATAGCTAAAATGATTATTGAGCTAATAATAAAAAGGACTCTGCCTGGCCCAAAAACATAGTCCGCAATTAACATTAAAATTAAACAAAATAGGAGTGTTACAATTTTGAAAAGAAATTAGGAAATACGAAGTAGAAAGCAACATTCGTAAAAAAAAGTAGAAAGAATATTGACAAGCAAAAGAACGGATCTGCAATCGAGGCCAAACAAAAACATGAAGAAGACGCAAGAAACAAAACAAAAATAACATCCACGGATCGGCAAAAGAGGAGAGAGGAAGAGAGGAAGATAGGAGGAGGCTACTCGCCCTTCCGTTAGCGGCCGCTCCGATGATGACTCGCACATGTGATAACGCTGGAAGGCGGCGACCGGCTAGAACAATTTCTCCGTTGATAAATTTGGTGGTCATCGCCGGCTTGGGAAGATCAAATAGATGATTAGATGGAGATGGCTGCCCGTTCCAAATACGGAACTTCCTGAAAATGGGATAAGCAAGGGTGTTTTTGTCACTCTATTTAAAATTAGTCTTATTTAGGGGTTTAAAAGTTCTAACTCCTATTTACATTCCGAGCCTATCTTTTAGTCTTATTGTGGTTTATTTTCCTTTAAATTTTAGGTGTAAACTAAAGAAACAACCAAAAATTTTACTTATTTAGCTAGGCTAAACGTATTTACTTGTGAATATATATATACTTTATATTGGTTATAATTTTTAATTTCATTTTTAAATATTTACTTATTTGAAGCTTACTAATTTATTAATAGGTGTCAAATTAATAAGTAAACCAATTTGCATATTTGTTTCTATTTAATTCCGTTTAGTAAACTTATGTAAATTAGTTTCCATATCAATAAACGTTACGGAGTATTAGAATTTCACTTTGATAACCAAAAATTTATTTACTTATTTGAAGCTTACCAAATTAATTAAGGTGGATTTTTAATGATTTTTGTTTCCATATCAATATGCAATCAAAAATAGAATCTAATAAAAACAAAAGGTATAAAAATAACTAAATAATTGTTATATATAATGACATGGCAGGATTATGTGGCGCTTTGTATGTTCTTAAAAAGTTTCTCTTATATATATATATTGATTGATTGATTACTATATTAGTATATATTACAATGAATGCCTACTGTATGTCCTTTTGGTAAATTTACCAAAATCAGTTTTTAAAAGCAAGTTATCCAAACACTCTAAACTGATTTTCTATTACATACAGCAGAATCTGTACCAAACACTCCAGACAGAATCATCTTTTCAGACAACAGAAAATTCTGATTCTGATTCTCATTTAAAAGAAGAAGCAGAATCAGTTCCGAACACCCCATATTCAATGACAGCCTTGTTATTTTCATGATAAATGCTGGTTTTTTCTTCATGTTATTGTCTTTTTGTGCTCTTGTGTTTTACTATTCCGGTCATTTTTATTTGGGAAAAATATATAAAACGTACATGTGGTTTGGGCCATTTTCAGATAGGGGCATGTGTTTCATTTTCTAACAAAGTGGGGCATGTGTTTCAATTCTGTTATCATAGCAGAGACATGACATCTAACACCGTTAGAAAACTTAACCCCGATTTTAAAAAGTCTCCGAAAAATTAAAAGAAAAATACTGGGAGGTGCGCCTCGTCAAAGAGATCAACAAACTATCTTTATTTTTTTTGTTTCCAGTCACCATATCTCCATAAAGTCCACCAGAAAATTGATATTAGCGAATTTGTTTTTAAAAAATAATCCAAATAGAGCCAAAAATCTAAAGAGAAAGATAGTTTGTTGATCTCCTTGACGAGGCGCACCTCCCAGTATTTTTCTTTTAATTTTTCGGAGACGTTTTAAAATTGGAGTTAATTTTTCTAACGGCGTTAGACGCCATACCCCTGCTATGATAACGGAATTGAAACACATGCCCAACTTTGTTAGAAAATGAAACATATGCCCCTATCTTAAAATGGCCCAAACCATAGGTACGTTTTCTGTATTTTTCCCTTTTTATTTTTATTCTAAATAAATGTATATACGTCTTTTATTCATTTTTGGACGTTGGATGTACGACTACTGCGGCAGTACGGCATTTCTGTATGTACTAGTTTTTTACCCGTGCGTTGCACGGGATACCAAATTTCACAATTACTCATGAAGTTATCCATTTCCCTCAAGCCACAATCAATTGTTTATCAACCTATAATCAACATTCTTGGCTCTTTGTAGTATAATATGCACTACCAATTAATTTGTGAATTATATTTAAGTGTGTAGCCAAAATAGTACGTAGGTTGTTCAAAAATTAACATGTATACAAAATGAGCTAAAAAATAGCCATCCACGCGGATCTAGGAACTTGTACATTTGATTTTTTTTTTTGGCTTAAATAAATGCATGAGAAAAAAATCCTAATAAAGATTCTTTTTGAGAGGAATAAACTGATTAGCATTAATAAAATCATTGTTCAATACATTCAAGATAAACAAAGGAGGAACATAAAACCATAAATTACAATCAGATACAGAACACGTGACTTGTGCAAACCCATGAGATATCACCCGCAAAGCTTGAGCGTATCAGCGTATGTCTCGAATACCACCTGCAACCGAACCTGCCATAAAAAAACTCGTCCCACTTTTAATTTCTGAAAAAGCCCAAACAACACCGGATTCTACAACCACAAAATTCCACCCTTTCTGCTTGACCGTACCCAACTAAGGGGCTGTTTACTTTTTTTTCCATTAAGTCCTGAATGAGTTAAGTCATCTGTCTGGAATAAGATGTCTGTCTGGATTAAGTAATACTGAGATAACAAACTGTTTACTGTGTGTGCTGAATGAGATGTCTGAAATATGTCATATGACCAAAAAACCCTCATGCCTGGAAAAAGTATAGAATGTATATTGTCTGTTTACTTTCTTCATTCTAAATGAATTCTAAATGATGATGATAATTTCATATGTTTAAAAACATTATATTATAAATTACTTACTTAATAGACAGAACATTAGCTACTAATCAAAATTCTCAAACTTTAAAACAGAACCAATGTTTTCTATATTTAGTTCACAGAGCAAGCAAAAAAATTAGAATAACATTTAAGATAAGTATCACTCGTCCAGATTTTGAGATGAAAATCTACCTCTTCCACCCTCAACAATGAGCCCAAAAAAATAATTTCATATATTCGTGGACAAACGATGAATGAATAATAAGCATACAATATTAACATCCCGGAAACAATAAGCATACAATATTAGCATCAATCACAAAGTAGCAGATATACAACCTAAGTTTTTACAATATGTCATATTATAATTAAGTTAAATTATAGGAATTTTACCAAAATATATAAATGGAGTAGATTTACCTGAAAAATGGAAAATGGTTTGGCCTACACCTTAGCAGCAATTCACGACTTTTCCACATGGAAGAGGCCATCACTTTTTGCATTCTTCTCCCACAATTTGTAAAAGGAGTGAATTTATCATGAACAAATTGATTTCACCTAGCCCTACAAATTGTCTGAAGCTTTCTAATGGTGTGAATTTATCAGAAAATAAATGAGTTCGCAGAACATTTGCACCGTTCACAGCTTTCATATGACCATACGGCCATACCCATCAATTTGAGAATTCTTCTCCCTCAATTTGTGTAATTTCAAAAAGCAAAATGGAATCCAAAAAGCCTAATTCTTCCCAAAAATACATAACAAGGAGCTTAACACAATATAGGAAACCTCTAGCACCGACCGAAACCTTCTTTTATAAGGGGTTTATGATTAAAAAAACAGAAAACCCAATTAGAACGGATGAGAGGAAATATCAAAATAAATGAGTAAGGGCTGATGTGCTTTGCTGTCTAGCTCCGATCGTCGAAGCTCACAAGCTTGTTCAGAGTATTATGATGTCTCGCAGAAGCTATGGAGTATCGAGAGGGTCAGGGAGAAGTCAGGGTTAAAAATGAACCTTCTCGTAAGTGAACATGTCTGAAGCGCAAGGAGAGTTAGGGGCTGTTTACTTTTATTTTCATTAAGTCCTGTATGGATTAAGACGTCTGTCTGTATTAAGACGTCTGTCTGGATTAAGTGACACTGGGATAACAAGTTGTTTACTACGAGTGCTGAATGTATAGTCTGAATATATTAAGTTACCATTTTACCCTTCTATCTGTAACATGTGACGAACATACATGGCTGTTTACTTTATCTGTTCTGAATGGTATTGCAATTACATAAAATTTATTACAATAATGATAATATATTGAGGAAATGAGCTCATAAATTACAACAATATAAATTCAAAAATATTACGACAACATATTAAATTTAAGCATTTTCTACTAATCTATTATCAATTTCATCTTGTAAATTCATCATTTTTTGTATATTTGTAGCTAAAGCGTGAGCTCTATTATTCTCCATGATGCATCATATTCCACCTCAATATGATTTGGATGTAGGAGCAACTCTTCACCAAGTCTCTAATATCAGCTGCCATCAATATCATATTTCAGCTCCCCAAGAATAAAAGTTCCCCGGCCATGGCAGCCCAGTCCCCTGCCACAAACCTCCCTCTGTCGCCCCGTACACACCAACCAAGGCCACATTTCAAACCCCGGACATTAGCATCTATGTTCAACTTCATCTTTCCCACAACTGGCCGTCTCCAAAATGTAGAGTCCTGAATGCCTCCCAATGCAAGTTCACTGAGATTGAGTCCAACTGACCAGTACTAGAATCTCTGCCTTGTACATGAACTGTATGGCATCACCGAACTGCCCTTCTAAACTCTCTGATTTCTCTCGCTCCAAATGGCCAAGCAACCCCAAATAAGCTTTACCAGATGACCCCTCCGCTTAGACTGGAACGCCAACTGCAGTTGCTCCGGAAAATTGCTAACACCATAACATGTTCAGCTTCAAGAAAGTGCCTCCCAGGCCTGCTTTAAAATTGTGCAGCCAAGGAAATGGTGCAACAGAGACTCACCCGCCTCACCACACAAACCACACTGCACAGAGCAGTCAGCCCACCGTGATTTCGGGTTCTCTATCGTTGGTAAGAAACCACATGTCCACATAAAGTGACCTGCAAACACATAAAGTGAATATCTAAATCTAAACCTTAAGCAAGATGATTTTTCTTTGGAATTTTTAAGCCAACTGATCCTTATTTAGTCAATCAAAATGTAAGGATTTAGTGAAAATAAAAGCCATGAAAGTTTAGCCAATGAAAACATACCATTTTAGAACAAAAATTATCAACGCCTAAGGCCCTTTCATTTACCAGTTTAAATGAAGCTGAAGGTGCACTTGGAATTATATCTTCTCATTTTCATATTGATATCTGTAAACTCCTAGTGTGAGAAGACAGTACATAGTAAGATCTATATGCATTGCGTACACCATGAAGGGTAGTTCATACTAGCTAACCAAATTTCATTGGCATATTATCTCTCAGAATATGGGCAATCAGATAACACTACCGAGAGTTTTAAACTTCTGATAAATGAAGAATGAAATGGAATTGAATCCAATACAAGTAAAATTTCCCTAATATGACAGTATGTAGTATGTATAGTTTAACCATATGTATGAACTTTGGAGCAAGGGCTATGGTTAAGAGTATGAAATTGAATACACACACACACATATATATATATCAAGAAACAATTAATCATAAAATCGTATATATGGCAGTAATCATAAAGTATTGAACATACAACCTCAATGTTTAAGGAGAGACTACAAAATAATAATAAAAAGTAAAATAAAACTCATATGGAACGAGAGGAAATACCTAGATGAAGGGGGCGATGAATTTCTTGGCTGACTATACTTCCGGAGAAGGTGTCGTCGGTGAAGAGGAAGGGATGAAACGTCGCAAGGGAGCAGGGCTAAAAAAGAGACCCTTCCCTCGTTGATATGTCTGAGTCCTAAGGACTGCCAAATTTGCTCTGAGCGAATAAGTCACAAAATGACTTAGCGATTAAGTCACCATTGACATTAAGTCACAAATAAACGTGAACAAATAGCTTAACGATTAAGACATAATTTTCATTAAGACCATTAAGTCCTAAGTAAACGGGGCCTTAAAATCCCGTTGAACGAATAAGTCACAACTTGACTGAGCGAATAAGTCATTTTTATCATTAAGTCGCAAGTAAACACGAGTATATAGATGGACGATTAAGTCATCTATTCAATTAAGTCCATTAAGTCGTAAGTAAAAACTCCCCAACTCATTTCTAAGAATCCAGTCGAAACCACAATTATTATTCCTAACCCCCGCATCCAAGTTCATTTTAACTCTCCCAGGCATCGGCCTACTCCAAATCAAAGAGGCTGCTGAGCATGAATCCAACCATCTGCAAAAATTGAACTCCAGCAAAAACATTATAGCTTCAATTTTATTTATGCTGAAAGATGCCAATTTGTTTTTATTTCATTTCTTGCCTTGTAATTAGTTGGTTTATATTACACATATCAAGACGAGAAACATATTTTAAATTTCTTATCATTGTTTTTTAAACACCACTCTACTAATCTTCCGCTTCATAACCTATGTGCCCATGCACTATAGAAAAATGCTAGAGGTACACATTTTGTGTACACAATTTATGTGACAGACAAAATTTCTGTGAAGAACAGACATGTGTACACATTTTGCGTACACATTTTGTGTACCTCTAGCAAAACTCTGCACTGTAACACTTTTTTTTTAAAAAAAATCAACCATCAAGAAGGCCAAAATTCACAACCACTTTGCAATGTTAAGGGTGACTTTTGCACGATGGACTAAAATCACTAAATCTTAAAAAACTGAAAAAATAAAAACTATTGTTTTTCATATCAGGCACAATCTTATCTGAAACAAAGTGTAACATGCAAGATTCAATTTATGTGAATAAGTCCAGCTAATCCATTCATAAAGTGTGATTAATATCAACTTGCCTCTACTTTTAGATTCATTTGAACATTAACATTGACTCATTGTGATGATACATCATACCCTGCTAAGGTAAAAAAAAAAGTAATAGTTAGTAAGCCATTAACAAAGGGAATACATATTATATTGAGTAAAATGATTGGGCAAAATGATTAAGTTTACTAAATTTCCTTGACTCTTCGCTACATGTAAATTTTATTGAGTTAGCAAAAAATGTTTGGACAAAATGATTATCTTTACTAAATTATCTTGCCTCTTCGCTATGTGTAATTTATTTGACTCTTCGCTACATTTTATTGAAACTCGCATACTTGACTGCAAACATAATTTCCTGAGATAGAATGTTAAGAGCTTTTTTCACACAAGTTTCCATATAAGAATGCATTTAAGTATTTAACTTTAACATAAAAACATGCCTCCTACAAAATCAAGGCCCAAATTGATGGTATTGAGCCAACTCATAAAAAAATAAAAGAGTGTAAGAACTCACACAAGGGAGACAAAGTGCTTTTGGATTGCCCGTAAGATTCAGAAATGACCTGTAGCATTTTTTTGTACGGAGTAGTTTTTTTTTTTTTTTTTTTTTGAATCACTTTTTGTATAAAATCAGCTGTGGATAGAAAGTCTTGGCATTACAGTTAGTGATTTAAATGATTTTTATACAAATATGTAATTGTGGTATAAAGCTAACATGATTTCATGAATTATTATGACGGGGTTCCATTAAATATAAAAGCAAGTTAAATTCTCAAGTAGTAAACTAATTAAGTAACCTCTTTTTCTACAAAACCAACATTCCACTCATCATGTTGATTGTTTGACAAACTCTTAAAAGAACGCTATTGTGGCAGCCTAGAGCATAGGTTTAAGCGAGATGAAAGAGAAACTAATAAGTTTCTTTCAAACTATTACACTTGATATGTTCAAAAAGGCACATTTCTTTCTGGCAGGGGATCTAGCAAATACCTAGGAGGGGATCTTCTCTGAACTCCACCATCTGGTTGTCATATGGGTAGAAAACCTTGACTGAAATGGGATTTGGAAGCCTTTCATTCAAGAAAGCTAACAGCCCTAGCATAGAAGAACAACCCAATCCACTAATGTTTTCCTTTCTAAATCATTGTGAAATCAATTTTTTGCTCAACTGGTCATATTTAACACCCTAGTGTTCTGCATTTCGTTAATATAAAAAAAATTAAATTGAAATAAGTATAAAATTTAAGAACAAAATTAGAAAAGTATTGAGAACTATGGGAAAAAGTGAGTCTACGAACAAATATTTGTGCTGATTTTGCCTTAGTTTGACCTATGTTTACGTGTGTTTCCTTAATCAAAGTCATACTCAATTGGTCAGATTTTGGAGTAGAGAAGTGGGTAGGTTTCAAACTGAAATTAGCCGATTCAGTCTTCTTTCAGAAGAACAGAACTACATCAGACTGTGGAAAGGTCTTGGTTATACAATTGTTCATTCGTTTGGTTGGATTGGCTAGACATGATTCTAGATACACACTTTTTGGTGCATTTCTGTTTGGCATGCATCAACCACTATGAAGTCCCACCAGTATGAGGAGTTACAGGATGATCTTCAACCCAAACAGTCACATTAGAAAAAAAACTTATTAGAAACCAAATGACTTAAAACATTGGACATATAAACTTAAAAGTAAACCAAATGTTCTGAATGTATAAATCAAACTAAACATTTGAAACCATATTAAAGTTAACAGCTTGATTATTCCATTTTAACAAATTGATAAAAGGTTAAGTTTTAAGAGATAAACCAAAAATCATTTACTCTAAAATTTTGCATTTTATAACAAAACCAAACCAAAGTATTAGATTCTCTTTATTTTAAAAGTAAGAAAGGTCTAGGGAAAAAACTGAATCATCAAGTGTATACTCTATAAGTCTATTTGAAAAAGCACATTGTGTAAGAAAGAATGATTGTAATATAAATCTAACCACATACTATCAAACTTCTTAGTACAGCATGCCCTGTAAAATTTGGTTTGTAGAGAAAGATCAACACAGTTTACATTATTACATACTATTGTGATCTTTAAAAGACACAACTTTTGTTGATATACACATTCCTTTAAGCATATTTAAGCTTGAAGGAAGAATCTTAAGAATCACCTTAGTTTATGGCTTATTAATGTACACACACATATCTCTTTAAAAGAGGGTACTTGGCTTCTTTAAAAGAGTTTTGCGATTATGAGTATATCCAAATAACCAAGCAAGCGGAGTATTCCAAATCTACCGGAATTGATCGAACTGGAGGAAGTTTTTAATAAATGTCAACTTTTTTAAGCTGTAATTCTTTGAACGTTAATACGCAACTGCTATTTTATGGCTTGGATAATATGCAACACTTTGAACTATGAATACAAATAATGTATCAATATCACAGATCTCTTTTTGATAAAGTAAAAAATGTACTCCGTAATAGCAGTACTTTGGTCAAAGTAAATAAAGATATTTTTGGCCAACTTTTTTCAACTTTATATTTGATATATATACGCATTATGAAAGAACATAATGAGTAAACATTGACTTTAAGATATATAAGACATTGCATTTAAACTTTAATATTAGTCCTAGTTTTTAATCGTGTGGCATAATGGGTACGTATATGTTCAACTCATATGTAAAGCTAGTAAAGAAAAATTCTCAAAATAGAAATAACATGGGAGTATTTTCAAAATTACTACTCTGTATTAAGTTTAAAGTCCAGTGATGCCATAACATGATAGTCCTATTATAAAAATTACAAGCATTTTTGCTCACATTTAAGCCAATTTCTTGCAAAGTAGTCATTATAAAAATGTTTTCTCTATTTTTAATGTTATTACTGAAGTTGTTTTTACATATATTTCGAAAATATTGTCTTGAATAGTGCTACATATGTATAAAATAGGAGTAAGTGGACAAAGATAAGAAAGTGAAGATAAAGGTAGGAAAAGGGGAGAAAAGTCAAGAAAATCACCAAAAGAAGAAATGTTTTTGACATAATAAACGATACATAATACTAAAATAGAATATATGAACAAAACAAGACTAGTTTAAAAAAGTCTCAAAGAATAGAAATGTGGTTGGGACTTGGTAGTGATCAACTCCTAGCGATCCTCATCCACTCAAGACCAAAAGACATTGACCTTGACAACCAGTGACTCGTCACCATAGTGATCTCCGGTGGTCTCGCCTCTCGACTATCCCAACATTCCTATGCCAGTTAAATGCACTTATCGAGGTTGGGCCTGATGCCCAAATGACCGTAGTCATTCTTGCCTTGGCAACTAGTTGACCTTGCACTAGTCATCGTGACTCTGATATAAATAATAAAATGGAGCAAAAAATAAATGAAAATTATCATTGACCTCCCTTGAGGTTTGCCTAATTTTGGTGTATCATCGCACTATCAAAATGTACTCGTAAACGTATTCCCTCAATATCTCTTAATGTAGTTAAATAATTTCTATTTATGTTTAAAGAAAATTATACTTAAGTCTTGTAACATTACTCACTTACCGAAATGGGAGTCTAATAACTAATATGTTTTTGATATACAAATAATATTCTAAAAGTATAATTAACATTATATTATAGGACTGAATATTATTTTGTATCTAAAACATACTTTGCATATTCATTAATGATTTCAAGAGGTTACCGAATTTTAAATTGTATATGAAATACTTACTTTCATGGTTCACATTTGGGATGGACAAGGGTCCCGGGATGCCCCAATTTTTGAATTGGGTCGTGACTAAAAAATTATATTTCAAATTGGGATCGAGAAGAAGAAGTCTCATTCCCGGGTCTCACTTTTGGGACGGGGACCGGTTGATCCCG
Source organism: Cuscuta epithymum (assembly GCA_945859915.1). Lineage (NCBI taxonomy): Eukaryota > Viridiplantae > Streptophyta > Magnoliopsida > Solanales > Convolvulaceae > Cuscuta > Cuscuta epithymum. The sequence goes on along the minus strand of CAMAPF010000018.1, from coordinate 806,649 downwards.
GTTCTAGTCCCATTATTTATTTACTACGTATTTAATTAGTAACGGTTATGAAACATTTTTTAAGCGGACGTTGATCTAAAAGCAAATAAAAGCGGGGAGGATGTAAAATTTAAAATATATAAAAATAAATAAAATATAGGGACTTGCTGGCGGACCGCAACAGGTTTGAACCAAAAATATAGGTCTCTAGCCTTCCTAATATTTTAGGACCTAGAAACAAACGGTGTCCATCACTAATTCACATATAAGCATGTTTGTATTTTTCCAAACAAGTTACTATTACATGTATAATAGTGATCAAATTTATGGTGAGACCAAATAAAGTTTAAATATGGTGAAACCAAAAAGCTAAATATTCTACTTGAGTCAATTTCGATTAATTTTAATTGACTTGTTTCACTCATGTTCAATTTTAGCATGTTTTGCTCGACTTTGGTCATTTTATGTTTTATTCGGTTCAATTTTCTATGAAATGGTCCTTAATACTAGCTTCATCCCACCAACACTAAGACATGAAGAGGTGATGCAGTTATTAAGAAAAATGACTTTATGCGGTTGCTATATATTGAATTGATAGAGTATAAATAAATTAGGAATAATTTAGAATCACACAAATTTATCAAATTTGACATGAGACAATCTTAGTGGGACGGATCGAAAAGGAAAAATAAGACAATCGGGATAGAAAGAGTACCAACAAATTGATTAATTACCCAACTAAATACATAATTGAATACGAGTAGAATTGTAGTATTAAAAGCGAATAAAATCAAAAGTTACATGCATAAATCTACATTTAAAAAAAAAAAGTAAACTAGGAGTTAAAAGATATGAAAATGACAAAAATATATTTTAAAATTAGAGAGATATAAGTGATAATACATCAATATCAACATTTGAGTCCGTTTTTTGAAGTTGATCTCACCTAACTTGTTTGTAGAAAAAATTTTAAAAACTAAAAAATATTTGTACACTTTCATTCAAAATACTCCTCCGTATAATACTTGTATCATTCAAAATATTTATAGTCTCTTAAGAGCAAGTGAGCAACAATTTTATCCAAACAACATTCCATCAAAATTTCCCCAAAAATGAAAGTAGTTAGGAAACGTAAAATTGAATCTGAATCTTTTATTTTGAGTTCGCTTGGACGAAGAGCAGAAAAATATTTTTCTTTCTTAAAAATTAGATCTAAACTCCAGCGCACTGTAGGCTCTGTGGCAGTTTCTTTTTCTTTCCTGCACCTTCCCGGCATCTTCCTCCCCATTTCTGAGAAATTGCCGAGACCTCCTCTCTCTATCTCTCTTCCATCGCCGACCCGACACGACAATTAAACAGCGTCCCTGCCTCTCTGTCTTACTCTCCAAGTACATTCCTGAAGCTAAATCACTAGATCTTTTATGTTGACGCGCTTATGTACACATTCGCTGTTCTTATATGTTCACTCAACCTCTTTTACCGATGCTGTACGTGATGTGCACGTTGTTTAATGCGTAGGTTTTAGTCGGGTTGCCTCCTCTTTGGACATACCATATGATATGCTGGTGTTGTGTTCTGTCTTATAGTTTCTGGATTTTGTAGGTGAATTGCGTTCCTGTGAAGTTTGAAAAGATCTATAAAGTAGTGTAAAAGGAATCAATTTAGCGGTTTCTCCTGCGGCAGTGCATAAGAAGAAGATGAGTAGAGGCGCGGATGAAAGTAAAGGCTCGCCTTACAGGCGACATAAGAATGAAGATTTGGAGTCCAGGCAACCCCACAGGGGGTATTCTGACGAGGATGAGGAGAATCGTGACCCTTTTGATATTTTCCGCACCAAGAGTGCTCCTGTTGACCGCTTGAAACGATGGAGGGTCAGTTTTCTGATTTGTCTTTCTCTGTGTATGTCTGGTGTTGCAACAAAATCGTATGTTTGGGTGTATGCTGTTTACATTTCCGCAATTTGTATCTTTATTCCTTGTAAAAATGTACATGGATGACCTTGGCACGAAGTTAATTGTTTGTTCTAGATTCGGAAATGGTTGCATCATTGTATTCAGTTCCCAGTTCCATTTCTATATAATTTCGAATTACCTTTTCTTTGAAAACAGTTCAACGTAGCAGACTATATGACATGGTGTATCGAATTTCGCCTGTGATATTATTTCTCCCGTACATGCATAAGTTCTGACTAAGTTATGTTGCTTCTTTCCAGCAAGCAGCACTTGTCTTGAATGCTTCTCGCAGATTTCGATATACTTTGGACTTGAAGAAAGAAGAAGAAAGAAAGCAATTGATAGCTAAAATTAGAACACATGCACAAGTCATACGTGTAAGTTTTTGTGTACAATATGAATGGCCTCTCTCTTTTTGCATTTTGCTCGATAGAATCATCTATAAAACATACTAGTATCAGTCAATAGCTGAGTTCAGGACATATGTGCAAGTCAAACAGGTGATTTTCTGGTGCCTTACTCGAACATTATTTTTATGTTTTGTTTGCCAGGCAGCTGTGCTTTTTCAAGAAGCAGGGCGAGCTGCTAAAGGTATATGCCCTTTTATTGAAGTAATTGCTTACTATTGTAAACTGCACCCTTTTTGGGTCTGCCAAGCTGTTCGCATAACATCCCCATTGTGATTCTCATTAAGACGCTACCTAGCCTGTATTAGCTTACTAAATTTTCTTCTTAGGACCTGGAACTCTTAAAGAACAGCCAGCTGCTCCACGACCAGATAGTGAATTTGGCATCAGCACGGAAGAGTTGGGATCAATATCGAAAGAGCACAATCTTCCTGCTTTACAGCAATATGGAGGGGTAAGTTCTCTGTCATAAACTAAACTTAAGTTTGTATATCTCCTCACGGTAGTATTCTTACTGTTCCATTTCATGCCCCCCCCCCCCCCCCCGTGCTGATGTTTCCACACCAGGTTAGTGGGGTGGCAAAAAAGTTGAAAACAGATTTGGAAAAGGGAATACTTGGCAATGAAGCGGATTTATTGAAGCGAAGCAGTGAATTTGGATCTAATACTTATCCACGAAAGAAGGGACGAAGTTTTTGGGTATATAGTGTGCCAATTTCAGAATGGATAATTGTGTCTAATCTCTATTTTTTGATGTCAATGCCAACTACATTTTTTTTTTAAATTTATTTATTATAATTATTATAGACGTTTCTTTGGGACTCTTGTCAAGATACAACCTTGATAATTTTGATGGTAGCTGCAGCTGCATCTTTGGCACTAGGGATTAAAACTGAGGTAAATTTAATTGGTTTGACTATCTTCTATGTATCAAGTTTAAGATTTTTTTCAAAATATATGTGGACAGACAGACCCCCCCTATCTGATGAGTTTCAGCATGTAAATTACATTTTCATGATGATTTTATCTTGTATTCAAGGGTATAAAAGAAGGATGGTATGATGGAGGGAGTATTGCATTAGCAGTAATCATTGTCATCGTTGTTACAGGTGAAATATTTCTCAACAGTTATGCTCCCCATGCTAATATATACCTTCCTATCAAGAAAATCATTAATTAGAAAGATACGACGATTCTGTACTTTATTTCTAAGCTTAATTAGATATGACTATTTCCATAGGCTCTGTTACAGATATGTTTGTCATATCAGAACTATGCTCATAACCGCATCTCAATATCTCATCATTTAGTGATTGCCTGAAGTCTATGACTAAACATTCTTTTCCACTACTTACCAGGATGGTTTAACAGGATAGAACTACCTAAACTCTTAGGGAGTGTTTGGTTTATAGCATACCTGCCCTTTTTTAGCTTCCTCAAGTGATTGTAGCTGTTTGACATGCTCAAACAACTATTTCAATGTTTGGTAAAGGGCTGTTTGATCATTTGACTTTTTGATGGGAATCAGCGAAACAGGAAAATGCCACTTTGATTTTTTTTTTATATGTATTTCTCTACTGTGTATTTATAAGTTTAAAAATAAACTAAAAAACAATCCAATAAAATAGTAACTCATTAATAGAATTGAAAATAATAGTGTAAATATTACCATTATGGTCACTAATGGTAACAATGTAAAAGTAGTGACGAGTATCATTATTTTTATGGTCACTATTATTAGTAGTAGCACATACGAAAGTTAATAAATAAATATGTAATAATAATGATTATTATCATTCTTATGGTCAATATTATTATTAGTAGCACATAAAAAAAGTAAATAAAAATAGAATAAATTGGCACTTTGGTAGCATAGCAAGTTGAGGGTGAAAAGTAAATATCCACTACCTTCATAAGATGCAAAAGATTTTCAAAAAGACCACCAAAATGTTAGATATTTGAAGGAGGTAGGCAAAGCCTTCAATTAGAAAGTGATGCTGCAGCAGACTGCCAGAGCTTGTTATGACAGTGATGGGGTTGGAAAATATAAAGATTTTATAGTTCTGTCTTTTTATGATTTAGGGGTTGCCGAACCTCTTTTTGTATAAGCTAATTGGTATCCAGCAGCTAAATGCCTATAAGTTAAAATTGATGTATGGGCAGTATGTCCTGTATGCTGATTAATTGGTTGATCAACAGTGTGAGCTGATGTGGGTGAAATTTTGGAGGCTAATTGGTACCCTTCCCGCCTTTGAAAAAATTGACAAGACCACATATGCAATTGTTTATATATATGTGTGTGTGTGTGTGTATTGTCAAATCTTATCAGAATTGCCAATCAGGTTTTCTAAGAATGTTCTTGTGGTGCTTGATGTTCTGCAGCTGTAAGCGACTACAAACAATCCCTTCAGTTTCAAACATTAAATGATGAGAAGCAAAACATTCAACTTGAGGTGTGTTGAACACGCTAGCTGTGCTTTCTTCTTTGTCAATATTGCTTGCCATTAATGTTTGTGTAAAATGCACAGGTTGTCCGTGGTGGACGAAGAATTCAAATTTCTATATTTGAGATTGTTGTTGGTGATGTTGTACCTCTAAAGATTGGTGATCAGGTGAATGCCATCTCTCTTCTTCGTCTTCAAAAGTGTTGATCTCGATATAATTGTATTGACCAATGCTCTCTTGCTTGCTGATTTCCTTTTCAAGGTTCCTGCTGATGGTCTTGTAATCGCTGGACATTCTCTTGCACTTGATGAATCAAGCATGACAGGCGAAAGCAAAATTGTGAGTAATTAGACGACCTGGTCTGATGTCTCAGTTATAATCTTCAACTTCCTACTAACTTGGACTTTTTGGTTCTCACAGGTTCATAAAGATTCAAAATCACCATTTTTAATGTCTGGGTGTAAAGTAGCAGATGGCTATGGGACCATGCTGGTAGTAATCTATGTTCATGATGTCTCACAATTTCATTAAAATTACCCTTGTCCTAGACCTTAAGTAAACTTGACTGTTTGAGGTACAGAGTGCATTTTGGTGCAACTCTATTACTCTTAAGTCTGCAGTTTTGATTTATTTATTTTTATGTATGCATACTTACTCTTTTGAGAATAAGGCTTGGATGTTGTTGTTGTATACTTAGTTGCTTTGTGAACATCTTGTGCGTGTGATATATTATTCTCTTTAAGAAGAATCTTGTCTAAGTTGAATACTTTGCTAAATTAGCAAAATTGAATATGTGAACATTGGTCATGCATGAAAGCTGCTAACTTCTTAACGTGGATCCAGGTCTTGAGTGTTGGGATACATACAGAGTGGGGATTACTAATGGCTAGCATTGCAGAGGATAATGTGGAAGAAACACCACTGCAGGTTGCACTTATTAAAATTTACAGGGCCACTAACTATATAAAATGCCATCATGTGTAAATGTGTAATATTTTGTTTTCTATGTTCTACATCAGGTCCGATTAAATGGTGTGGCTACATTAATTGGTATGGTTGGCCTTGTAGTTGCTATAGTTGTTCTCATTGTCCTTGTGATAAGGTATGTATGGATTTGCATCTTGTCAGATGTTTCCTTTCTTTTGCCATGAATCTGCTCCTAAAGCTAAGTGAGTTATTGTGCAGATTCTTCACTGGGCACACCGAAGATCCCCATTTTGAGGCTGGAAAGACTAAAGTTGGTCATGCTATAGATGGGGTTATTCAAATCTTCACTATAGCGGTATATGTCCATTACATTTTTTATGTTTCTTTTCTGGTTGCTTTCAAATTTTCACAAATGTGACACACATCTGTAGGTTACCATTGTAGTTGTGGCAGTACCAGAAGGTCTTCCCTTAGCTGTCACTCTTACGTATGTTTTCTGACATTCCTATTAAGTTCTAAGTAGTTATCCTTATAGTTGCTTCATTTGGCAGTTCACTTTCTAATATCTACTCGGGCTTCCTGGCACTACTTAGTTAAACTTATTAATGCATAGCTTGTTTCATTTCAAGAAGTTGTCCAATGTCCATTACATTATAGTTCTTCACATTATCACTGTCTTATATGTGTTGTAGGCTTGCCTATTCAATGAGGAAAATGATGGCAGATAAGGCTTTGGTATGTGTAGCTATTGTCACTATTGTTTGATGCACCACATTCTTGTGTTGGTTATTTTATGATTTTATCAGAAGCACTCTATAAAAACTACTTTCTTATTTGTGGAAAAAACAATTGTTGTTTCAGGTTAGGAGACTTTCTGCATGTGAAACTATGGGTTCTGCAACCACAATTTGCAGTGACAAAACTGGAACGTTGACTCTAAACCAGGTAGGCATGTTCTCTAGTTTCAGTCCTTTTTCCAATCTTCTGTTTCCATTTTGCAGTTCTTCTTTTTATCAATTGTTTTGTACTTCTTTTTCACTTGTCTACTCTAATATGGCTCTGCTAGATGACTGTTGTTGATGCATATGCTGGCGGAAAAAGAATCAAAGACCCAGATGATAAATCCCAATTTCCACAGAAGGTCACATCTCTCCTCCTCGAAGGCATTGCTCAGAATACAACTGGCAGCGTCTTTGTTCCAGAGGTAGGACCATATAGATCTTAGGTCTCTTCATAGTTCTCATTTTCATCTACCTTCTCTGTCATGTTAAGCTTATGAGATTCATACTAGTGATACAAGTGCTTCAATGCATTTGGGGAGAGGTGCTAGGAACTGCAAGTGTATATAACTAATAAAGGTTGAAGCTTTTATAGATCTTGAAATGCATTAATTCTAAAGCAACTTAAATATGAAGTAACTTGTCACAGCCTCATGTAATCGTATGTATTTCCATCGTTCCCTGCGGATCCTCATCTTTCTGTCAATTCAGTCTGGGTACTTACAGTTCATTTACTTATGCTCTCTTATGTTTGAATTCCTGCCTTCTGGCTTGTTTTTTAAAACTTAAGTGTCTTATTTTAAGAGAGTTTTCAAATAAAATATCGCTTCTCTTGGGTCTCATCTTTTCTTGTATAGATTCCATCTCTGTTTAGTTTCTCATTTCAATTCCGCCACCTTCCATTTTGATTTAGTTTATCTCATTTTACACGATATTATTTTTTCCATTTTAGCCTCAGTTTTAGACTTACTTATCGTTATGGTCAACTACTAGAGAATTTGACACACAGTAAGAGCAGTTCTCCTACCAGCCCTTATTCCTAATTTGGTCTGGAAGAAGCTTTTACAATCAGGAAGGAAATTGGCATTGAGATCATGGTGTGTCACGTGTGTCATGTGGTCTGCAATTTTTTCAAGGATGTCAATAGTTTGTTTTCATTGTGGGCCTGTGGCATATATATAATATATTCTTTGCCCGATTGTGCTGCTTCAAATCTATTAGAATATTTTTCCTGAGGTATGTTTTTTTGAAGTGTTGGAATAAATGCTGTTTCAGCTGTAATGTTCCTTTAACACCATCTCCTGCCATGGAAACATCGTCATTATAGAAAATAAGATAGGCTGCTGAAAAATGATAAGTGACATTCAGATAGGGAAAGTATTTGAATACATTCCAAGAAAAATAATGAGCCGCTAAGCCGCTAAAATCTAATTGCATAAAATAAGTAAAAGCCTTCTTGTAACATTCATTTGTGTTAGTATTTTGACTATTTGATTTGTTCTATTATCGTTACAAAATGAGGTAACATATGAATATATGAGTAGCCCTGTTTCTTTGTCATAGAAAACATGCCAACTGTTCAAATTACTATATGTACTTTCTTTTTGTGGGAGAGTTGCTATAGTCACAGTGATTATGTCGAGTATCATCATCCATATCATTTCATTGATATGCTTTAAGCTGCTGCTATGTTTTATGGTGTGCATTTTGACAGGGTGGTGGAGCACCTGAAATTTCTGGATCACCAACAGAGAAGGCCATTCTTCAGTTTGGAGTCAAAGTAAACATCATGTCATCATTACATTAGTTGAAGGCCGTGTACCCTTTGGGCTTTTTATCCCAACGTTTTCTTTCACTGATTGATAAAACTTCTTATACTTTGGATCAGTTTAGTTTTCTAATGTTTTTCTTTCTTATAGATTGGGATGAATTTTGATGCCATTAGATCTGAGTCAGCAATAATACATGCCTTTCCATTCAATTCAGAGAAGAAACGAGGCGGTGTTGCCGTGAGACTGGTAATCTGTGCATTTTTTCATGTTCAATTGCATTTATTTTGCTTCTGCTGAAAATATCTTAGTGTTTCTGATTTCATAAGATTCATTGATAGAACTATACACAGCTAGGTAATAGTAAAACAGAATGAAAACAAGCTTAAGAAACAAGAAATAATTAACTCTTCATTAATGGAGGTAAACCAGTACAAACGAGTCCCAAAGAAAGGAGAACAGTCTAACAGCCTGTTTGACCTCTCCCAACTTATTCTATTTATAGCCTCCTAGCTCAACCGAAAGTAATTACTAGCTATTAACAGAAAACAACTATTAACCAACTAGTCTATTTAGACTTGACCAAAGTATCTATCCTTCTTATTAAGAGTAGCCGTGTCCCTATCAATACTCCCCCCCTCCCTAAACATCCACCTTGCCCTCAAGGTGGGTGATAGGAAACAACTAAGATCTTCCCCTTCCACTTCATTCTTGCACCTCTCCCTTCCCAATACATGACTTGACTGATTGCTGGACAAGGAACTTCCATACTTGAATCTTCCTCCTCACTTCTTCTAGTAAATGCAGCAATAGATCCTCTACCTTCAAAGCATCAATACTATTCATGTGGCTTTGTTCATGCTGGTATTGAGCTTTACCCATCACTAACTGTTCAATCTTCCATTTGCTCATAGTTCTTGCTTCAGGATATAACCCAAGTCCTTGGGTTTCAGTTGCTTCACTCCTTGGAATTTTAGCATCTGACATCTATTCCCTGGGACTGATAAGAAGAACATCAGGAACATCACTTGCAGAGGTTCTAAAGGAAGCTTTCCAATAGGAATCCTGTGACCCAGCATTGATAGGTGCAAACAATGTAATTAGTGGTACAGAACCTGCTGCTGTTTCGATTATGGATAAAAAACTGGCACAAGGAAACTCTGCAAGATACCCTTTGCCTTTTGGGCAGCCTGACCTATCAATACCATCATCTTTAATCAAACATTTGGAAGAGCCTCTTAGTATGGCAGTCATAGAAACTGGATTTCCATTTTAAGTCACCCACCTAGGACCAACAACAAGAGGTCCAATGTAAACTACACCCGATGTATCATATTTCTTGTCATTTGTATTCTTGATCCCTTTGTCAGTAAATACCATCTGGAAACAAGTATACAGATTAATGGCATCTCCCTAACATTTCCCTTGTCATTTCCAGTCAATCCTACTCCAAACCCCTTTAGGATATATTTCATGGAATTCACACCGTCAGTTTTGAAACCCTCAAACTGATTCAGGTCTTCCAACATTCCCTTTGATGAAGGGTGGTGCACAAAATCTATTAGGACACCCAACTCCATTTTATTAACTCTACCGAGTATTCCCGCAATCTTCTCCTGCCATGATTCAATAAACCTTTTTTCTTCTACTTCAGCAAGGAATTTCTTGGCATCCATCCACCAGATCCTGATGTGGGCCTCTGATGTGGGCCTGCTGCTTTCTTATCTGCAGAAAAAACAATGACACCATACACCCACTTCTCCAGTCTATGCATTATTACCTTTACACACTTCTTACTATCCAAAATTGTCAACAAGAGATTAGATAGATTGCCTGAGGTATTTTCTATTTGCAGCTACACAAGGAATCCAAGTTCCAGAACTCTACCAATCCAAGAATTAAAATCTTTTGGGTTTCGGTCTAGGGTACTAGTATACCTTCGAACTCCATAGGTAAGGTTATCTGATTTGCGCGCTTCAGACTCTTCTAGATTATCTGGTAAATCAACGCTTTCTGCCCCTTCCCGAATACCCCCCTTCGTCTCCAATTCTTGAACTGAAGATGTAGACAGTGTCGTCTTCAACTCTGTGTTCCGTGTAGGCGGTGGAGTTCCAAGCAATGAAAGTTGCGCCTGGTGAGAGACGACTAGAGAAGACATGTTGTGAGAGTCCGTGAGTGAGGAAGTCTGCGATCTCGGAGAAACGACTGGAGATGACTCCTGCGAACTGATAGCTGATGCTTGCGGACTAAGACCAACTGTCGCTGACCGCTGAGAACTGAGATAAACAGTTCGTGACTGCGAACTAGAAGAAACAGTTCGCGACCCTTTCTGCGAACTGGTGGACGACTGCTACAAACTTTGTTGGTCAGATAGCGGATGTTGCCTACTGGCTACTGTTCCTCGATTGATCCCCAGGTCCTCTGCGAAGCCTCTGCTCTTCCGATCTCTCTTCCGATCTCTCTGAACTATCTGAGTGCCGCGTGTGTTGATGATGAGAAGTGCGATGCGATGCGTTTGACGCATGCGATCTGCTTCGCGATTGATTTTGGATTTTTCTCTCCAAGTTTGCGAATGATGTCTGCATCGCCGTGTGCATCGCCATAAAGTTTTCATCCAACCTCTTCACCATTCTTTCAACATCGTTCATTCGCATCTCCATTTTCGTACGCGTACAGACCATGATACCACTGATAGAACTATACTCAGCTAGGTAATAGTAAAACATAATGAAAACAAGCTCAAGAAACAAGAAACAATAAACTCTTCATTAATGGAGGTAAATCAGTACAAGCGAGTCCCAAAGAAAAGAGTAAATGACTCTCTAATCTTCCCAGTCCCAACTTATTCTATTTATAGCCTCCTAGCTCAACCGAAAGTAGTTACTAGCTATTAACAGAAAACAACTATTAACCAACTAGTATATTTACTTCTTCTAGAATAGACTTGACCAAAGTATCTATCCTTCTTATTAAGAGTAGCCGTGTCCCTATCATTCATTATCTCAATAAGCTCTTGGAGCATTGAGAGTGAAGGAAAATTGAAAAGAGGCTGTAGAGAAACGCCCATCTATCTCTATCTGATAGGCATTGCACCACTCATTTCTTGTAGATGTATTCACCACATCATCTGTCTATGTACTTGCATGTGTATGTGTTTCTTTCATGCTAACCGTTTAATCTACATTGATAGTATGCTAGGCATGGAATCATTGGTTTTTCTGATTTTTTAATCATACTAAATCTCATCCAATGGGTAGTATAAATATGTTTTGGGACAGATTATCTGATGGAGTAGAGTAGATTATTCAGGACTATGTTTTGGATTGAAAGTATAGGGTAAGTTGGTTTTTGGGCAACACAGAATGAAACAAGAGATTGTCTTTGTAGCTTTTTATTGCTGAAATTGATCTTGGAGTGCAAATGGAATCATGGGTCATTTACTTTTACTTTCTGGAGATGTCTGGCTTTCAGTGTCTCATGCAGAATGCTTTTTCAGTCTGAACTTTCAGATACCCGATTGCTGCATTTTTCTTATCATCTTATAGCATATTATGTTATTTGTTGTTGCAGAATGACTCTGAAGTTCATATACACTGGAAAGGTGCTGCTGAGATTGTTCTATCTTGCTGTAATAGCTACATTGATGAGAATGATAATGTGGTGCCTCTGGATGAAAATGAGGTTAGCGAACAATGGCCCTTTCTTTTGCTGATCTTATAATAGTGTTTTGGATGTCTGTCATACATTTTTTACTTTAAACAGTTGAAAATGTAACTGTCATTTAACTTGCAAATACAGAGATACATCTCTTTTGTCTCTCTCTTCACAATATACTTCATTGGTTGTATTATGCTTTGTACCCCCGATCAATAACTCTAAATGGCATTCACCGGGCTTAGTTAAAAAGAACTAAGAAGCAGGCATTTCCTAAAAAATGGGTTGTTTTTGACAGTTTAGGTCTTCTAAGACTTGCTTGGCTGCCTTAGACTAGAAATATTAGATTAGAACTTCGAAATAACACTAGTTAAACTAGAGATTGGACGGAAAATATTTAAAGCGGTTGTTTGATTAACAGTAGTTATTGGTTTGAATCAGTGATGGCCTGATTTGAGATTGGAAGACTTCTTAATCACTAACTTGAGTCAGAAAGCAACACTATATATAACTGCCAAGGAACTGCAATGCAATAGTTCACTGAGATTGTAAGACTATTCGATACTGACATAAATGATCAATCAATTAGTCACCCAGACAAGTTACCCCGGGTCTAGGGTCAATCAGGTCCCGGAGGGTCAACCAAGTCAATGATGTCAACCTGGTGAATATCCATAAAGCACATAACAATAATGTCCTAAAATATACATTTGGAATTACATGGACAATAAATAATGACCATAGCACACCTATTACAAAATCTTCAAAAAATCAAAAGTATTTTTCACTTATATTTGGAATTTTTTATACATAATTAGGAAGTATAGTAATAGCAATGGTATTGGTATTTATTATTACTAATAATTAATCATTAAATAAATAATTAATAACTAGTAGTACATGTTTTAAACTAGATACACTACAACAGCATCTAATCCTTGTTCCCAAAAGATTTTGGTGTCGGCTAACATGAATGGATCCAAGATATCAGAGGCAAAAAGAGAAGAAATATACGAAAAATAAAAAAATAAGGTAAGATAAAATGGATGAGATAAAAGTAAATATAATATAAAAATATCATAAGAACACATGAAAGATAAAAAGATAAAGCGGGTGGAAACTGAGTCGTACGAGTTCATTCGTCCTGGTTTTGGGCCAGGTGGAAACTGATTAAGCGGGTTGCCAATTTCCGGGTCTACCCGCTTGGCCGGTTGAGATATGATAACACAGGTTGCTATCTCTGCTACTCTTGAGTTTATAATGATAGTGGAGTGAAGTATAATCAATTCAGTTTATGTGTTAGTTACCTTTTCATGCGAATATGCAAATTATATCTGAACTTAAGAACTGTTTAATGCAATCACAGGTGCTGTGATCAGCTAAGTCATATACTTAAAGATCTCATAAATTGTACCCACTTAAAGCCTTAAATGACCTGTATATATTTTGATAGTTTTTGTTAACCAAACATGAGACTTGCACAATGCAAAATATCTCAAAACCCATTTACCTATTTTTAAACCCTTCAGGCACTTAAAATGTATGTGATGTGATGTGCAGGATACTTATATTTCCTATTTATAATTCAATATTCAATAGGAAATACTTGCTAACTTTGTTTTAATAATCATCATCCTGGTTTTTTGTCAGCAACTCGTATCCATCAAAAAGGAAATTGAAGCCATGGCAAACGATAGTTTACGTTGTGTGGCTATTGCATATAGGTCTTATGACATGGATAAAATTCCTAGAAGTGAAGAAGAGCTAAGTTGTTGGGGATTGCCAGATGGAGATTTGACCTTACTTGCTATTTTTGGGATTAAGGTATTGATATTAATTTAATATTTGTGTTGATGTAATAGTTACTAAACTTACTAATAGTCATGTCTTACTAGTTAGTGCTGTAGCATAATCATGACCTTCCTTTGACCGTTTTCCATCCATTGATTTTCTGCTTCTCAGTCCTCATCAGCATTCTGATTTGGAGCTGCTTCAGGTTCTTTGGTTTTTAAGTTTTCCACTAATTCATGTCTGCTACAGGATCCCTGCCGACCAGGTGTTGGAGACGCAGTTCAGTTATGCATACATGCTGGTGTTAAGGTAATCACATGCATGTTTGGTTTCTTTATTATATTGTGCTAAAGTTAATTGCAACAAGCCAATAACAAAAAGCACCACCATTTTTTGCCTCACATCACCTCTTTTTGTTTAGTAAAATGGTCATACAATAATATTTAAGCACCCGAATTCCATCTATGTTTATGGTATCTCCGGCACGCAGATAGAGCAGATGCATTGTTGGTTTAGAGTAGTTCACAAGTTCACGAATTAAAGTGCTTTATACCTATGATGGCATAAAAAATCATTCCCATGCAATGGACTTTTGAGTATGTAACAATTCGGGCTACTACTTCTGAGTTAGTACTTAGTAGTCGAAGTTCAAAACTTGATCATGTAAGCATAGGTGTTATTATGATCTAAAGTCTTAAGTTTAGAGTTTTCCTCATGAACCATGATAATATGATATGCGCCCATTGTACTTGTGGTCAAATACAAATTGAGAACAGGTGGAAGCAAGGTTGTTAAACTCGAGATCCTAGCTCGGATCGGGTAGGGGCAAGGAGATCGTAACTCGTGGATCGTAACTCGGATCGCAAGATCCTAAAAACAAAGATACCATGTGTGTATATATATATGTGTGTGTCTGTGTGTGCGCGCGTGTGTGTATATACACGCACACTATATATATTTAAACTTAAAACTTTTGAAATATGAATAACATAATGTCATTTTTGAATTAAAAGTTTAAAACACTTAGAACTTCTGGGAGTCAGGGACTCTTCCAGAACCACTTGAAGAACAGATTCAACAGAACAAAACACTGTAAAGTCTAAACAGAGAGGGACAAAGAGAACTTTATGCGGATAATTGGAAAAATATTAGACGGAGAACTGATGGACAGACATGAGTACGCGACTATAGCGCGACACTCCCCAGCCTTTTTATAGAACGGATTAAGTGAAGAAGAAGGTGAGTCGCTGTGAGTCTGGTTGCCGCTCAGGTATGTCGATAGGGGAGTTGTGTTGCGTAAATGTTTTTCTAAATTCAAAATTTGGGTCCTTTTCTATTTCCAACTCGCAGTCGTTTTGGGTTTTCCGACAAGTTGGGTCGTAGCCTCTCGCTAAGGCATGGATGACGAAG
Source organism: Cuscuta epithymum (assembly GCA_945859915.1). Lineage (NCBI taxonomy): Eukaryota > Viridiplantae > Streptophyta > Magnoliopsida > Solanales > Convolvulaceae > Cuscuta > Cuscuta epithymum. The sequence goes on along the minus strand of CAMAPF010000018.1, from coordinate 791,536 downwards.
ATCGACATAGATCGACGATTCTACGAGCTTACGATCTTACTCGACGATCCGTCGAGTTTGATGAGATTTCCGATCTTTTGTACGATTCACCTCGTCCCAGGTACCTTAACGTGTAACATCGTACGATTCAGCGATCTAACTCGCGATCTTAATAACCTTGGGTAGAAGATTAGATGAAATTGTTATGTAGAAATTATGACACGAAGCGCACACATATTGACCATTCAAGTGAGAAGTACCCCTATTAATTGAGGGAATGGAACACTTTAATGTTTTTAAGCTTTGCATTAACTTGGTAAGCCAGATAATGGTAATAATGTGTGTGCGGGGTTGCCATTATTCATGAAAGTTTAGCAAAGATTTGCCATTATGCATAAGGGAGAACTCAACTTGCAGCTCACCATATAATTTAAGAGGATAATCAGTCATAAATCCAAATTGAAGATATTGGCTTACAAACGTCCTTGTATTCAACATTTTCACCTTCCTGTCTAGGGTTGCAGTCGAACCAAAGTTTTAGTTGTTTGAGTTCAGTTGGTTTACTATGATACTATAGACCCTAGCTCAAGTTCTTAACTAATTTGTATTTCATCAATATGTGTTTGAGATGAAAGCACTGATTAAAGCACTTCCATTTTCAGTAAAAGCATAACTTGTTTACATATACATCTATATAAAAGTGCCTTTAACAAAATTGCCCTCTTTTGTTATTTGTGCTAAATTGGGTATATTTCTTCAAATTCAATAGGTAAGAATGGTTACTGGTGATAGTATTCAAACTGCAAAAGCTATAGCTTTGGAATGTGGAATACTTGGATCAGATTCGGATGCTACTGAGCCAAACGTGATAGAAGGGAAAGCCTTCCGTGCATTATCTGAGTCTGATAGACAAGAAGTTGCCGAAAAGATATCTGTACATATCGACACTGTTAAAGTAAACAATCTATATATTTTGAATATGGCAAATTCTGATTCTTTATCCTGTATTATTTACAGGTAATGGGAAGGTCATCTCCAAATGACAAACTCTTGCTTGTGCAAGCATTGAGGAAGAATGGGCATGTTGTCGCTGTGACTGGAGATGGAACTAATGATGCTCCTGCATTACATGAGGTATGCTTAAAACTAGGTTGCTGTTAGATGTCTAAACTTGTTACATGATATGCTGACTTGTCTACTTCCATGAGTCCATCAAGTACCCTAGTGTTCTCTTACAAATCATGTCATGCAAAAATGAAGACATTCATGTCATCTGTCTGGTCGTTGGTTGCTTCTCCAGTATAACTCATGAAGTGTATTTTTTTGTTTCCTCTCTGTCTAGGCTGACATTGGTCTTGCTATGGGCATTCAAGGTACTGAGGTTGCCAAGGAAAGCTCAGATATCATCATATTGGATGACAACTTTGCTTCAGTTGTAAAGGTTAGTGAAATTCTGTGCCAGTTTACCATTGTACGAGAATGGTTTGTTGAAGACTCTTACAGGTCTATGCTATGTTTAAGACATTGGTTGCATGTAGGTGAATCAAGTGGATTTTATAATTATATGTTAATTAATCATATAGCTAAATCAGAGACTCATTACAGGATTTGTTGTTAATTAATTTACTCCCCATATTATGCATCCATTTGTGCTAGACTTGCAGTTAAAAATAAGTAGAGCGTAGAGCTAAAAATGTTCTCACTTCTAAGGCAACCATATATCCAATAAATGAAGCTAGCACATGGAGAAATCCAGTTAACCACTAGTTCCTTAATTAAAATATGAAAAGGAGATCAGTTGATTTAAAAAATATAAAAAACTGTTCAATATGCATATATTTTAATTAACCACTGGTTCCTTAATTAATACACCCTCTGTTCCTAGATTATTTACTTACTTTCTTTTTTAGTCCATTGCAAACTTGTTACCCATTTCCTGGCAAGCAAAGCAGCTTGTGTTCGCATTATTTTTCATTATTAAATTAATTTCAGCCACATAGTTTTCACTTGCTTAAACTTTGCCCAGTCAAATTAAGACATTATATAGATATAGTGGTAGTATGAGAAGTAGTATATTAAAAAACAGGAAAATGAATATAAAGTAAGAAATGAAATACTCAAACACTTAGATGCTTAAAATTGATTTTTTTTGCTTGCAACACAGCCTTAGAGTGGTTTTGGAATTTTGGGTGTCGACACAAGCTGAGCAAGCTCAATTTTTAAGGATTGTTTTGGGAACGTAATATCTCTATATCCGATGTAAAGGAAAATGTGGAAGTGTTACTTTTAGTTTTTAATTAATCACAAAAATAGTGTCAACATTTTTAGCAAGGTTTTAGTTTTTTGAATGTGACAATCCTCTGCGGCTTTATCCCAAAGCATTTTATGTTCTTTTTTGAACGTGACAAAAATAAGAACTCGCTTTTTCCCTAATTTATGTAGTTACTTCAAATAAATAACATATTAATTGCTACTTTCTAACATGGAACGTAGGTTGTTCGATGGGGTAGATCTGTGTATGCTAACATTCAGAAATTCATACAATTCCAGCTGACTGTGAATGTTGCAGCTCTTGTAATTAATGTGGTTGCAGCAGTATCTGTTGGAGATGTCCCATTGACAGCTGTACAGGTCTGCAATTAGTAGACGACAGTTGTTGAATTGGTGTGTATAATGTATGTTTGCTTACATAAACTTTGTATGTTGTGGTTTAACCATGCAGCTTCTTTGGGTAAATCTTATTATGGACACTCTTGGTGCACTTGCTCTTGCCACAGAACCACCCACTGATCATCTAATGGATAGACCTCCTGTCGGTCGAAGGTTAGACTTGTTGAACCTTGCAAATTCTTGTGCTGTCTTTCTATCAAATTTTGAATGTATCATTTTTTGCAGACCAGAGGGTTATGCAAATATGCTGGTTAAGTTTGGGGGTAGTAGTAGGCTAAAGACTGAACACTGTCCCACAAACCCAAACACAAGCATTCTTTTAAAACTTTTATTCAGGAAACAATACATAATGGTTGGATTATGCTCCTATTATTCAGGAAATATGATGTCTGGTTGATGCCTATAAACTTTTAAACTCTACATGCTTGTTTGTATCCATAATGTTACTTGCTGGTTTGTACGTTTTCAATAACAATACAATGCAGAATATTTGAATCGAAATAACGTTATCAACTGTAATTTAGGGAGCCACTCATAACCAATGTCATGTGGAGGAACCTGATAATACAGGTATCGCTCTTCTGTGTGGCATCTGAAACATAGTTCTCAGTTCTTGCAGTCTTATATTTATTATATGTTCTGTTTTTTCGACTGACATATGATGGCATTGATACAGGCTTTGTATCAAGTTACTGTCTTGTTGGTCCTCAACTTCCGTGGTAAGGGTATCTTGAAATTGGATAACTCCAACCGCGACCATGCTGGTGATGTGAAGAATACAGTGATTTTCAACACATTTGTCCTCTGCCAGGTATACATCAATGAAATAAATGTAACAGTGAAGTAAACATGCTTCGCCTGCTCTGTTACACTATTTGTAATTCAATTCATGTGTCTTGAAGACTTGAACCTTTGATTTTTATTTACATGTTTCAGATTTTATTGGTACATATTTTTTTGACTTGATCAACATAATGGCTCTTACTCATGCACAATCCATTTTGTAGATATTCAATGAATTCAATGCCCGGAAACCTGATGAGTTAAACGTTTTCAAAGACGTTCACAAGAACCGTTTGTTTGTGTCGATTGTCAGCTTTACTCTTGTACTTCAGGTGCTTGTTCCTTTTAAACTTTGTGAAATGCATTTCTTTTGCGGCATCATTTTCTTTGAACAGTAAACAGCTGGTTCTATTGGTATTCTTTGTACCTACAACTTCATGATATCTTGAGCATAGTACAAGACCTATATAGGGAAATACTGGATCTAAATCTTGTAGAACTACGAAGGCTAACCTTAAGCCGTAGAGTAATAGTAAATTAGGATATTACCAAAAGCATGCTGGTTGTATTTACAATTTCTATAATTTAACAGTTATCACTATACGTGCTGACTTATTTTTTCCTTTGTCAGGTTATCATTATCATGTTTCTTGGAAAATTCACCTCAACGGTTAGACTCAGTTGGAAACTATGGCTGGTTTGTATCGCTATTGGCTTTATCAGGTCAGTTTTGTGATCTCCACTCATCCTCTTATGGCACATGTAGTTCACTATTGATATTTGTATCAGAATTGTGGACTAGGAGTATTTGTTGAATTGTTCATCTAGTATTGATGGCCACTATCTAAATCTGATTGCTATGAAACAGCTGGCCTCTTGCCGCCCTTGGGAAGTTGATACCTGTTCCTGAGATGCCATTCAGTGAAGCCTTGCGTGGAAAAAGGCACATTCGTAGATAAGTTTCAGACCTTCAGGTGACTACCATACTTATTTTTATTTCTTCAAGATTTGATTATATAAGCACATTGATTATCCCCTGTATTTTAAAAGTTTGTTTTGTTTTGTTTTTGTTTCCTGTTTTGTTATGTTAACATTAACATCTGGGGTGGTTCAGGTTTGTAGTACGGTCGGTTCCATGAAGAGTGGTGAATAGTAGTTGATATGGATGCAACAGGGTCGGTTCCATGATGAGAGCTTTTGCTCTCATCATCCACGATATACAGTGCTAACAGTGTGTAAAACATGTACATACAACTTTATTGTAGTTAGAATCTAATTATATGCAAATGCTACCTGTTCTCCCTACAACCCAAGCTTTACAAATTTGTGCATGTGCATGTTTGATGTAGGCTTTAGAGTTTTTCTACCCTCGATCTATGAAAATTTTGCTACCTGATGTTTTTTTGTCACAATCTAAACCACAACCATACAACGAGTTTTTGTTGTCGCCATGTTGCGCCCTACAATACGACGATTGCTTTTAAGTTTTCCTTTTTGGCTACACGCAATTGCTTTGCTTCGACAATGTTTTGTGCCAATTGTTTACCCATCTGGCCATCTGCTTGTTTTACTTTTTCTGCCATTATCATTTATCATCACTTTGCCGTCACATGTTTGCTACTTTTTTGCAATTACCCATTTTCCACAAAATGTTACCATCATGCAAATGAGCAAATCTAAACTATTACAAGCGCCATGCCATCACTTGACACTAATAAAAAAACTCCAATACACTTTTGTGTGTTTTTAGTCCATTTGAGCACTCCGTATACTGAACGAAGATTTGACAAATTCAAATTTCAAAGTGAAAAGTACGATGATAGCTGCAAAGACAAAATAGGTTCAAAGCGTCAAACTCTTATGGCCAGTTTGGTTAGCAAGTTGTCAAACTCGTGTATAGACGTACGGTAGTGCAAAAAATACCCGCCTGATAAACTCCAGCAGTTGAAAAATCGGTGTCAGTTTGATGAATTGATGATATAAAATGCGTGTCAATTTGTCAAGGTTCTCAAACAAAATTGTTATGCTTTAACTTCATACAATAACTAATTTTGTTCTTGCATAGTACTCCCAGTCTCATAAATCATGGCTTACATGTAAAATGATAATTTTTTTTAAACATGTAAAATGATTTCTTAAAAACTGTATGATTGAGTTTTGGGTAGAGAGTGAAAACATTAATTAAGCAAAATAAGCAAAGTTGGAAAATTTTAGTTGGACGTAAGGAGTGTGAATGATCAATTATAAACCTGTGTGATGCATTACGAAGGGAGTATTGCATACTAAAATATGTACAGGTATCTCTTTATGAATATTGACATATTGTGCACTTGTATTTCAAATAATGCAGAGTTCATCCACTTTTAGATGGTGTACTATTCTCGATTCTATCGTAGTTCATATTTCTTATGGGTGTATTTTATGTATATATTCTCGAGGTTGACCGGAGTGTATAGTCTAGGTTCTCAGAAGTTGGTGAAGAGCGAAGCAAATAGGAATGCGAAGATGTGAATATATCAGCTATACGCTTAGTTAAGGACTCAATATACTTTAAACTTGTTTGCGAAGTATGGAGCAAACTGCAAATAGGGATGAATAGATATGATGTAATAATAACGACTTTGTAGTAATACAAGAGATTGTAACGAAAAAAATATTGACCACTAAACTCTGTTCTTGCAATCAATATTTTAGGAGGACAATGGAATTCCAATCTAGAGGTCTCACATCACTTACGAAATCAATTAGACGGGTGGTAGGGCTGGATTCGGGCCGGGTCGGGTCCGGGCCGGCCCGGGTAGCCACCGGGTCCGGTCTGGTCCGGTCCGGTCACTGGCCGGTTCAGCACAGTATCGGTCCCGGGCCGGTTCCGGGTCGGCCCACCCGGCCCGAGTCCAGGAATGCCGGGTGGCCTCCTTGATTGCTTATACAATCTACAATTTTTGAGGTGTACATTTTGTAGTGACTGCACGTGGTTTTAGCAGTGGCGTAGGCACGAAACTAGGCTGGTCTGATACAAAGTAAAAAAAAAACACAAATGCGTTTTAGGCTAGGCCGGGATCTAGATTGACCCCCTAGCTGCTTGCTGTTTAAACCTCGGGACTCGCTTTGTACTATTTGCCAGGGGCGGAACTACTGTGGTGCTTGGGGGTGCTTGAGCCCCTGCAATGATTTCTTTCTTTCTTAAATATGCATATATATTTATTAATATATCATTACTCAGCCCCTGCAGCTCTGAGCCCACACAGAAGTCAGAACCCAGCAGCCCGTCATCGATCCCTTCTGTCGGTCCATCTACAGATTTATAACGTTCCAAACTTTCAGCCCAAGCCACATCTACCGATCTACGGACAGAAGCGGTCAGGGGCCCTCATCTTGTCCTCTCCTTTGCGCAGCAACACACAAAGTCAACACTCATGCGGAACAGCAACCCTGCGTCCCGTATCCCTTCCCAACGAGCACCAAGCCACCAATTCTTTTACTGTTCAACGAATCCGATGGGTGACGAGTGACGACAAGTCTAAGACGAGCGACGCCGTTCAGCCACTGATCCCGCCTTGTCAGAGGCCCGGAAGTCCGGAACACATTATGTTTCCAATTTGTTGTGAGTTTCTAAGTTTATTGTATTTTTGAGGAGTTTATTCATTATTAATTCAACTTCATATATTGTTATGTTTTGTGCAATGGGTTCTCAATTAATGGATATTTACCATTATTCTTAGAATGCGTTTTTTAAGATTATACTCATATATTACGTAGTATTTCTAGGTTTTTTCACAAACAACCCCAATGTTAGAATTTTATATACCGCTTCCGAGAGGTAGTAAAGGGCCAAACATCGATCATTTTTCATCGAATAATTTAACTTTTCGTCAGATGATGTCACTTCTAACACCGAAAATAATGGTTCATTATTCTCCATTTGCTTCATTCGTTGCTAATCAACGTATGTTTTTCAGAGTATGGCGTCCCGAAAATGTTTTTGAGAAAGATGTTTTTATTAAGATTGAGAATGAAGTCATAATATGACGATTTCAGAGTATGGCGTCTCGAAGACAAAGATTGTCACATCCCCTATTATTCCCCTTCATGAGACGCATCCGTTGCTAATCAAAATTAAAGTATTCTTTAAATAGTTTTATTTACATTTTTATTGTTTGGTTTATTATCCGTTATTATGTTTTCTTTTGTTAATGTGCACCCGCAAGCTGCCTGACCTGGTTCCGCCACTGCTATTTGCGTATCAGTCCTTGTGGTTTCGACTACGCGCATAGAACCCCCAATTTCATAGTCATCTTTGGGCTGAATGTGAAGCCAAATTATGGATGTGCTATGCAGGGGCGGAGCTAGGGGTGGCCACCCCTGGCCCTGGCCCAGCCCAAATTATAAAAATATCTATATTTTTAGTGTAAAAAAACTCGTGTAATTTTTTTCCAAAAATATTCTTTGTACCGGCCCAGTCCGGTCCAGTGCCCTGGCTCCGCCCCTGGTGCTATGCTACGTTCCAGTTTGTGGCTCATCGGTCTTACTTCGGTAGGCTCGTGACGTCCACATTATGTCGGCTTTGGCTAGTCGATAACTGGGCTGGGGTTCCAGCCCTCATCACTAGTACTATCCAGCCAATACCACAATGTGAGTGCACACAACGTCTCTAATAATTGTCGATTTGTAGGATTAGAGTGTTTATTTAGCAAATGGCGATATGCTAAATTTCATTCATTAACAGTCACTACTTTGAGTGTTTGTGTTGTTAAATCATCCTAGCCGTTCATTGGGAAAAAGAAACGACATAATAACAGTAGCATATTTGAGTAAGTAATGTGCTAAATAATGTTTGGAGCTACTGATAAAGTGATAAGTAATGTGCTAAATAAAAGTTTCTTTACGTACTAAGGGTATGTTTGGCACAACTAGCTGAAAAGATACTTTTGCGGACTTTTTAATAACTGTTAGCTTTTAGTGACTGAAAAGATCTTAAAAAGAAAAGGTGGTAGCTGTTTGGTAAAAAGCCGACTGTTTGATTTAGTTCGATTTGGTATACAAGCTGTTAGAACTAATTAATACTAAAAGTAACGGGCTTTTTTCAAATGCTACTCTCTGTAGCATCTCAAAAAAGATCTTTTAATTTTTGAAAAACTCTTGAAAATTGTCATGTCAAACACATAACTAGAAGCTTTTAGAGACTTTTTGAACAATACAAAAGCTAGAAGCCAAACATAGCCTAAATACTTGAGTCGATCAGTTTCTTTCAGTTTTTATGAAGGTAACTGAAATTTGAAGCTACTGTTAAAGTGATAAGTAAAGTGCTAAATAAAAGTTTCTACAGATTAAATTGAAAATTAAAATGATAGAATATTTTATTGCGTAGCTTTTTTAAAAAAATTAGGATCTTAAATTTAGAGGAAATTATATTCATTACGTTCATAAAAAGACATGCATCGCCGTCGGAAACATATCTTCAAATTTAAAGTTTTGGTCATTCAATTCTCTTTGTGAGGGTATTTTGATCCAGTAAAGGTCTTGTTTTTACAAAATGTGGCATCTTTAAATTATGAGAAAATTATCTTAGATATGACAAAGCTCATTCACTTTCTCAATGTGTGACCTTATTAGTTTTTTTTCAAAATAATACTTAAATTCATAATATTAAATAAAGGCTTTTTAGTCCCTGCAAACATATTACACACTTTGTTTTAACTCCTTGCATTTTTTTTTGTTTTACATCCCTGTAATATGCACTATTTTGTTTTTAGGCTAAGTGTAACTCTGAAATCACTCTATTTAGAATAAAAGTTATTGTCGGTCACATAAATCTATTAGAAATTTAAATTTATCTGTTTATACTATTTTAGAGGCTAATATGAGAGTTAAAAATGTAAAATTAATTATTCACATAATAAAAATTTGTATTAAAAACCTTGGAAAAAATAAAATTAAATGCCATTTCAATGGCACGACGAAGTATTAGATGAAACCTATAAATCGGTGTTATTTTGAGGTCAAATGAAGGTTGTTATCATTGGTGATGGAGTAAAAAGAAAACCGACACAAATGTTACAGATGAAAAAATAATAATTTTGCATAATGTAAAACAAAAGGTACTATAATTGCAGGGACTAAAAACATATTTAAACCTTAAATAAATAAAGAAATAAATTTTATGGACAACTATGCGCTTAATTGTTATTATAAAACTCTGACTTTCTACTCAACTTCTAAAAACCCTAGCCACAAGCCATTGTCGAGTCATCATCCGACCCAATCGTCGCACCCCGTCGCTGCGGCACCCGCAGCCACCATCACCGCGACACTTGCTCCTCTGTCACCGCGACTGTTCCCATGCTTGCGACTACCCGCGGCCGTCTCCATGCCACGACCGTCACCATGTTGTAGCGCTGCGGCCGTCCCCATGGTGCGGCGTTGCGGTCGTCACCATGCTGCAGCGTTGCGGCCGTCACCATGCCGCAACGCCGCGGCCGCCCCATGTCTTCGTGCCTGTCCACAACTGCAACCGCCCTCACGCGACGTTTGCTCACCGCGGCCATCTCCAAGTCACGGCCGTTCTCATGTCGCAACTGTCCCCATGTCGCGGCACCGCGGCCGTCTCCATTTCGCGTCGTCGGCGCCACCTAGCCATCACCTCCATCCTCCATCCGCAAGACTTCACTCCATGCCAACTCGCCGTCACCCTCAGCGGCTCGCCTCCATTCTCATTCGTTTTTCCTATTTTTAAAATTAGGGTTTGTTGACATTAGGATTTGTGGGCATTAAACATGGGTAGTGAACACAGACACTAAGCAGTAAGCATGGCCAGCGAACACAAAAATAGATATGGTTGAATATGGCGAGTGAATATGGCAATCAATAATGCATGTTATACATGAGTAGTGAATGAATGCATTGACGCAATGCGTTGTGCAGTGAATCGAAGACAATTGATCGTGTCATAACTAGGGATGGCAACAAGGCGAATCAAGAACAATTTTACATATAATCGTACCCGTCTCGTTCGGTAATTTTCCCGCCCATAACTGCCTCAACGGGTAATGGGTATAACCGGGATAACCGCATTATTAAATGAGTCATTGATAATTTAATATAAAATAATACTTTAGAAAGCAAAAATTGCATCGCCTAGACGACTCTAGACGTCAAACGCCACTTTAAAGTTTCGTATATCTACATGACGAGAAAGAAGACAACCTAAATTTATTTGAATCAAAATATACTTAATCAGAAAAATAATTAATTGTGATTTTTTTATAATAATCAAACAAGACTATAAAAATCTATTGTGAACTTTCATTCATACACTACAGTTAGTACATGTATTATTCATATATACACAATGAAAAGAGAAAAGTCTCATCTTTTAGTAGTTGCGAGACAAATAATAGATAAAAATGTAATAAATATAACTTCAAGATTAGCCATGTAATAGTCCCATGTTTTTGCGCTTTGCCCGGACCACCCTTGTCATATACATCATTCCGCCGATTCAGGTGGCGAGCTGAGACGGATCTTGGTTTTGACAACCGCGACCTCATCGATAATTGTGATGTTGAGTATTTAATTTTGTTGATGACTAACCATGCAGGAACAAAAGATGGAACTATCCTAGGGTGCATCAACATTATTGATGACTAACCATGCATGTGGACTAATGGATAGAACTGCTATGAGTTCTAGTAACAACGACATACTGAACTGTTCTTAGTTCTGTATAAATCCTTGCTGCACATAATGATTAGATTAATATATGATTACTTGATAAGTACCTTACAAAACTTACGTGATATCTTGCATGCTCTAAATATACGTAGACTATTTTAAATATCCTTCCATGCATGTCTTGATACTTACTTGGAAAAGAAAAAAGTTTATAAATGGAATCCTATTTTATTACCTAGTGACCGAAGCTCGTTTACATATGCCAAGAGAATATTCTATTAAAGGTGACCGTAGCCACTTTAGGTAATAACCGTAATATATTAAAATGAATATATCTTGGAGAATACTTGTTTGATAAAATGATTGATAGCACATGATTTGAGTGACCGAATTGAAACATGATGGTGCGTAGGTTATATATTACCACCTTCTATATATGAGTATGATATCTCGAAAATCTTAATTTGATTTTCTTATACATTGAGTTCGAATAAAGTAGCTCAATTTAGAAGGAAGGTTTTTCAAATTATATCAAGTCAAGTCCCAAGTTTGGAATTGAAGCTCAATTATTCAAGGAAAGAGATACACCAACGGACAAATCAAAGTGGGACCAAGAGAAGAAGTGTGTGCTTGGCCGAGCTATTGTTGAGAGATATTCACGATAAAGTTTACTAAAGTCCAAGGCACCTGAACCTGCTCAAGGAGTTCTAGATAGAGTTCTTTTTCTCTTCTTATGTTGTAATTGGGTTTTTTGAGGAATTGGCTAAGTGTAGCTGTGTAGCCACCTCAGGTTTTAATACAATGTCAACTCCCCCACACTTAGTTTTTTTACTCGACCTCGAGTAAAACCAAATGTTTACACAATGTCCATCAAAAGACCATGAGTTCATAGATAAGAAGAAATAAGGAACTAAAACCACCAAGTATTGTAGATGAAGTTACAAAACAAATTTTTCCTTGGGTTTAATGGTCTTCTATGCCCCTTACTTCCTTTTCTTTTCTTCTTTTTTCTTCTCCTTCCTCCCCAAGAGATAGTGTCCTGCAAAAACAAATTTTTCTCTCATATCTCTCATTTTGCCTAGGAGCCTTTTTTTGGGTTTTCATCCTAGCATCTCTTTTCTTTTCCTTACCCCTCACTCATTATTTTTTGTAAGTCTTTGTTGCTTAGATTGCCCTTTTGGGTTTTCAACCTAACTAGCATTTCATTTCTATTTTTTTTTTTTTGAATATACAAGAAAATAATGCTTAGTACAAGGTAAAATAAAAACAAAGGGAGTGTACATACCAAGAAATGGATTTCCCTCCCCCACACTTGAATCATGGCACTATCCCTAGTGCCCGCCTTCTCCACCGTAATAGCCTCCTCCAAAGCCGCCGCCGTGCATGTCATCACCGCCTCCCTCTCCCATGGTAGTGTCCCCGCCATCATAGCCACCACCGCCGGAAGTAGAGCCGCCAAAATTACCCCAATCGGAGGGGTTATACCACGAAGGTGCCGGTGGTGGTGAGGACATAGATGCAAATCCGCCAATGTTGGACATGTATGAGTAGGTAGGCCCATACATCCTCCGGTAGTCCTCTTCATACCGTTGCATGTCGGCCGCCCTTTGCTCCTCTATCCTTTGGAATGCCGATTGTTGTTCGGTCCGGAAAGCATCAAATTGGAGGTCCCTTGCTTGTTGCTCCGCCCGGTATTGGCCTATCTCTTCTTGAAGTTGGGTAAATTGCCTACCCATCTTTGTGTAATCGAGGCTCATGGTTTGGAACCCGGCAAGGAGGGATTGTTGACCCGCCAAGAGTTGTTGGAAAAAGTCTTGGGGTGGCGGGTTTTGAGGAGGGTCGGGAAGAGCATTGTGGACATCTTCATGTCCTTGATTGTCGGCTTGATCGGGATGATGCTCGGGTTGGTCTTCGGGTGGGTTGGCTTGATCTTGGAGGTGGGGTGGAATGTTGTTTGGAAGGAGGTAATGGGGGATCTCAAAGGTGGCCATCCTATACCTAAGCTTAGGTAATTCATCACAAGGGAGGGGGAAATATTTGGTGGGTTCGGGGTACTTCATGTGCCACCTATAGCGTTGGTTTCCATTGTGGTCTTTGTTGCCCAAAGAGATCAAACCCGCATTGGACAACCAACCAATGTGCATTAAGCAATCGGGGTGAATTGGAGCATTGTCCGTATAACCGAATTTGCTTACTAAGTGCATCACAACCCCCCCAACCACAATGTTCCCGGTTTTCTTACACGCTTCCTCCAAGTGATCCCACATTAAATTGCAAAGATTATATTCCGTGGGTCTATGAAAAAGGGCTAGAGTGAGTACGGCCACGTCCCCCATCCGAGTATGGTGATTGTTGGGGCGACCAAGTAAAGAGTTGCACAAGAACTTTAGGAACATCCGGAGAAGAGGATGTTGAACGTGACTAATGGACAATTTAGACGCGTTCACCTTCCTTTCTCCGGTCATTTTGGCCCATAAAGTGTGTCCGTCAAGTGTGCTCTCCGGTATCCCCCTTTCATGGGGTGCGGGGATGCCGAAGTGTTCCGCAAACTCACGTCTCGTTATTGAGTAGTCGTTGTTTAACCAACGAAACGTGAGTTTGTCGTAGAGGAACTCCGCCGGGTCATCATGTAGGACAATTTTGACCGAACTCATCACCTCATAAATCACTTTGTCAACACAATTATACTTCATATCAAAAATCAAATTCATCTCCAACCTATCAAATAATTCCCTCATTCCATCCAACAAGCCTAGTTGTGTAAGAGCTTTATGACATAGGAATCTAGAAGGGACTACTTGCCTTTTGATGATGGCCAAAAATCGTTTGCGGTGATCTCCCGGCCCAAAGCGGATGGTCTCATACCCCGGAATTGGTCCTCTAGCATTGGAGCTCTCTGGTTGACTTCTTTTTGGTGCCATTTTGCCCAAATTTCAAGCTTGAATTTGGATTTGGGGATTTTTGGGGTAGGTTTTCGGATTTTTGGGGAGAGAGGGAGATGTGGTGATTTTTGGGTATGAGGTTGGAGAGGGTGGTGAGAGGAGTGTTTTGATGGTGGTATGAGAGGATTTGGTGGAGTGTTGGGTGAGTTATGGGAGCTTGAAGGTCCGAAAATGGGGGATTTGGGAAGAGGGGTTCGAGATTTGGGAATTTGGGGAAGATGAAATGGCCGAAAATGGGGTGAAATCTGATTAAAATGCCGTGTACCCGATCGGGTGGCCCGATATACCCGATCGGGTATTTTAATTCGAAAGTATCTTTTGCTTTCCAGAGTATAGTACCCGATCGGGTGACTCGAATACCCGATCGGGTAAATTAATTCGAACTGAATTATGGTTTTCCAGAGTATCTCACCCGATCGGGTGACTTGAATACCCGACCGGGTATCACGTCGACTTTTTTAAATTGCTCCAGGGGTTCTCCCCCGATCGAGTTTAGGGATACTTGATCGGGGAATTTAATTCGAAGGAAAACTTTTAATTTTTCGTATTATACCCGATCGGGCTTTATGGGTACCCGATCGGGTATCCTCTTGAAAATTTTTAGCTTCCCGATCGGGTCTTCTGAAGGCCCTTCCTTTTCATACGTACCCGATCGGGTATAGCAATGGTGCCCGATCGGTTATCCTTCCCCGGGAAGTGTTTTTGTCCCGTTTTAACTCTTTTTAGCGCGAATCCGATCGGTTAAATGATGAAGACCGATCGGAGGTTTTCCCAGGCTTTCAAAACATGGTTTTCCCTCATTTTTTTCTTGAGAATTTTCCCCCATTTTCTCAAAGTTGACATTCAAAAGCAAGAATTTGAAAAGAAAAGAAGAAAAATGCGTACCTTGACTTGGGTTGCCTCCCAAGAAGCGCCTTAGTTAACGTCGTGGCACGACGCCATAGTCATGTTCATCCTTCATAGACTGGATCGAAGAGATCCATGCATTCAACGCTCTCTTTTTGGAAGCCCTCAAGGAATGGTTTGAGTTGATGTCCGTTAACCTTGAAGATTTTATCGGTGTCAAGGCTTTTGATCTCAACAGCTCCGTGTGAGTAGACTTTGACCACCTCGAATGGTCCTTCCCATCGTGATCTCAGTTTACCGGGGAAAAGACGGAGGCGTGATCGGAATAAAAGGACTTTATCTCCAACTTGGAAGTCCTACCTTATTATCATTTTATCATGCCATACCTTCGTCTTTTCCTTGTAGATGGCGGCATTCTCATAGGATTCAAGTCGAAGCTCCTCTAGCTCTTGGAGTTGTAGCTTTCTTTTCATCCCCGCTTGCTCCATATCAAGATTGAATGTTTTTACCGCCCAATAAGACTTATGTTCGAGTTCGACCGGGAGGTGGCAAGCCTTCCCGAACACAAGCCTATAGGGAGACATTCCAATTGGTGTTTTGAAAGCGGTTCTATATGCCCACAAGGCATCATCCATGCGAAGACTCCAATCTTTACGGTTAGGATTCACCGTCTTTTGGAGTATAGACTTCAACTCCCTGTTCGAGACCTCGGCTTGGCCGTTTGTTTGTGGGTGGTAGGCGGTGGAGAGCTTGTGGGTGACGCCATATTATTTTCTTTAACAAGGCACTCACAGTTTTCTTTAAAATCATTCTTGGACAATGATTTTAATTATTAAATTTGTATACAATTTATAAATTTTATACTTTTATGAAAATATTCTAAATAACAAACAATTTGATAAAATATTCATACTCAAAATGATTTCGTATAAAAAAAAATCATTGGTCAAAGTTGGTTGTCATTGACCAAGAAAATTCAATTTGGCGAACCGTTTTCGGGACGGAGGGAGTATTTTATTATATAGTATTTAAAAAGGACAAACTCTAAAAAGAAATCCATAAAATTGATTGAATCACATAAATTAAATCAAATCAGATCAAAATACATCAAATGGTTGAGAGGTTTTTAATTCATGGAGTAGCCATGCATGCAATTCAAGTAGGGAGTATATCGTTGCCGAGGCATTATTATCACAATTTTAGAGGATCTATTGGATACCTATAATCAACTACTCTGATCAAAATGGAAATTATTTATCCTTAAAATCCAACCACCATTAGTAATCTCTTAATTAACGTGATAAGAAAGTTGTTTATGGTCTTTTCGTTTTATACCAGTACTAAAGGAAAAACACGCAGGTAACTTTTTGTTTTGCAACATAACTAGTATAGTTTATACATTTTTTGTTTTTGTTTTTTTAGTTTATATATATTGACATATTTTATTGTGTTATAAAAGCTATTAAATGAATAAGAACAAGCACTACATTGAGTTTTATTTAAAGGGTCAATAGACAATAGTATTTTCGTATTCCGGTAGGAGTTTGACGAATGCATGAAGCTAATCATCGTTTTTCGGTATTATTTATATTATAAAAAATTTAGAGCAAGTAATTTTCGTTTTTATAAATTTAATTTTGTGTCTAGTCATGAATATGTACTAATAATATAATTATGAATATTATTGGTTATGATGTTCACGCATCATACATGACAATACTAATTTCAAAATCTATAACGTCTCTAGTCTTATTTGGAGAATTATCCCTTATTTTTTAATGGATTATTTCGATTGTTACAAACTAATTACTTTCGTATAGAACAGTAATGAAGCAACAAAAAAATCGAAATAACACGTCAAGTTTCATCTTGTCTCATTTGAGAAATTTCAGTTAGATCTGAATCCTTTTCTGATTTTATAAGAATGTTCAGACGCGTCTGATTTGATTAGAATAAGAGCAAGACACAAGGAAAAAGAGCAATTTTACCTTCGTCGTCTAATTATGTTGTATCTGCAACCACCGAAAAGGAGAATGATCAGAGGATCGATGACGGCGGCTGGGCTCGGCTGCATTGCTGGCCGGGTGGAACAGACGGGCTCGGCAGAGGCCGATTGAGGGCGGGCGGGCCACTTGGAAAGGACGAAGACGTACGGGTCCGATCAGGCTCGGGAGGAGCAAAGGAGCCGGAGACCGCGACACGCCGGACGTGTTTGGGCGGAGGAGTCCTGGCCGGAAACAGTCCGTCGGCTCAGGTGCCGGCTGCAGATGGCAAGGCCGGGCTGAAGCGCAACTCAGAACAAATCAGGCCGCTAATCGCTATATATAGGCTCACAAAAGCGAAATACTCCCCCGTCCCCCTCTAATATTGGGACGGGAGAGAGTTATGTGATTTTAAAGAAAAATAGAATTATGTGGTTCAGGGGCGTAGCTAGGAGAGGGCCACTCCTGGCCCTGGTCTAACCCAAATTTTAAAAATGTCTATATTTTTAGTATAAGAAATTATGTGTAAATTTTTTTCAAAAATATTCTTTGTACCGGCCAAGTCAGGCCCAGTGTCCTAGCTCCGCTCCTGATGTGGTTGATAATGATGAGTTGATAAATTGAGAATAAAGTAAGAATGAATTATAGTCATACATATGTTAGCTAATACAGCATGAGACAATAATAGAAGGACATCAAAAAATGAAAAAATGAGACAATTATAAGGGTACAGAGGGAATACTTTGTCTTGATTACATGATTAGCCTGATAAATCAGCAAATAACAATGTCCGTTATAAATATTACCGTAATATCGAAAAGTTACGGATTTTCATACATCCCTAACCGGTGTACAGCCTGTACTGTTTAAACACATGTAAAAAGCAGTCCAAAGTAGCAAAATGAGTTACCGAACATGATGTATGTTTGAAATTAGTTGCAACCGTCAACATTTCACATTTGCCAACGCACGTGTTTGACCGTAATTATATCTTAATCGATCTCTATTAGTAAAAAAAATTAAAAATCGAATTTTGAAACTTTGTAATGAGATGAATTGAACAATATCTTTTTTTAAAAATAATTATCATAAAATAATAGCGTAAAATTTAGTCAAAGTAGAGCCTGTGAATAGTGTAAAATTAAACATGTTACAATTAAAAAGAAACGGAAGATAATAAAAGAAACATGTTGCGAGATATTTTAATGATTTTTATGAGTTGTACGGTAATACGGTGTAAAAGTGTAAACATAAACCAAAATGCTACTCCGTATTTGTATACCGTAAGTAGTACACACCAAATAGACAATTTGATAACTTGCTGTGAACACGAAGCATATTTGTAATCGGGGACGGAGCAACATATATAGTAGTTGTGTCAATTGACATCACTCAAATATTTTTATGGTTCAATATAGAGGTATATTTTTTTAAAAATATAATTTGACACCTATATGTAAAGGTGTATGATTTTTTAAAAACTAATTTGACACCACCCATATAAAATTAGTATATATTTCTATAATGACTAAAGTAAAAGTTCTTTATATAAATGTGACTTCTTGACTTGAGTAATAATTCTAGAGTTGGACTTGAGATACACATTTTTTGGTGTACACACTTTTAGACATGTTTGTGTAGGTTTTTTTTGTCTTTATACAGACAAAAAAAAACCTACACAGACATGTGTAAAAGTGTGTACACAAAAAAGTGTGTACCTTTAGAATTTTTCATAATTCTAGTCATAGTAACTTAAATGTTCAATTTTTACACATAAGTGATCATGCCATTATAGTATAGTAACTTCTAATAATATTTTTGTAAATAAATTTTATTTCGTTAATATTTTTGAAAAACACTCTAAATATATTTAAAAAAATTATCATGCTATAAAATCAAGTCATGGTTAATATCTTTTACTCATTTTCAAAATCTCAAATTTAAAAATTGAAAAAGAAATATGATTAGCGCCATAAACAGAAGAATTGGCATATTATTATTTTGACTAGAGAATAGCCATTGTACCTATAAAACATGATATTTGACTATCAAATAAGCTTTATTTGATGATTTGTATTCAGCTTTTGATGATTTGAATGATCAAAATTGATACCATAAACTGACCTTGCAAAATGTATCGTTCTCAATTCTCATTATATATTTCAATATTTGAATTGTTGAGATATGAACTAATATTTAAATAGTGTATTATTACTGATGATAATTGATGTCATGTAATTTTTTTATTTGAAAATTGACTCGAATAATTGTAAAACGTATAATTGTCAAACAATTTATTTTCAACATCATGTCATAGATGTATTAATGTATTATTTAGTTTAAAAATTCACATCACTCAAATGAATCGTTATATGCGTCCCTGGTTGTAATGTAAAAGTAGTCCAAACAATACTCCCTACTGAGTAAAGATTATAATTTGGCTATAAAATTAACTAATTTCTGTCAATAATAAGATCATTTTTAATAAATAAAATTTACATATTTTGGAACTAAGTTAAATTTTTAAAAGTCATAAAAAATTAAATCCAATAAAAGTTAGATATATAAATTAAAGAAATTAAGGATAAATTAAATTATATTGACTAGAGAATAGTTGACGTGAACCTTTACTTGAGACAGAGGTAGTATTAACTAGCAAAATAAGTTTTTGTCATTCTTAGTAATACGATTCTTATGTTCACTTTTGATACTTGATTTTGAAATTTTCAATTTTTAATCCTTGACTATTGTGCGAGAGATACTTTTGGTATTCAATTATTATCATGGTGACATATTTAGTCTTCTACTTATTGTGACAAAATAATAGTGGAAGAATTAAAAATGTCAATTTTACGATACTTAGTAGATCAAATGTGAGGAATCTCAAGATCGATGACTAAATTAAAATGTCTCTATCACAATATTCGATGGATTAAAAGTGGGAAAAATCGAAATTGAATATAAAAAATGTCACTCACATAATAACCAAGGACAAAAGTGGCAAAAAGTCTTACTAAAAATTCGTACCTTAAGAGGGGTGAAAAACATGGACCTCCTAAGGATTTTGACCTTTATTTCACTAAAATAAGTTTTACAATCAGTTCAAGTTCTTTGCTTTAATGTAAGATATTGACAAATAATTGGTGTGCATCTTTTTTGTACATCATTGACACACTTTATCTGTCTAAACCAATAAAGTTGTGTGTACAATAACTCATCATGAAATGAAGATGAAGCTGTCTATATGCGGACAATTTTGTCTGTGTATAGACAGACAAAGTGTGTCAATGGTGTACAAAAAAGTGTACTTAGCATACAATGGGGTTGATTAATTCCTCTTCAATTGACCTAAAACGAAAGATTAAAAACTGAAAAGTAAAAGCTCTTTGATCCAATGATAAGGACATCCTCATCCACGAGATTATTAGAGGATGATGTTAGTGACGTGGGTGATTATTTTTAAAGTATGGTTGAGTGAGAAAGATTATTAGCGAGGAATACTTGATAAAATAATCTGGCATTATTAATTAAATTAGAACTAATTAGTTTATTCATCAGCACCCACAGAACATAAGATCGTTGATGGTTGAATGTAATATAAATGGTTTGAGTTTGTCTCTAAAGAAATTATGGCGGGTAATGTAAAGTTAAAGGGCGTGTTTGGTATTTAGCAGTTAAGGGGTTATGTTAGCGTGTTCTAAATAGCAGATCCAGTCAACAAGTTTGATTAGTGGAATAAGTTGCCGGGTTGCTGGAAGATGTTTGGATATAAAAATTAGTTGGAAAACACCATATTTCAAAACATTAATCTCAAACTCTCCTATTTGTAGTGTTTCATTTCAGCGGTTTCGTCCAAATACGTTAGGGCTGAACAACTATTTACCAAACATTGTTCTCACTTATTGAAAAGGCTAAAGGGGATCAAATCGCCCCTTTTTTTTTAATTGAAACGCCATTTTCCAAACACTCCAAAAGACTATGAAAAATAAGATTATGTGATAATCATGAATGTGGATCTAAACACAAATGGATCGGGAACTGATTAAATAAAAATCTAATTGGTTCTATGTTTCCTATATTTAGTATATGCACATTAGGTATTATCATTATTAGAGTATGAATAAAAATAATGGGAAAATCACACTTTTAGTCCCTGAAATAGTCACGAAAATGAAATGTCGGACCCGTATTTCTGATATTGTAAATGTCACCCCTCAATTGTCCAAAATGTTGTAATTGTGGTCCTTTAAGGGGTGAAATGTACTCTCGCCCACATTGTATATTTCACCCCTAAAAGGACCACATTTACAACATTTATGACAATTGAGGGACGACATTTACAAACTTGGGAATACGGGTCCGACATTTCATTTTCGTGACTATTTCAGGGACTAAAAGTGCGATTTTCCCAAAAGTAACTGTTTACTTCAATTCAATTTGAGAAACAAATTGACCTATATATTATCCAATTTGATTTTTTTCTTCTATATATTATCCAAGAGTGACTTGATCTAGTTCTCTTTCGGTGCGGTTCCACCACTTACAAGATAAATACTCACCCCTTACTCCATCTTTAAAGTAAGAAAAAAAGGGAAAAATAAGGAGAAGCTTTGGTAGCTTTTGATTTGAAGATGATGACTACTAGCTAAGCTATTGAGAGCTATCTTGTTTTGTCTTTTTACCAAAGATAGGCAATGCCTTTCTGTGCAAGATGTGTATGTTACTATCCTTTTCTTGCGGTGCGCAGAACTAACTGTTTTAAATGGCTATAAGAGCATCTCCATTCATGATGTTAAAATAAATGGTTTTTCTTTGACACATCATTGACACATCATATTTATTAAATAAATTTTAAATAATCTCAAATCTTAAATCTCTCCATCAACCATGATATTCAAATAATTAGTTTTTCTAGACCATGCATTAAATGAAATTTAACTACAATCTAAAATAATTCGGGATTCAAATCTTGATACCGGATTATTTTTATCAATAATCTCTCTAAATAATCTCTCACTCACAATGATAATCTTTAAAATAATTTTACACATCATTCAATTAAACTCTAAATAATCTAAACAACGGGGATGCCCTAATATAATGTGTGTGTGAATTACTACCCGTACTCCTTCCGTCTCAAATTGATTAGCAAATTTGACTTTTTTGGGTTAAACAATTTCATTTTAATCACTTAATTAGAATATCAATATTTAATTAACTTTTAATTTGAATTTTGCAATTTTGTAGAGACTTTAATGTAGTTTCCGAGTATATAAACATTTTTAATTAAAAATGAATTTTTTATCGACAGGGAAGGATTTAACTTTAACAGTGGTTAACAAAAAAATGTTGATTTTGCAAAACAAATTGGGGTGAATGTATTATAAGATAAGGTCAGAAGAAGAGCTTTCTAGACTCTAGTCTACTCTAGAGAATAAATAAACATTACATAACGTACAGTAAAAATGGCTTAGGACTTGAGGCATATACTTGCTGGATGTCTCACTGCTTTATGCTTCTCATGCTCTGCAACATGCCAACATTATCAAAAAAAGACCACATTGATCACTTTTTTTTGGTAAAATATAATACAATCTTTCTTGTATTCATTGCTCTATTCAAGAATAGATTTTATTCCATTTTTGCATAGTACTTTGATTAAACAAGGTGTCTTTATTGCTCTATCCAAAACTAAATTTTATTCCATTTTTGCATAGTACTTTGATTAAATAAGGTGACATTTTTTAAAAATTGAGCGATGATGGAGCATTAATTACGTACTCCCTCGGTCCCTCCATCTCATTTGGCAAGATGCGTTTTTCTCGTTCAATCTGTCTCATTTTGCAAGATGTGTTTTCGTTTTCACGTGGTTTCATAAAATGGCCACTTTAATTACTAAACTGAAGTACATTATTTTTTATTTCTCGCTCTATCATTTTATTTATAGTTTCCTCTCATTACTTTTTATGAGTTCATATAACTTTTTCTTATTTTTGGCTTAATATATAATTGTAAAAAGAATAAACCAATGTACTTCTGATTATACGAGTATCACACCTGTTTCCAATTGGTCTATGTCTTTGACTTCAGACACTTTTGATGCATGACTGTTGATTTTCAGCCATATATGGCCGCTTCTATCGATATTTCTGGTGATTAAAGTCGGCGGAAAGACGTCTGAAAGTTGATCGAAGTATCACAAATGATCAAGAAATATTAATCAACTACTATTATAAGTGGATAAAGTGGTAGGTACTAGGTAGAGACTAAATGAAAAACTGGTATATAGTGAAATTAATTCATTGCAAAAAATACAAGCTCGTTAGGTGACCCATGTTTTCGGCTTGTTAGTTTTATAAGACAAATTTTCACCAAAAATTTAACTTTTTGATTTCGGACATAGAATTGTGTAATAATCAAAATAAATAACCTTGGAGTTACTTTAGTGACTAAATTGACTGATATTTTTGTAGAGAACGACTTTAGCTATTTTATATTAGTTTTTCTCTATTTTATTCATAGAACATACTTTTTTTCATTATTTAGCACTAAATTCAACCAGAACTTAATCATTTTCAGAAGAATCAACCGATTCATCCAATTCAATCAATTTCAGTATGAGAGATCCAAATCACAGTCCCCATTTTATTAAGGACAACCACCAAATTAAATAGGGAAAATGGAAACTAATAATCCAACATTTTAGAGATCTTTTTACAATTGTCTCACTTAATCGTAATTCATGAATAATCCAATCTTTTCACCCCATCTTCATTTGTTGGTCTCTGACCAGTTGATAACCTGCTATTCCAGGTTATTTTCTTTTCTTTGCATAACATTAAACCATAAATCCCATCTTTCACAAATCTACTCCAAGTGGTCTTGCATATCATTTTTCTTTTTTCTCCCTAAAAGTTTTCCCTTTCTATTTTTATCGTCTTATATTCCAAAGTTAAGCGTGCTTGCACGAGAGTAGTCTTGGGATGGCTGACCCCCTGTGAAGTTTCTCAGGGCGCGCACGAGTGGGACACAGTGCGCGAAAAAGGCTAGTGGCGGTTTGTGAGGACGGTACTAGAGGTCTGGAGGGTGTGTATGAGTAACTACCTCGGGCTCCACGGGGAGGGGTGTTACAAGTGGTATCAGAGCAACCCTGTGATAGTGTGCTGATCCATTGGATATCGTGCGGGCACTTAGCAGGGGAAGATTTTGGGATATGATTGAGATTGAATTGGCATATGGGCGCAACGAGGACGCTAAGTGGGGGTGATTGTAACACGTGAAATTAATTTAATAGGATTAATATTACTACTCATACCAACAAGATGCATCTCATTTTAATGGAGCTCATCATCCAAGAAATCCAAAGTTAAGCGTGCTTGCACGGGAGTAATCTTGAAATGGGTCAACCCTTATGAAGTTTCTCAGGGCGCGCACGAGTGAGGACAAAGTGCGCGAAAAAGGCTAGTGACGGTTTGAGAGGACAGTACTAAAGATCTGGAGGGTGTGTACTTCGAGCCCCATGGGGTGGGGTGTTACAACATAGGACAATGAACAATCTGATTGATGCCTGAATGGCAGTAATATTAATGGGGTTGTTGGTAAACATGTATAGCTTGATGAAACTGCTTTAAACATTGTATGAATCTAGTATATTTGTTGAAGAGTATTTTGTGCCATTATGTACTATGTGGACTGATTGTTGTTATTACAATGCATTGAATGAAAAAATACATACTGGACTATAGAGTGGACTGAGAAAATATATTTTGAATTGAATGAGTGCAGTAATATTGATGGAACGGTTAGCAACACAAGAGGGGGGGGGGGGGTAAATTGTGTGTGTGGAATCGTGGTAAGTTCTAGTGTGGGGTATAAGAAGATGCGAAATAGTAAAGTGCACAAAGATTTAACGACGAAAAATCCCTTGGCTCAAAGGGATTAAAAAACTTCGACCTCCCTCGGAGGAATTTTAACAACTTCACTAAAAAGCCTTTGAATGGTTACAAGAGAAACTCTCTTAGTATACCCTTGAGCCACCCCAACTCTATCCTTTCTGGGAAGAGTTACGCTTCTCTACCTTGCGGATAGAGAGCCTCTCATCATTACAACAAAGCTCTCACAACACACTAACTAACCCGAGGATGCTACACTTAGCCAATCCTCAAAACCGCATTACAATATGAAGAAGGGAAAGAAAGAACTATATCTAGAACTCCGGGTGAGCAGTTTCAGGTGCCTTGAACTTCAGTATTTCTTTTATGAATATATCACTTGATGTCTATCTCAAACAAGCACACACTTTTTCTTTTTGGCTGCTTTGAATATATAGGCTGCTTTGGGGTGAATCCGTTGGGGCTTTCTTTCCTTGAGTAGATCAATAATGATTCTTGCCTTCTTACATTTTGAAAAGCCTTCCATCTTGAAATTTAAGTCAACCATCTCATATGGATTCATAAATCAAAGATGATTGCTCAAGAATAATTATCATAGTAGAGCAAGGAAATAATTTATTCACCTACCATAATAAGAGTGCAACAGACCATGGCAGCAAGTATCCTTATTCAAACTATTCACTTAATAAGTTAATCAAGGATAATCACTTATGGTAAGGGGATATTTACTGAATCACACGGTCAACAAAGCATACATTTCGTAAGTGCTGTGGTCAATCAAATCGTATGCTAAGCAATCTAGTATAAAGGTAGCAAGAGTACTTTCCATAAACTATATGTGTCAATAAACTCAATGAGACATTCAATCATGTATGGAAATATATTCAAATTAAAGCACGTAAGATATCATAAAACATATTCATGCAGACACGTATCTAATTATGGCAGCAATAACTCATATGGAACTGAGGACAGTTCTGTCCATTTTTCATAATAGAACTCATAGCAGTTCTATCATTTTATCCACCGGCATGGTTAGTGATAGAATAATTCTATCCTTTGTTCCTGCATGGTTAGTCATCAACAAAACTAGATATTCAACAAATATGTTTGTTTTAATGATACCGTGTAATGTTCAAGTGCAATATGTTAATGCAATGATGATTACATGAAGTGTGAATGTAAGTGTAATAGCAATGAAATTGTACAAATGCATTTCAAGGCATGGATAGTAATATATGTTTGATGGTTCTGGTGTGCAGTAAGTTGTGTTCTTTAACATAATTTGTTGAGCAAAAAAGTGTTCAAATTTACTGCCATAATGTATGTGCAGTGAATAAGTGCACATCAATAGTGTTCTATAATGAAGAAAACATTGTGAAATTGTGTACTATATTGTTTGGTAGAGGTATACAAGAGTATCTTGATAGTGGATGATCAAAAGGAATTTAGAAATTAAAGTCCGCTTTTGGGTATATAATGGATGTTGGAAGCATGCCATATGTGAACGGACATGCAACTAATTGTCAAGCTTGTAGGCAACCATGTGCAGGAAGTGAAGGATAGAAAGAAGGAAAAGGAAATCAAGCTTGTTATACAAAACAAAATAGTGAGCTTGAAGAAGGAAGACTTTGCATTGATAACAGATTTGCAATTTGGCACTGAGAAACCGGAATTGAATAGAGTGTGAGGGTGACATATGGAAGCGGTATTTTGATGATGAGAAGAGTGTTGACCGGGGTGATGTGAAGCACGTGTTTGAGTCGCTGAACAACAGAGTTGAAGGTGTAAAAACTTTGGATGGAGTGAAGTTGACCTTGTTGCATGTTTTTGGCAGCTGGGAACCAAAGTTCAATAATATTTACAGCATGCTACATGAATCTCGAGGATGATCTAGATGCATTCAATACGTATCCATGGGGTGATGAAGTATGGGAAGATTTGGTAAAAAGGTTGAAGAGTGAGTAGAATTAATTGATAAAGGAAAGAACACGAGGTAGGTTGACTTTCCCAGGCTACATGTTTGCATTGCAGATTTGGGGGTATGAGACATTCCCCGTTCTGAGACGTGGAAATGTGCGCTGTAAAAGACCATCAACTTACTTTCCCAGAGCGCTACAATGGGCAACACCGTCAAGGCCAAGTCATGCAATCCTAGATGAGCTTGTGTTCAACAATGCAGAGGTAAGACAAAATTAATTACTTCTATCATACATTTTTGTATTAATTTGAATTCACACTATTCAATTTTGAGTTACTTGTTATTTTTGTGTGTAATGACAATTTGAGTGGGAACCAATGAAGCCCACAGATGAAAAGTTGAAGAATGATGCAATATCTAATGCATTGGAAATGATTGCTAAGGAACCTAAAACTTCAGAGAAATGTGACACACCTGTGAAAAAGGGAAAGGTGAAGATCTCACGTCGGGGTGGGGGGGCAGAAAAAGAACACCGATAATTGGGAAGACAATGACCAAGTGGAGGATGATAAGTTATTCGATATAGAGGGTTCTTCAAAGAGAAAGGGAAAGAAGACCAAAAGATGTGAATGAAAAACTCCTCAAAGAGCCGATGCTACAGGGGCAACACATTGAGAAATTGGAGACGACAATTTTAAAGTTATGTGATTTGCAGGTCAAGCAAGCTTCGATGATAAAGAAACTCATTGTGAGTACCAAGAAAGGGAAGAGTGTTGTAACTGGAAAATTTATATTTCCGAGGAAGAAAAAGGGAACAAAGAACAAGATATGCCTTCGTTCGAGCTGGATGGGGAATGTCATGACGAAAACGAAGAAATGGAGAAAAGCAGTGATGTGAGGGAAGATGATGAAATCAATGAAGAATTGGAGCATCGGCCAAAGGGGCTTAATGAACACGTGGCAGAACAAATTGAGGAGAACCAATAAGTTGTGAAAACTGATTGGAGAGCTGGCTATGAGGATCCAATCAACACCCAGGTGTTGGTTATGGAAGTGAATAAGATTTTGGAGAAAGTGCAGGGGAGGACATAAAATGAAAGCACTGATTTAGCCATTAAGACGCATGTTGAAGGCGGTAAAAATGAGGTAAAATGCATGCATGTATACTGGCACTAGTACATTGTTGCTTTAATATGTCTTTGATTTCAGGTGACTGGTAAAGTGGTCCATCAAGTACGAGAACGATAATTGAAGAGGGAATAAAAATGAATGTTGAAGGGGTGGAAAGTGAGGTAAAACATGTGGATTGTTTTGAATTTTTAAGAACTTGATGAAAATGTGGATTGTTTTGTGTTGTGAACTCTTGGAATGTTTGATGGTTTAATTCTGAAATGGTTTGTGTTTAATGTGTGGTGGTGATATTGTTTGTTTCTTGCGCGTGTGAAACACAATTAATTTATTTTTGAGGAAACTTCACTGCCCTTATGAAATGTTGTGCTATAAATGGCAGAATACGATGTTACGCATTGCACTATTTTAAATTTCAAAAGAGAGTGTTAAAATGGAATTAATATGACATTCATGTCAGGCACTCGGGGTTGATGGCACTCCAAATAGATCAAGAAGAAAAACAAAAATTCCTGGCGGGTTAACATTGTCAGAGTCTGTCAATGCAAAAAAAAGGAAGAAGAGTGAAGATGTGACCGCGTTTAGAGGGCAATTACCACGGGATCCAAAGCATCCTCCTCGAGTGGACTTGCAAGAGTTGGACAACATCTTTCATGGTAACAAGGTTGCTGAAAAATCATAAAACAGATGCAGTGCGGAAATACAAGGCGGGTTATGAAGAACTGGTATTACGAAATAGCAAGCAACTTTGGGCAGATGAGAGTGTCAAAGAAATCACGGTATTATGCATTTTTATTTGATTAAAACTGAATCAAAGACACTGTAATTTTTAATACATGTGTATTTCATTAGTTATTTTAGTTGTCAAATTTATAATTGCATAAAACATGAATGTAATAGTCGTGTTTGCTGTTACATTACAACACATTGATGTGGTGCTCTACTACGTGCACTTAAAGAGTATGTGCTAAAGCAGAAATTCAGCACTTCTCAGTGCTATTTTTTTTTACAGTAGTTAAGCAACAGTCCAATGTAATTCTAAAAATAAATGTTCTTTTGAAGATTGTGCACTCAACAAAAACCTAAGGAGTGTCATTTTTGGAACATGTGTGGATTGTGGATTTCCTTGGGCCGAGTGCGAACATGTGTACATGTCAATGAACATTGGACATCATTGGGTTCTTCTAGTACTTGACATTGCTCAGAAGCAAATTCGGGTTTATGATTCTAGCAATCGTAACGGAGGAGTTAGTATTAGATGGAGTCAATACACACAATGTATGGAAGTACACTTAGCTAAGTTGATGGATTTCTTCAGTGCGCACAATGATCGAGTTGAAGGACCCATTGAAGATGGAAAGTTGGAAGTCACTTTCGTTCGTCGGTGCCCAACGAAGCAATCTTAGTCTACAATCACTTACTTAACCGAAAGTGACTTCAACCGAAGAAATCCATCAACTTAGCTGAGTGTACTTTCATACATTGCGTGTATTGACTCCAACTGATACTAACCCCTCCGTTACGATTGCTAGAATCATAAACCCGAATTCGCTTTTGAGCAATGTCAAGTACTAGAAGAACTCAATGAAGTCCAATGTTCATTGGCATGTACACATGTTCGCACTCGGCCCAAGGAAGTCCATAATCCACGCTTGTCCCAAGAATGTCACTCTTTATGTTTTCGTTGAGTGCACAATCTTCAAAAGAACATTTATTTTTAGAATGCCATTGGACTGTTGCTTAACTACGGTAAAAAAAAATAGCACTCAGTAGTGCTGAATTTGTGCTTTAGCCCGTAGTCTTTGCCCTTTAGGCGTCTAGGCGCAAGTAGTAGAGCACAACATCAATGTGCTATAATGTAATATCAAACACAACTATTACATTCATGTTTTATGCAATTATAAATTTGACAACTAACATAACTAATTAAATGCACAAGTATTAAAAATTACTGTGTCTTTGATCAAATTTTAATCAAATCAAAATGCATAATACCGTGATTTCTTTGATACTCCCATCTGCCCAAAGTTGCTTGCTATTTCGTAATACCGGATCTTCATAACCCGCCTTGTATTTTCGCACTGCATCTGTTTTATGATTTTTCAGCAACCATGTTACCATGAAAAATGTTGTCCAACTCTTGCAAGTCTGCTCGAGGAGGATGCTCTGGACCCCGAAGTAATGGCCCTCTAAACGCGGTAACTTCTTCACACTTCTTCCTTTTTTTGCAATAACAGGACCTGATAATGTTAACCTGTCAGAAATTTTTGTTTTTCTTTTTGGTCTCTTTGGAGTGTCATCAACACCGAGTACCTGACATGAATGTCATATTAATTCCATTTTTAACACCCTCTTTTGAAATTTAAAATAGTGCAATATGTAACATCGTATTATGCCATTTATGGCACAACCTTTCATAAGTGCAGTGAAGTTTCCTCAAAAATAAATTAATTGCATTTCACACGTGCAAGAAACAAACAATATCACCATCACACATTAAACACAAACCATTTCAGAATTAAACCATCAAACATTCCAAGAGTTCACCACTCAAAACAATCCACATTTTCATCAAGTTCTTAAAAATCAAAACAATCCACATATTTTACCTCACTTTCCACCCCTTCAACATTCATTTTTATTCCATCCTTTTCAATTATCGTTCTCATACTTGATGGACCGCTTTAGCAGTCACCTGAAATCAAAGACATATTAAAGCAACAAAGTACTAGTGCCAGTATACATGCATGCATTTTACCTCATTTTTACCGCCTTCAACATGCATCTTAATGGCTAAATCAGTGCTTTCATTTTCCGTCCTCCCCTGCACTTTCTCCAAAACCTTATCCATTTCCACAACCAACACATTGGTGTTGATTGGATCCTCATAACCAGCTCCCCAATCAGTTTCCACAACTTCTTGTCTCTCCTCAATTTGTTCTGCCACGTGTTCATTAAGCCCTTTTGGCCGATGCTCCAATTCTTCATTGATTTCATCATCTTCCCTCACATCGCTGCTTTTCTCCATTTCTTCCTTTTCGTTATTACACTCCCCATCCAGCTCGAACGAAGGCATATCTTGTTCTTTGTTCCCTTTCTTCTTCCTTTGAAATACAAATTTTCTAGTCACAACACTCTTCCCTTTCTTGCTACTCACAATGAGTTTCTTTATCATCCAAGCTTGCTTGACCTGCAAATCACATAACTTTGAAATTACCATCTCCAATTTCTCAAAGTGTTGCCCCTGTAGCATCGGCTTTTTGAGGAGTTTTTCATTCACATCTTTTGTCTTCTTTC
Organism: Cuscuta epithymum; assembly: GCA_945859915.1. Lineage (NCBI taxonomy): Eukaryota > Viridiplantae > Streptophyta > Magnoliopsida > Solanales > Convolvulaceae > Cuscuta > Cuscuta epithymum. The sequence goes on along the minus strand of CAMAPF010000018.1, from coordinate 760,425 downwards.
CTTTTCTCTTTGAAGAACCATTCATATCGAATAACTCACCAATCTCCACTTGTTAATTGTCTTCACAATTATCAGTCTTCTTTTTCTACCCCCCACCCCGACGTGAGATCTTCACTTTTCCCTTTTCACAGGTGTGTCACATTTCTCTGAAGCTCTAGATTCTTTAGCAATAATTTCCAATGCATTAAATATTGCATCATTCTTCAACTTCTCGTCTGTGGGCTTCATTGGTTCCCACTCAAATTGCCATTACACACAAAAATAACAACTCAAAATTGAATAATGTGAATTCAAATTAATACAAAACTTGTATGATTGAAGTTATTAATTTTGTCTTACCTTTGCATTGTTGAACACAACCTCATCTAGGATTGCATGGCCTGGCCTTGACGGTGCTACCCATTGTAGCGCTCTGGGAAAGTAAGTTGATGGTCTTTTGCAGCGCACATTCCCACGTCTCAGAACGGGGAATGTCTCATACCCCTAAGTCTACAATGCACACATGTAGACTGGGAAAGTCAACCTCGTGTTCTTTCCTTCATCAATTAATTTTGCACAATTTTCCACGAGATTCATGTAGCATGCTGGAAATTTTATTGAAGTTTGGTTCCCAATAATGTAGCCACTGTTCTAAAAATCGGCCTAGGCGGACTGATTAATCGGCCTAGTCGGCCAAAAAATCGGCCTTGTCGACCGCCTAGGCGCTCCTCAACCACCCCACTAGCGCCTAGCGAGTGTTAGAACAATGAATGTAGCTACCAAGAACATGCAACAAGGCCAACTTCACTCCATCCAATGCTTATACACCTTCAACTCTTTTGTTTAGTGACTCAAACATGTGCTTCACATCACCCGTGTCAACACTCTTCTCGCCATCAAAATATCGCTTCCATATGTCACCCTCACACTCATTATTCAATTCCGGTTTCTCAGTGCCAAATTGAAAAATATACTAAAAATACACTAATATAGCCATCTTATAATTATAGTTGGGGTATTACTATATATTGTTTTTTTGACAAAGTTTCTTAATTTTCTTAAACGATTTTGATTTCATAAATATAATTGTTATGTTTTTATTTTTAAAATAAGAGTAATTACCTTCATTTTTAGCATGATCAGGCGTTAAACATGACATATTTTCTTTCTTTTGGCATTAATTATTTTTATTTAGATTTCTAAGGCGTAACGAAACTATTTTAGAAATCTAAAACGTCTCTTTAAAAAAAATCTAAAACGTCTCAACTCTTATTCCCAGAATTATCCCTTATCTTTTTATGCATTATTAGGATTGTTTCAAACTAATTACTTCGTATAGAACAATTATAAACGATATACCTCAGGTGCGGCTGCAGCTAGCTGAACTGAGAACCGAGCACCCCGCTAATCGCTATATATAGGCCCACAAAAGCAACTTCCAGTAAGGAAATACGGACTATTGATAAGCCTGAGTCAGCAAATAATAATAGTGAACGTAATAATAATAGTGATCGAACGTAATAATAATACATGGTCTGATGGCATGTGGCACTTCCAAGGAGGAGGTCACAGATTAGAATCTCATCCAGATGTTGGCATTAACATTGAGCAGATATTATATAGGTCGGTTAGAAAGAATTGTCCAAAAAACAAATATTACGGTAATATCAGAAATTTAAAGGATTTTCTATACAACATGTACTGTATAAAAACATGTAAATGCAATCCAAAGTCCAAAGTCCAAGCAATATTAACTAGCAAAATGACTTTTTGTCACTTTTAGGCATCCGAATGTTATATTAGTGTCACTTTTTATACTTGATTTTTAATTCTTCTCCTTTTAATTAGGGATCCAAACGAGTCAACAAGCCGCTTATAACTTGCTCATAAGCTGCTCGTAAGTTGCTCATAAGCCGATCGGTCAAAACTCGACCCGAGTTCGATCAAACTCGAGCGGCTCGAGTTCAGTCAAACTCGTGATCCATGCATGCATAAATAAATAAATAAATAAATAAATATTATTATATCAAATATATAGGCATTACATTTATTTATTTATTTATTGATGTCTATTTATTTATCTATTTAGATATTTCGAAATTATATTGATAGTAAAATTAGGACTAAAAACATCAGTGAAGGAGAGAGGAGTTAAAATATGAAAATGATTAAGTACAAATATTAGAGGGGAAAATAATTTTAAATAACCCCAGCTTTAATAGGGTGTGAGATCGATAAGTACCCCCAAATTTGCATATGTAATACATATATATACTCCGAACTTTATATAAAAAGTTATTTACGCATCATGATTGTATGTTTTTAACAAATACAAATTTATTGAAATGATTACATAATTTATAATACTCTTAATCTTTGTTAGAGTGCAATTAGCATTATAAAATTTCATTTGTGAATTAAATAATATTATATCCGGTGTAATTTAATTTTAGTTGCACCTTAATAAATGTTTTGGGTATTTTATATTATGTACGAAGTACTTAACACCATAAAATTACATTTGTGAAAAAAATATGATCATAGTGCTAACATAACTTTTTATGTAAAGTTTGGGGTACGTGGTATATATAGTACATGTATAAGTTTGGGTTATTTATTTCACACCCCTTCAAAGTTTGGAATATTTAAATCATTTTTCCCAATATTAGATATTATTTATTTGTATATATAAGTGTAATTATAATAATTTGGAAAGTAGAAATTTTAATTTTAGCTCGAATACGAACTCAACTTAGGGCATCTTATTCGAACGCAATCCTATAAAATTAATTAGTAAACTTTGACCCAAACTTGTAATTAAAACAAGTAATTTGTTGATCGATGTCATATGAATTTGTAGTAAAATTAATGTGCATGTAATATTTGTTGATAAGTGTTATGTAAATAAAACAAGTAATTTGGTAATTGCAAAATACGCACGGAAAAAAATTGAAACTAGGGCGCTTCCGCAAGAAAAGTGCCTCAAATATGTATTTCTTGAAACTGTTAGAGGCGCTTTATTTTATCCTGAAAGGCACCGTAAATAATAAAATAATAAATTTTATTTCATCCAAAATAATTAGATTTGGAGGCGTCGCTTATGGCGAACAAGCGCCACAAATATTCGATCAAAATAATTAAATAAAAAAATTGGCGGCGCTTGTGACCAGGAAAGCACCTCCAATCAGGCGTTGCGGCAGAAAAAAAATGGAGGCGCTTATAAGCGGCACATTGAGCTGTTTTGAAGCGCCTCCAAGGCTCCAATGACTAATTTTCCACTAGTGATTTTAAAAAATGGCCTACGAACAGAAGATCTCAAAATGTAATTTGCCAATAAAAAAACTGCACCCTTCATTTTAAATACGCTATTAAGATCGTAAATTTTCAATTCTCAAAATATATACTCTTTTTTCAAATTAATGTTATGGTGTAGAACTCTCCTCACATTTTTTTTTTCAAAATCAAGAAAAATTGTTGTTACAACAACAATTGCATCAATTGCATATTCATAATAATATCACATCAAATGAAAAGTAAGACAACTCAAATAAATACTTTTGACGTGGTAATGAGCTTACCAATTATATATATTACTTGAGCAATTGGAATACTTCCTCAAACGGTAATGCATCCAAGTTATGTTTCTCCTTGAATGAATTATATAAATCGGCGCTTAATATGTGTTACTCGGTGGAAACTGGAAAGTACAAATTTCTATTTTAAAAAAATATGAATTAGTTCTATTTGATTATATACACAGATGGAAAATACGTAGTATGTGATAAGCTGCACATATCACGTATTTTATTATATTTAAAAACATCAAACTGGAAAAAAATCAATAGAATTGCAAATCAGATTTAAACAGAGCACACATTCCATCTGACCTTGACCTTACAAAAACAAATCAGACCGTCGAGAAAAGTTGTTTAATTTATGTAGTAGTCATGCAATTCAAGTAGGGATTCTATAGTTGCTGAGACATTAATATCACAATTTTAGAGGATCTATTGGATTTTGGATACCTATATCCAACTACTATGATCAAAATGGAAACTATTTATCCTTAAAATCCAACCACTATGATCAAAATGGAAACTATTTTCTTATCTCTTAACGTCATAAGAAAATTATGTAAGGTCTTTTCCCGCAAAAAAAAACTATGTAAGGTCTTTTTGTTTTATTGTTTTAGAACAAGCACTGAGTATTATTTAAAGGGGTCAATATTTAGTGTTTTCGTATGTCGGTAGGAGTTTGACGAATGCATGAAGCTAATCATCGTCTTTCAGTATATTTTTTCACAAAGTTATCCATTGTTTTCATGTAATTAAAAAAATATGTGGTTAAGTTATTTCTATTTACAAACATTAAGAGCAAGTAATTTTTGTTTTTATAAATTTTGTGTCTAGTCATGAATACTGAAAATATAATTATTATGATTATTATTGGTTATGATGTTCAGTAGTTCACGCATCATACTTAAGATACATATGATGTTAATAAAAAACTATTTATTCTTAAACATAGTTTTGTAAAATAATATAATACTCCGTACTACGTAGAATATTTGTATTAGTCTGTTTTATTTTTTACTAAAAATATACTTCGTACCGAACCGAAATTGGACCGTATGCAATTTGGTTTGAATTTGGTGCTATTTCTTCGAAACCGTATTAAACCAAATCGAACCAAAACCGAATAAACCGAACCAAACTAAAGAAATTGAAAAAACCTTCATACATTATTAAAAATAAACAAATCCAAACCGAACTAAACTGAACCAATCCGAAAAATAATATGGTTTTTGTTAGGTAATAGATTAATAATTCTTCCAAGAGTAATAAACAAGAGTAATAAAGTAACTAAAAAGTCGAAATAACACGTCAAGTTTCATCTTGTCTAATTTGAGAATTTTCAATTAGATCTGACCGTTTTTCGATGACACCCCAACTCCTGAGGGCCCCCAACACCGACCGAACGGCGCGATGAGAGGAGGTAAATTGGACTATAATCACAATCTGACATAGAGAGTAGAGCTCCGTCCCGGTACATGCAGAGGCCCTATGCATTTTTAGCATAGTAACATCTTGCCGGGATTTGAACCCGGGACCTAAGCACTCCCTCGCTACCGGTTGAGCTACGCCCACGACCCACCGGTATCTGAACGTTTTTCTGATTTTTTTTATATGAAAGTTGAGATCGGTCTGATTTGATTAGAATAAGAACAATTTTACCTTCGTCTAAATCTGCGCGCAACCAGCGAAAAGGAGAATGATAAGAGGATCGATGACAGCGGCTCTGTTAAGATTGTGAATGGTTTTAGGGCAGTCCGATTCTATTAAGATTCGGCTCGATCGATCTAGCCACTCTGCATTGGTGGGTCGAACTGACGGGCTTGGCAGAGGCCGACGATTGAGCGCGGGCGGGCTGGCCACTTGGAAGACTACTTACGGGTCAGATCAGGCGCGCTGGGGAGGAGCAAACGAGCCGGAGACCACCACACGGGCGGAGGAGCCCTGGCCGGTTACGGCCCGTCGGCTCAGGTGCCGGCTGCAGCTAGCCAGGGCTGAATCCTGAAGCGGAACTGAGAACGGGGCAGCCCTATATATAGGCCCACAAAAGGATTTTTTACTCCCTACTGAGTCAGCAAATGATAATGTGCGTGATGATTATATTACGGTAATAGAGTATATCAGAAAGTTTACGGATTTTCATACTGTGTGAACACATGTGAAACGCAGTCCAAAAGCACTCGTTTGGTAACATAAAAATCGGCTGATTCGGTTGTTTTCGCTGAAATTTTTGAAGTTTCGGATGAAGAGGTTATATTGCCTCATTCTCCTGAACCAAGAAACATTATTTTTAGAATATATTTTATTAACAAAAAAAAAATTGTATGTAAAAATAACTAAAATGGTCATCTACAGTAACTTCAGTCAATACAGCCAGAAAAGTAATTTCAATCTTACTTCTTCTTATTATTACACAATTCAACGCGCGAAAACAAAAGTTACGTCTTTGGTGAAAAAGTTGGCTGATAAGCCTGATAAGCCGAAAAACAGTGTTACCAAACGGCCCCTATCTAGCAAAATGAGTTACCGAACATCTTTGAAATATAACAGCAAGCAAATAGCGTGAGATATTTTAGCAGATAATGAGTTATATTAGAGCTGTCAACAACAGAGTAGTCAACGAGTTTGACAAGTGCATTAAGTTAGTGAGTTGTGAGAAGAAGTTTGGTAATTTAGTTGTTTGGCCATAAAAATTATAAGAAAACGTCATATTTCAAAACGCTAACCCAAAACTTTCCTATTTGAGCGTTTCCGTTTCAGCGGTTCCGTCCAAAAACCTTTGGGTTGAACAACTCTTTACCAAACAACGTTTTCATTTATTCAAAACGCTAAAAGGATTCAAACCGACATTTTTTCTGAAACGCCATTTTCAAACACTCTCATAGTTAGGGCTAGCAAAATCCCCCGGGAATACTCGGTTAACCCGAACAAAAAACGTGGACGAATTGAAACCTGAAGAAGTATGGATTAAAAATGGATGACGAGTGAATTGAAATATGGTTTAGATCAAGTGTGGATGAACACTCATCTCATCCAACCCAGCACCTGACCTATTATCCGGTCCATCCATCCAACCACACACACACATATATATATATATATATATATAATAATATGGAGTATATATTATCACTTTATTAATTTATATTATACTACTTCCATTCTACTAACATTGAGACATGATGATGTGACACAATTATATATAAAAAGTCAGCTTATGTGATTAATATTAAATTCAAAAAATAAGAATACAGTAAGAATAATTTAGAACCACATAAGTTTTATCAAATTCGGTAAGGGACAATTTTTGTAGGATGCACCAAAAAGAAAAGATGTATAAATGAGTAGCAATGCTATCAGGTCAACCTAACAGGACTCGCCGTCCGATCCGGGCCATTTGAGTCCTCCCTAATGGAATTTTATGTTGAAATTTTTTAAGCACGTTTGCGATGTGAACGATATTATTAATGTAAGATTACTTGATAAAATAATTTGACATTATTACTGAAATTAGAACTGATTAGTTAATTACTTCAATACTCACAAAAGATAATATTATTGATGATTGGATGTAAATGGTTGAGTTCATCTCTAAAAGATTACAGAGAAAAATGTCAATGATTTAATTTTATGTGTTTATCTCTCTCATTCAACATGCGCACTGTACACATTGTAGCATTAGAGATGATCTACAAAATCATATTATGTGATAATGATGAATGTAGAGGCTCTAAACACAAACGGATCGGAAACCGATTAAATAAAAATCTAATCGGTTCTAGGTTTCCTATATTTAGTATATGCACATTAGGCATTATCATTATTAGAGTATGAATAATAATAATAATAATAATAATAATAATAATAATAATAATAATAATAATAATAATAATAATAATAATAATAATAATAATAATAATAATAATTATTGTTATTTACTTCAATTCAATTTGAGAAACAAATTGACCTATATATTATATGGTATATATCGAACGACTTGATCTATCTAGTTCACTTTCGGTGCGGTTCCACCGCTTACAAGATAAATACTCACCCCTCACTCCATCTTTAAAGTATGAAAAAAAGGAAAAAAATAGGCAGAAGCTTTGGTAGCTTTCATTTTGAAGATGATGACTAGCTAAGCTATTGAGAGCTGTCTTGTTTTGTCTTTTTACCAAAGATAGGCAATGCCTTTCTGTGCAAGATGTGTATGCTACTATCCTTTTCCTGCGGTGCGCAGAACTAACTGCTTTAAATGGCTATAAGAGGGAGCAAGACTAGTGTGAGATATAATATAATGTGTGAGAGAATTACTATAAGATAAGGTACGAAGAAGAGGTTTCAAGTCTAGTCTAGAGAATAAAAAACATTACATAAAGTCACAAAATGGCTAAGGACTTGAGGCATATACTCGCTGGTTGTCTCACTGCTTCTATGCTTCTCATGCTCTGCAACATGATCAAGAAAGACCACATTGATCCCCTTTTTTTGGTAAAATATGATTCAATCTTTCTTGTCTTCCTTGCTCTATTCAACACTAAATTTAATTCCATTTTTGCATAGGACTTTGATTAAACAAGGGTTTTCCATTATTTGCAATGAAGCCAAAAACTCACTTTTTGGCATGAGAATATGGTTGAATAAAGAAAAATGGTTCACTAAACTCACTACACTTTTTGTTATGAAGCAGCAGTCAGTTTTTGCAATTTTCGACGGGATTTTCACTATGGGTAATCTGGAAACAGTCTCTCTGTACTTTAGTGCAGGGATAAGACTGTGCACATCTGAACCCCCTTACCCCACCGTGGGTGGGAGCCTTTGCGGCACTGGGGTAATAATGACGATGACTTTGATTAAATGAGGTGTCTCCATTGCTGTATTCAAGACTAAATTCTATTCCATTTTTGCATAGTACTTTGATTAAACAAGGTGTCATCTTTTAAACGTGAGCAGGGAGAATTAATTACGTACTCCCTCAGTCCCTCTATCTCATTTGGCAAGATGCATTTTTCTCGTTCACTCCGTCTCATTTTGCAAGACGTGTTTTCGTTTTCACGCGGTTTCATAAAATGGCCATTTTAATTACTAAGTTGAAGTACATTGTTTTTTATTTCTCGCTCTATCCTTTTATTCATCGTTTCATCTCATTACTTTTATGAGTTCATATAACTTTTTCTTATTTTTGGGGTTATAATTGTAAAAGAACAAATTGAGTTTTTTTATCATACGAGTAGCACACTAGTTTGTCAATTGGTTCATGTCTTTGATTTTGAACACTTTTGATATATGACCATTGATTATCAACCATATATGGAGAGACGTCAAAAAGTTTACCGAAGTACCACAAATGGTCGAGAAATATTAGTCAACTATTAGTATAAATGGATAAAGTGAAAGATAGAGACTAAATGGAAAATTAATATAAAACTCATAGGAACAAAGGTGAAATTAATTCATTACAAAAAAAATACAAGCTCATTTGGTGACCCTGTTTTCGGTTTATTAGACAAATTTTCACTAAACATGTAATTTTTTATTTCGCTCGCTGAATTGTGTGGCAATAATTAAAATAAGTGAGGTTGAATTTGCTTTTTTCACTGAATTGACTAAAGTTATTGTAAAGCGTGATTTTAGTTATTTTTCATAAAGTATTTTCTTTATATCATTAATAGGATATATTTTAAATATAATTTTTTAATAAATTAGCAGATTCCACCCATCAATCAGGAACTCAATGAACCAACCCATTCATTCCATTTTAATATTAAAGAGAGTTTTACATCTTTTATTTTCTACAATAATCTATGCAAAAATTCCACCCATGCACAGCGGTCTCATAATGTTTTTTCTCCTAACGCCTGAGAGGCGCCTAGTGATTATACAACCTTTGGACTTCGGTCCATCAAAAAAATTACAATCGTTGGTATGTTTTCGAATATATTGTTAGTTTTTAATTGGAGTAGTTTATATATAAGTGGAATTTTTCCCCCACTTTTAATCCACTGGGTAGTGTACATATGACATTTAATATTCAAATTTTAGATTTTTTCAGTTTACTCCTTTGATGATCGAGACACTTTTAATATTTGACTTTTAGTTCTTCAAATGTTAATCTCTATACTGTTGCAAAAGTAACATTGTTTTATCATTTAACTATTACTCCGTATAATAGTAACACTTTTGGTTATAATAACTATTATAGAGTTCATATTATTCTTAATTATGTGATAATAATAATCAGTACATTTTCGATCTTCCCCAAAATTAAATATTATTGCCTCTACTATGTCTTGTTATTCTTCTTATTCTTTTTTATTAACCAAAAACTAAAAAATGGTTAAGATTTCCTGTAATAATATACTTCGTGTTACGTAGTATTATAATATACTACGTACTTTCGTATTGGTGCTATTTTTATACGTAAATATTATGTCAAAATGACAACGTCTATTTTGTTTTTAAATAACTGTGAGAAACAATACGTGAACTACAAAAGTATTGTGTCGCTATCATTCCTAACTTGAAGAAGAGGCAAACATATACTACGAGATTTATTGGATGAAAGCGGCTTACATTAATATCAAACTATTCGGAGTGTAGGCAAAGCGATAATAAAACTTAAGAAAACCGCAGTCCCGCGAATCAGATTCAGAGTTAATCACATCGGTAATATAATTCGCTGATCCATTGATAGACACAACTGAGCCAGTGACGGTAATTGTAGTTAAATCGTCACTCACATCCAAATCCAAAATCATCGTCTTACAATTGGAAACAAAACAACAAAACCAGCTAGAGAGCAAAAAATTGTCTAAGTAAATAAAAACAATAAAATAAAAATATGTGGATCTTCCAATAAGCGCCAAAAAGCACCATTCTGAATCTCCCTTCCGCGTCCCAGCCGCTGACCAGCTTACCCCTCTAAGCCCTTCTCCTCTCCATTTTTTGTCTCATTCAGTGCCATCTCATCCCCCTTATTGCTGTGCCGTCCCTGCTTCCCAGATACGTCTGCGTTTCTGTTCCCCTGATGATTCTTCATTATGTTTCAGGACCACTTCCTTAGAAGAGCCACTGCCTGAGACCACCGTATCCTCCTTGTAACCTTTTGCTCTTCCGTCAGATCCCTGGTTCTCCCATTCCTGCGAATTCCTGCCCGAATATGAGTCTTCCCCTACCAGCCATTTATTTTTTCCCGTAGGGCTAGACTTCACCCCACTTTATGCCCTTAGCGATACATCAAACCTTTTTTCCAACACTAACCCTTCCTCATACACAAGCGGACAAAATTTCTCAGAGTGATCAATAACGCCACATATAAAGCAAAAATTAGGCAGCTTCTCATATTGAAAATGCACCCAATATCTAATCCCCTCCTTTTTCAGAGTTGTTCCTTTTTTTAAAGGAATCTCCACATTAATACACACCCTAACACGCAGGTAGGACTTCCACGGTTCCCCATATTAATTCTTATCATAGCTAATGAACCTGCCTAATAAATTACCCACCCTTCTGGTTGTGCCTAAATTCAATAAGCAGTAAGGAACATTGTGAACTCGCACCCAAAATTCTGCCTCATTCAAGCAAATCTTGTGCAGAATATCAGTAGGGTTTATTTCTTTCACAATCAGTAAATTCCTCTCAAACTGCCATGGACCCCTATCAAGCACATGTTTCATATCAACAGGATGATTAAAATTGAAAATATACCTCTTTTCCTCGATTTCCTTGATCTCCACGCCCCTCCCTGGCCTCCATAGAGACGCCATCATCTCTTTGAAAGCTGAAAAATTAATCTTTCTATCTATTATCAGCGCGCCCACCACGGGGAAGACCGGTCGAGCATCCTCCCTGGAAATCTCTTCGGTGTCGGGCTCATCGCAGTCCAGTTCGACACCCTCGTCCTCAACACTCATCTTGCGATACAGGTCGGCAATCTTCTCCATGCAGCAAACTCCGGTGCCGGCTCAATCCGTCCTCGAAGAATCCCGGCGAACCTCGGCCACGGCGTAACCGGACCAAATCCTAACACCAACCGAGAACAAACAGCACCCAAACTCGTGATAGAGAACCAGCGAACCAAAGCAGCACCAAACCGAAGCCAAAACTCCATGCCCCCTCCAAATCCACAGCCAAACAGTTGGCCAACAGACACCGAACCCCGTCGATGAAGACAAGAACGGACGATAACCCTAGCGGCACAACGCCCTAACATATATAGATTTATATAATTAATGGATCATTCACTATTCTATAAATGGATAATTTATTATAAATGTATCATGTTATCATTACATAATTAGAATTTGATTAAAAAGTTGAATTTGTTGAAATTGATAAAATTATGGATGAAGACATGAAGTGAGTGATTTGGCTTTTTTTTGGCTTAATTTGCTTAATTATGGAAGATTTTTATTTAAAATTTATTTTATCAATAAAGTGAAAAAAAGACTTATGTGAAAAATAGCTAAAATCACCATCTACAATAACTTCATCCAAAAAGAGTAACTACAACATTATTTATTTTGATTATTACACAATTCAGCGCATAACATTAAAATTTTCGTGTATTTGATACAAAATTAATTGATAAGGCGTATAAGTTGAAAATATGAGTTACCAACTACTCTTTGTGTGATTTCCTTATTTTGGGGATTCCATTATTATCAATAGATTCGTGATATTTTTTTTATTATTCTATACAATCTAAGCTCTTTTAAAAAATTGGTCTATGGTTTAACTTATGATTTAAATAAAGATATAATCTCAATATAAGTTGTATTAATTGACTTGTTTAATGATTTGTGAATCATGTTGCTCGCGGTTTGATGCATCTCTTTTGTGTCTGAGTATACCTCCACATTTTATTGATTTCCTACACACACAAAAACTTATCTTAGTGATGATATTTTCCCAAATGCTCATAGTTTAAATTTGGGTATGATGATAGGGAGATATCTCGGTAGAGGCAACAGAAGACAACGCTTCAAAACGTTACCTTGCAACAGTAGATTCCGAGAGTTCTAACCTTTGGGGAGTAAACAATGAAGATGACCTAAAGCCTTGTTGGAGAAAATATATTAATCGTAAGTTATAGAATTTAATTTAGTCTTTATTTTGTTGTTCGATTAGCTCAATTTTAAATAAAAAACACATTCCTGCTTCTGATCTTTTTTATTTTTATTTTTTACCCACGGGAAGGGAGATTTGGGAGGCCTGGGGTAAAGTGGGATCAATCTCAGTCCATTGAGAATTGAACTCGGGACCTCCCAGGGAGAGTGAGTCGGCGACCAATTGAGCTGGACCGCTCCCTCTCCTCCTTCTGATCATTTATATATACACGTCGTTATTCATCACTGATGAATTAATTTAGTTACTCTATAAGTTAAAGTGATTTCGAATTTAATTTAACGACCCGAGCTCAACGAGCTTTGAGCTGAACACAGACTAGATTTTGAGTTCAAATAGTTATTCAAGTCAAGTTCGAGCATAGTGATATTTGGTTCGATCCGGACTCCAACCCGTTGATAACTCATAAGTTATAGGAATATATTTTATTTATCTTAAAATTTAAACATTTTTAGTGCAACTTTATAAATCTATTTAAACACTAAAAAAGAGACTTAATAAATCTATTTTATTCAAGCCAAATTCGAGCTTAAATGAATAAAAACTATTTTATTATCTACAAAAAAAATTCAATTAATAATCAAACATAATTATAAAACTAAAAAAATAATACACAACATAATAGATTAAAAGAGTATTATAGTATATGTGGACGAGCGGACAACTAGACTCGGCTAGAGGCAGCTAGTTGGACTCGAATAGACTAAAGAGGCAGAGCCCCAACGAGCTACAGGCTGGAGTGCCTAAATATGGAGGGACGCTGACGGCCGACGTAGGGCCCGAAACAGGAGGTGGCGGTGCGGTTAGGCACCTGTGCTCGTGATTTCGTATCTTCGTCACTTTGCTGAGTTGAGTGCTTCCGACTTCTGCTTCATGCTTCTTAAAGTCGCTTTATAGCACAAGTAAATATACTTCTAGAGCTCTAAAATTCCAAATAGTAGTTCTAACTATGCTTGTTGCAAAAATTAGAAATAGATAATGAACTGAATAACTAAAAAAAGCATAATAATAATAATAATAACATAATTAATATATGACTAGATAAGTATAATGTATAAAAAGTGACTTAGTTATTTCAATGATTATAATTATGTTTAGATTATACAAATACAATGCTTATAAAAGTTACTCATAGTGACTTGGGTAAAACAAATATCTTAACTTAATGTTAATAATATTTTAGGAAAAACTCATGATAATAATAGAAGTAGTAGTAGTAATATTAATAGTATTATTATAATTATAATACGATTTATAACAGTGATATAATAAAACTATAATAATCGTCAAATTAATATAAAGTAATATTGTAAAATTAATGTGTAACATAAGCATCTTGTAAAATAAGCATCTTATTTTTAAGAGTAGATGGATGGTGTGGGTGAGTGGGTGAGATGGGATTGCACAATTTGCACCTTGCTCTCAACCTAGCTATATACTCCGTACAATACCACGTATGTATAATTTTCCTCTTCTCAAATTTTCCCACACCGACTGCATATGATAGTTTAGCATCTTGATTGCCCTACAAGTAATTCGCTTCATGCTATTATTGATGCAGGCAATGACCCCAAAGCTTATTAGGACCATTGGTTGTCATTGGTACGGGCTTTTAAATGTTTGGCCTGCCTTCTAAACTTCACAGAACACTTTCCAGTCATCTAGTGGACTTGGGCTGGGCTGAACAATAATTAGCGGTGGGCTGAAAATTAGATCTATTACTATACTAATAAAAAATAATTGGGTTGGGCTGGGCTGGAGCCCACCGCCGCCCATACATACATCTGCCCCTGGTTAATACTTGCATATCAGTTTAATAAAATATTAGGTTAAATTATTATAAGTAATTTTTTACTTTGATTTTATTTCTGAAGAGATATTAAATTAAAAAATAAACATTTTGATGTTAAAAAAATGTCGTTATTTTTTTTCTTTTTTCGGTTTTAATAAAACAATAAAATGAGTTCATGTAAATTTACTGTCACGGATTTTTCGTTTTTTCGTGACTAAGATTAATCAGGAATTAATTTTTTTCGGTTTAAAATAAAATATAGTCACGGATTAATGTCCGTGACTACTTCAAAATTTCAAAGATAGAAAACCGCGGTCTTTCAAAAATTTTGAAAATTTGAAAAATTGGTCACGGCTAAGTCCGTGACTAAGATGGCGGAATTTTTAAAAACCGGATTATATTAGTCACGGCTAGATCCGTGACTAGTATATAAAAATAGAAAAAAACAATAGTCACAGCTCTGGACCGTGACTACTACGTCGGAGAAGTTTTCCGGTCTATTATTAGTCACGGCTGGCGACTGTGACTATTCCGTGACTACGTTTAGTCACGGTTAATGTGGCAGTGACTGTATTTAGTCACGCCCATTAAGTCACGGAATTAGTCACGGCTAGCGACTGTGACAACCTCTGTTAGTCACGGAAAATTTGAACTGCCGTCCGTGACTAAATCCGTGACTACGTGCGTGTTTTTTTGTAGTGAAAGTTCAGTTATTTGTTGAGACATCGTTAATTAAAATTTTATGTTTCGTGTTTTTTGGACCTGAACAACTACATCAGTTGAAACTTCATTTTTTTTAAACTTTATAAATACAATATTGGTGTAATATGAAAGATCATAAAAACTATGAATATTAATATCTTTTTTGACAAATTTAGACCACCATAAAAAAATCAGTCTTACAAAAAAAAGGATTCTTTACGTGGAGATGGCGTCAACATGACCTCACCCGCATAACACCAGCCTCATGTAGCTCTTTTCCTCCCCTTTTCATTTTCTTTGGGGCTTAAGGAGTGTTTGGGGTTCTTAAAAAAAGCACTTTTCAGTTTTTGACTTAAAAAAAGTTGAAAAGAGTGTTTTCAAATGACAGCTTCTACTTAAATTAATCACTTAAAAGCTAAAAGCTGGAAGCAGATAGAACGGTGCTTTAAACTGCTTCTCACTTTTTCTATTACACAAAAAGTACTTATTTTACCAAACACTACCAACTTTTACTTTTTCAGAATCACTTTTTTCTCAAACACTACCAACTTTTACTATTAATCACTTTTCCCAAAATCACTTTAAAAAATCACTTTTTTAAAGTTGAAGCAATTGCAAACACTCCCTTAATTATCGATCTTCCCTCTATTTAAAGCCCTCACACTCCGCTTTCAACTTTTAAATCTTATTTAACCTCCAATCATCCAATGTAAGCTTTTAGAATTGACTCTGCTTATGTTTCTTTTTTTGTAAAAGAAGTAGAATCAGGGTCAATTTTTCAAAAGTTAGGGAGTGTTTGCAATTGTTTCAACTTCAAAAAAGTGATTTTTTAAAGTGATTTTGGAAAAAGTGATTAATAGTAAAAGTTGGTAGTGTTTGAGAAAAAAGTGATTCTGAAAAAGTAAAAGTTGGTAATGTTTGGTAAAATAAGTACTTTTTGTGTAATAGAAAAAGTGAAAAGCAGTTTAAAGCACCCTTCCACCTGCTTCCAGCTTTTAGCTTTTAAGTGATTAGTTTAAGCAGAAGCTGTCATTTGAAAACACTCCTTTTAGCTTTTTTTAAGCCAAAAGTTGAAAAGCGCTTTTTTTAAGCAACTGCAAACAGTGCTTTAGTCTCCCTCACCTTCTAAAGTCTTAGGTAGGGGTGAGCATATCAATTTTTATTTCGATTTTTATCAGTTTCGGTTCGATTTGGTACGGATTAGAAGAATTATTACGAAACCTATATTCACCCCTAGTCTTAACTAGAGCAAACTTAAACATATCAATTAGTACTCTAGTTGGCATATACATCCGAATAATGTTGTAACAAAATATTAATGGTATAGATTTGTTTTAATTTATACTATTATATTACTCCCTTCTTCCCGTGGGAAGGTTCCTTTGAATAAGTGGCACGATTTTTAGGCAAGTGGTTAAATAAAGTAATTTGGATAAAAAGAGAGAAAAAAGAAATTTTATTAAAAGTAAACATATAAAGTGAAAGTAACTAAAGAGAGATAAGTTGGGAGAGGTGAAATTGTGAGACTTAATATGTAATGAGTAGGAAAGAGAAATTTGAGTAAATGTATAATTAGGGCATCCTCATTGGTAGGATTATTATGAGATTAAGTTGGTGACATGGCAGGATTTTCAGAAAATTATCATTGAGTGACATAGATTATTTAATGGGATTATTTGCTACAATAATCCGGGATCAAAATATGAATCCAGATTATTTTAAGATTATTTGAAAAGTATATGTAATAGAGATTAATGCAGGACAGAGGAAAAGCAGATTATTTGAAGATGATGATTGAGAGACGTAAAAGAATTTTGAGATTATTTCAAAATTTATTGCATAACAATATTTAAATGGTAAGAATCATAGAAAAAATTGATTATTAGAGATCATGAATGGAGACGCTCTTATAACGAGTAAATTATTTCTTAAAATAGAAGGAGAACCTTTAATTAAATGGACACTCAAATAAGGAAAGTGAGAACCTTTCAACAGGACATAGAGCCCGTTTGGTAATAGCCAAATCGACTGTATTGGCTAATTCTGCTGAAATTTATGAAGTTCTGGCTGATGTGGCTGTAATGGCTGATTCTGTTGATTTGTGAAAAATGATAATTTAAAATACATTATATTAATAAAATAAGGGAAAACTGTCAAATAGGTTCTCGAACTTTCATAAAAAGGTCAAATAAGTCCTTATATAGGAGGCTCTGTCCGGCCGTCGCGATTTGGGGCGGTTCCCGATGGAATTTTTTGATGAACATTTTTTAGCATACACGGGGTTAGAATGTGCATATGGATGTTATGCAGTTATGCTTGGCACATTAATTTCTTTTCAAAGAGCCACACAAAGACCAACAGTGGAAATCACACAGGGGTTGTTTGGATTCCAGCGTTTTCTCCGCCACACACGGCTAATCGCAGTGTTTCCTTTGTAAAAAAATTGGCGTTTTGCTCCACACGCCAATATCCAAACAACCCCGTAGTGTAAGATGAAAAAACTAAACAAAAAATTGAATACGCTGTGATTTGTTAATTTTTTTTCGAAAATGTATACTCTGTGATTTTATATAAAAATATTATGTTTCAGTGAAATCTCAACAACAATCAAGGGGTTATATCTTTTTAACTTTGGCTCAAGATCCTGAGTATCATTTGGCACAGGTATTAATATGTCTCTTCCTCTACATTTTCTTTTCCTTTTTGAGCTTGAACTTTATTCCGTAAATCTTTGGAGTAAACTAAACATGCCTTTCTGTACAATTTTTAATATCAAACTTTCATTTTTTTCAAGCTTAAATAGCTAGTAGGTTTTTTTTATATAGTAATAGGTAAAATGATCAACATATAGTTACAAAAAAAACACTGGCAGACATTTAGTTATGATGCTGATTACTGGTACAGAGCTTTTAATAGTAATTAAATAAGTAATTAATTAAAATACATCAAATTTCAAATTTTAAAGCAAAACAAAATCTCAGATCAAATGCTATGCTACTCTATATTAAATTTGCAGATTGCCGATGCCGTTGTTGTTGCTAAACACCTTGGAGCTACACTTGTCCTTCCAAACATAAAAGGAAATGAACCAGGGAAGAAAAGGTTAGTAGGACAATTGTACCAGGTTCATTTTATTACTCCGGTCTTTAACTAGAAAATTTATTTATAATCTAATACTTGATCTGTATTTAGCATAAAAGAAACTTTAATTTACAATATATAGTAAAAACAGATGGATAGTATACCGAAGTAAACCGAATCGAACCAAACCAAAAATAACTTATGATTTTTGTTTGATAATAATTTTTCCAATCCGTTCCAAACCGAACTGAAACTGATAAAAACCGAACTGAACCTAGACAGTGAATTGGTTCATTTTGAATTGAATGTTGTTTCGAGTTTATATTCAAATATTATGGGTTTTGGATGTTTTAAAATAATGTGTTTTGTGTCAATGCTATATATTTATCATATTTGTATCTAATATACTACTTAGATGACTTATTACTTTTAGGTGAGTTAAATGCCAATTTAATATGCTATAAGAGTGTAATATGATTGTAGTTTGTATGTTTGTTTGACACCATGATTTCGGATAGTACATTAGAGATCGGTTTGGCCATTTCTCCCCACCCTAGTTTGGATTGATAGGGCGTGTTAAGTTCATGTATTGAATATTTCTCAAATTTATACATCTTGGCAACAATGTATGTTCAGGAAGTTTGGTGATATCTATGATGTGAAGAAGTTTGTTGAAAGCCTGGATAAGAAAGTGCCTCTAGTTATGGATCATCAAGCAACAGAAATATCCAACCAAAAGGTTAACAAAGTGAAGGTTCCTAACATGGTTTCCAAAGAGTTCATCAGCTCAAAAGTTGAGCCAGTATTCAAGAGCACGCCAAATATAAGGATTGCCACTTACTTCCCAGCATCAATGGAACAAACAAGAAAACTAAATCCATATGCATGCCTGGCTGTGTTTGACACCCTCAAGTTGAGGCCGGAATTGCAAGAATCTATAGACACAATGGTATTAACACTAAGAAGTCTCAGTTCCCATTCACAAGGCCGATTTGTCGCGGTTGATTATAGGGTGGAGAGCCTACCCGAAGGCGGTAGTAAGTGTCCTGACAGTGAAACATCAACCCAAAACTGCATTGATGCCAATGATATAGTTATGCATTTACAAAAGATCGGTTTTCCCAGAGAAACAACCATTTATTTGACACTAAATGGGTGGGATTCAAGCCTTGAACATTTCCGAAAAGCCTTTCCCAACACTTACACCAAGGTAAATTCTATGTTTTTTTTTGCATTATCAATTCAAAAGTTGCTTGGCTTGCTCTTAGTTTATTCATCAGATTTTCTGTGTCAATCCATCATACATTAACCAATTATAAAACAAGAAGCCATATATAAGACTACAGATTACACTTCTTGATAAAGAAGAGTAATCAATGAGTTGGGCAATGGGGGTAAAATGGTAAATAGGTATTCCTGCATATTTGATATAATCTTTATTCATTAGGGGGGGTAAATATATAAATTACACCCTTGGCTAGCCCATTGCCTGATCCCTTTCATACTTCACTCTTACTTATCATACTAAGTTCTCCTTTTCTAATGAAATGCATCAATGTTAGTGTTGAGGATCGACAATATATTAACAGTTAGATTTTGTTTTTTTGCAAATAAAAAATGATGCACAACTTATCTATACATGGGATGGGTTATTGGTTCCAAAGTTGCTTGTTTTGGACTTGATTTCATTCACTCCATTCTCTATGTAAGCTATAATAAGTTACACATCAGTCAATCTAGAAAACATGAAGCCATCATATATTCATATATAAGAATAATAAGACACCCGATCACTCCTTTTAATACGTTGACTTTTGTAAGGAAATGAATCAATATTAATTTTTTTTGTTCTAAAATATTAAGAAAAAAGATAAAAATAAAAAACAGTGCAACATTTTATACATGCATGCACATAACCTTCATTGAAGATTGATCTTATTGTTGCAACAGGATGTAATCATCCCTTCGAACGACAAGTCAAAGTTCTTGGATCCTGAACATCCTGAACTCAGACAGATTGTGGACATATATATATCTTCAATGGCAGATGTTTATGTACCCACATCATCAAACATGTTTAATGACAACATTGTGGCAAGGAGAATCGCAGCTGGAAAGACCCGAGTTCTTGTGCCAGGCAAGGGATCATCGGATTCTGCAGATGACTATGTTCCTGCCTACATATCCATGAAAAGGCATTGGGCATATTCATGCTTTTGTTGATCAAATCAATTAAGTCAAAATAATGGATGTTTGATAAGGTGATGAATAATAAGGACAGAATGTCCAAGTAAGTTAAGTAACTATCTATCCATCTACCGCCTTGTAAGTTTTTTTTTTTGAGGGATACCGCCTTGTAAGTTGATAACAGTTATAAGGGTCAAGTCTTAAATCTTGTGAAATGTTCATATGCACCTAAGTTTGATCTTTTTCAACATATGTGTTGTTCAGAAAGTATTGCATTGAATTAATTAGAATGCCTCAATTCATTACAGTTCCAAAAGCCTTCATTATTATTCCCATTATTTGACACCAACCAAACCGCAATGGTTGCACAACTCATATACTTATATAGATGTGTGATGTGTCAGCGGTGGAGCTAGAATTGCCATATTAGGGAATGAAGCTTGAAATGATTATACTTGGGATATTCCTCCCAAAACTTCATATTTCAACATATTTGTTTATAATTTAAAATTTTTGGTGTGTGATTGGACACCACATTTTTTTGTGGGGGAGGGGTGTGTGGCCCCCTCTAGCCCATTCTTCACTCCGCCAGACCGCCACTGACAGGTGACACCACGTCTATCCAACAATACTTAATTAGCTTCTTGGCTTATCACAATAGCCCCTGTTTCAATATCCTATTTCAGAGTCTTAGAAATGTGTTTAAGACATGGAGTTATATACTCCTATGAAACTGGGCAGATAAAGATGAGATTAATGCATAAATGCAGCAAGAGACACAGACAAGAATCGGTATCCACACAAAGATCACATATATGAATTTAAATAATACATCCACGTACATGATGACATCCTCTAAAATTGAATCCAATACAAAACTATTTCAGAAGCATCGATATAACATATAATCGTGAAAGGGGAATAAGATATGACTATCAGCTATCGTTCTATAACTACCATTTTCATCACAAGAGCATAAATTTATTTAAAGCTCTACAGACCTGGATTATGAACACAATCTAACTAATGAAGTAATATAACCTTTGGGTGCACTGTGGTTTAAAGAACTTCAAGGTGGGGCTACACAGATTCATCACCAAGGCTTCCATTCTGTGTACACAATCTAACTAATGAAGTAATAAAACCTTTGGGTGCCCTGTGGTTTAAAGAACTTCAAGGTGAGGCTACACAGATTCATCACCAAGGCTTCCAGTCTGTGTACCACCATTTTCTCTGTGCTCCTTCAGTGTTTGTGAAAGCGGAGATTGTCTAATGGCAGCTTTTGCAGCTTGCTGCTTGGATTTCAAATTCAGGTAAGTGTAGATAGTCATACCAACGAGAGCTGTAGTTGCCCCCAAAATGCTAGTCACTCCGGGATTTGAACCAAAAAGCAAAAAGCCAGCAAGCAGGATGACACATGTTTTGAACTGTCCAAGGACGACATGAGTGGTGGCAGATGTTTCTCTGCAGGTCAACAGGGAGAGTGATTTTCAGAGGAATATATTACACATTGACAAAATATTTCTTTAATGGACTGTTTGATAATTGATGAATCACCAAAACATCTTGCAGATTTTATGGGTTACTAAAGGAGTGGTTCCAATTTCTTAAAAAACACTTTTCAGCTTTTTGCTTTAAAATAGCTAAAAGTAATGTTTTCAAACCGATGCTCCTGCATTAAGTTAAGCAGTTTACAGCTAAAAGCTGAAAGCAAGGGGGATGTTTAAAATGCTTTTCACTTTTTCTATTACACAAAAAAGTACTTGTTTGCCAACCGCTACCTATTACTTTCTTAAAATCACTTATTTTCAAACACTATTCATTTTTACTTGTAATCACTTTCAAAAGTAGAAGTAAACGAAAAACTCTCTAAGACTTTTAATTGAACTAGCATACATAATGGAATCAATCGTCTAGTGTGGTTTGGCCCAAGTAAGTTATGACCCAGATGAGTGAGCCCCAACTAAATCCTGATTTATGTCAAGGTATCCTGACCCAGAGTAGGTTTTAGCCTACTCTGCATGGTTAGCTTCAAAATGGACCAGCTGTCTACTTTTTGGGAAGTGTTATAATGTTACATCTAAAAATTAGAGACAGAACAGTGAGTTAATAAGCCTCTGGGTTGACCAAGTTTATAATTGGATTCAAGATTTCAGTGTGGTTTGACCCAAGAGTCTTATGGTCCAGTTGAGAAATCCAGAGTTCCAGACCCAATACTGAATTCTATAAATTCCTATCTGCACACTTGCGAAGTAATAGAATATGGCATTTTGACATTAAATTGAAAAGTCACTGCAGATGAAAAGTTCTTGTAAACAAAGAAATACAGGTGCTACTTGTTTACTTCACTTAATAGATTACACAAGTTACTCACCCAAGTGCAAGAGCACCTGACCACTGAAGTAAGAACCCAAGAACAGCAGAAGCAAGAACAATTGTGGTGTTATACACATTCCAACGGAAGGAGAGGACACCTGGTGGATCAAGTGATGGCATCAAAAGAACAAGGAAGAACACTGTAATAGGTGTGGTCTTCCACATTAGCCTGGAAACACATAAGATTAACATCAGAAGTTTGCAGATTAACCCCACACCACAACAAAATTAAAAGGTAATAACTACTTATTATCAAAAATAAAAAATAATAAGAGAATAACAACAGCATGAGACCATACGCTAATGCAGTCCAGTTCTTCTGCTGCTGAAGGTTAGACCATAGTATCTTATTCGTTGCACTTGGCACTATCCAGGCAACTGCTATGCAAGCACCAAAGAAGTGAAATTGCAGATCAGTCACTGTGGCTATTGCAACACCTATGGATACTAGAGTAAGTGCAATCACCTGAAACATACCAAATGATCATTTTCAGGGACAAGCTATCTTCTTTCTTACAATTATACATTTCTACCATCTACGAACAAGTGGGTATTTATACAGGATGTTATACTTATAAGAATCTTGATATTGTTACTAAAACAGCTTGAGCAATGTACGTATTAAAGATTCAGATATCTCTACCATCTTCAAGCAGGTTTATCATTTTAGCCTTGCTTGGGGTGTTACACAAAGACTATCGTCTGAAGACCCCCATGATAATATTTTTGGATATTATTGGGATATTTTGATATGGATTGACTTCCTGATATTGTGTTGCTATTGGTGGTAACCTCATCTCTTAGAAAACTGAGAAGCAATTAGTCAACACAGATCAAGTGTTCAAATATACTATTGCGGTTGATTGTCATTTCATAAATAAATAAAGTCATGATTTGACTCATTAATACTGAATATATTAGTTCTACATTAGTTCTGATGGGAGATTGATATTATCACCAAGCCACTGAGAGATCCTAGAATAGAACATATTTTTAACAGACTAGAATTGTATGATTTGTTTGATCCAGCATGAGAGAAGGGGTTGTAGATTTAAATATTTAATTGTTACCCTAACCCTAGCGTAGCCCTATGTGTATTTCCTAACCAGTCTAGTATTATGTACTTCGTATTTGGTATTGGGGCTCGATGCAGTGGTGGTTCGTAGGATGCCCCATACTTTGAAGAATTGAAGTAACTCTTTTGGGGTCAGTTTGGACCTATTTGTTCATCCCTTAAGTTGCCCAATCTGGTTTAAGCTGAGGGATGTGTTGACTATGTTGCATCAGGTGTGTATTGCGTTTGAGTGTTGTATATAGAAGTCTAGGACTGCAGGGGTACCTCACCTCTTGAAGATCTTATATGGTAAGTTAGACTCAACTTAACTACTAATACTCTTACAATTACCTTCTGGCCAGAAATTTTCTTCTGGAAGAAAATAAACTCAACAATCACGATCGCAGGTGTGACTGCAATCTTAGCCATTTGATAAAATCCAACACTGCATATGTATTCATTAAGGCATTAAGATGCAAAGGAAATAAAAACATATGGAACAGAATAAGCACCATAGGGCATACCTGTTGTATTTCAAGCTGACATTTGCAAGACCAGTAGAGAGAGACATAACTATTCCGAGAGAAACCAACGAAGAATATTTTGTTGACTTTGGAGGCGGAGAGAGTGAAAGAATGGAGAAAGCCTTCAAAATGGCCATTATCAACCAGCTAAATATGTAGTGGATAAAAGTTAGACATATTGGATAGTTGAACCCGACTTCGACGAGAACCTGTGTAGGGTAAAACGTTATACTCTATAAAGATGCTACTGCAGTAAGTGAAAGGAATGATGCATAGTTAACTAACCAACTTGTTCATCAATATAATGCTAATAGATACAACAAAGTTGAATGATAGCGCAATGATGGGTCCCCATAAGGTCGGTTGCTGCCGCTTTGCACCTCCAAATGCCCTCAATTTGCTTAACAGAGATGATCGTGTCTCCTCTAATGCCTTTCCTGTGTGATGAAATTAACATATATCTCATTTGCTTAACTAATAAAGGCACTTTCACAAAAAAAAGATACTTTATTTCTTAATTTGGTTTCAAGATACTTCATATCAACATTGTACTATTATTGGTGCCAATCAGAATCCTTTCATTCTTGAAGAACAACAAAGCTCAACCTTTTTCAACCTAAGATCCATCCTCAGGAGCACATACCAATTAACTTAATTTAATCAGTGAAAAGAGGGTCAAATTAAAAAAATGAAAACCAAAACAAAATACATCTTTTGGGCCTTTTAACTGCAGAGATGGCAATAAGTTAAAGAATTGATGTTTCAGCACCTACATTAAGTAATGGCTCACCTCAAACAGTAAGTCTTGCCCGGGAAGACTCAACAAAATCCAGAAGAAATGGAATGAACAAAATGCAGAACAAAATCAAGTTTTTTATAAAAGATCCATCCCCATAGACACTCATAACAAATTAATCTCAACTAAAAAAAATTGAAAATCACAGCCTTTGAAAATGGGGAAAAATTCTCAGTCTTTCTCCCAAATATACGCAAGATGCCAAGATATAAACTTCCCAACACCACAAAAAATGGAAAAAGCTTACCTATATCCCCAGCATCACTATCCTTTCGTTTGAGAATTTTTTTGACATCTTTTCTGTTAAGAAAACTCAACATATCTTCACTCAGCTACAATCTCAGTTCCGCTCATGCACAGAGCACAGTAACGGTGTTCTTCTCACAGCATTCATCACTAGTGGGAGGCTTTTGGCGAGCTTGATTTGGCTACTTTGCGTAATAAGAGAGGTTAATCACTTAATTGGTGGAAGAAAACCGGCTCCACTCTTTCCTAAGTTCCTTGGCCTTATTTCTTTGTTTGGCTTTCCTTTGTAATGTGCAAACGAATATGGAGGGGTCAGTTCATTTTGTCATCGAAGTCTTTATGTTGCACGAACATGGACTTAGAAATATGGGGCATGTATTTAATTTGTGTAGACAAATATGTTAAAATATTAATTTCATGATACAAATGCGTAAGAACATTTATTATAAATATTGAAATACATGAATGTATTTGAAAATATACAGAACTATAGAAGCACATTTATGTGCGCTTAAATACTTTGGCATCTTCAGTGGCTTGTTTGAAACACAGATGTACTTGGAAGTAAACACACCATATTTTTCCTTTTCTTTTAATTTTTTGGGTGCCTACTTCGGTCAGATATATTATTAGAGTATTTAATATTCCCCCTAATTTGCTAATATATCTGATGATAGAATTAATTAACATCAATTAATATTAATATTTAAAATCTACATATTTAGAACTTAATACCTATAATACATTAAACTCGATTCAAATATGACAAAATAGTACTCCCTTCTTCGGTTCTTCCCATAAAACTCAACAAAAATGCCCCTCGATCAGAAAGGTGTTAAAGGGTCAACAAAATTGTTAATGGAGGAACATTTTTTTCTTTTCATACGGGATTGAGGTGCAAAAACAAAGAGTTTTAAAAATGAGTTACAAAGTTCAATTTGGACAATAAAATGGGATGAAAACTCAAATTACCCCTTAAGAGAGTGGGAACAAAGTAAAAATGTATGGTTGTGAATTGTGATTAAGTAGAAAAAGGTAAATGACACAAAACTTTTGAAAAAGAAAAAGGAAGATTTATTTTTAAATATCTCTAAATGATAAGTGAGGAATTTTATAGAATGTGAGTGGCAATATATACTAGTATAATCAGATTATAGTAGGGAGTGGTAGACCAAATAAATCATGAACATAAGGTCACTTTAGTATAGAGGGAGAGTATTTTAACACAATTTTTGAAGAAAGACACTCGAGAAAAGTATTGAACGAAGAAAATATTTCCAACATATTTTATTGGTATAATAGTGCATGAAAGGTGACAAAACAATGCTCTACTGCTGCAGTTTCAAAATAGGTAGTGAACTTCAATTTTTGCATGTAATGGGTATTGAACTATTATTTTTACCTCTACCTCCAGATTCCAATCAATGCTTGCTTTTATACTAAACCAAAACCCATGTCTACATTGCATTAACTTTAGTGATGTGGTACTTATAATTAGATTATTAATAAAGTGTCCACAAATGAAAATGTGCATTAATTTTACACTTAATTATTTGGATTTGAAATATTTCAAACAAACCATCATGGCCTCAATGCCTCATGGGAATATTGGATGACGTGGTATGCCAATTGCTCAACATACAATCACCAACTAGGTAGCATAATCTTCTTTTTATATGGGATGCGGCAATATTATAATTTCAAAAGCAAAAATAATAATAAAACATGCCAACCTAACATGATTCTTTAATTTAGAGCAACAATACCCAACAAAAAGAATTCTTTAGCAATAATAATTCTTGCTGGCAGAGCATGGCTAATCAAATGAAATAAAAAGGAACTCTAAGCCATGGAAGCAGCCTTCTTCTCTTCCTCAAGCTTCTGCAGCTCAGCCAGTCTTTCAGCCCACGCCCTATCCCTTGCAACTGCAGCCATCTTTCGCTCAACTCTTTTTATTAGTTTCTTCCTTTTCGCTTCCTGCACTAATGCCGTCCGCTTCTTCTTTTCGGACTGCACACACGATTTAAGAGTAACTTTATCACAAACGAAATGCACTTTTCTTGCCAAGCATTCTATGAGTTCCACACAGAAGACTGAAGTAACCATTCAAATGCTTTGAAATTTGCATTACTCGTACCACATTGCATGATTTCAAAAGTAACTTATAATTTGTAATTCTAAAAATTTTGCTTACGAGAAAGTAGAGTTTGGGTCATAACCTGAATCGATTTAGTGTCTTTTAAGGTATGTTTGGATCATCGAAGATGGTAGGGAAGGAAACAAAAATGATGATCACATTTTTTTAATGCTGCCTTGGCTCAGAAATGAGGTGGATTTATGAATTTTTTTAATAATAAAAATATGTAGATCCTTTAGCCTTCAGATAATAGGAAATATAATTACAAATGATAATGAACAAATATCTAAAATTCTGGTCCAGTATGTGCAAATAATGAAAAATTTGAGGGATTCATCCGTGATGAGGTCATATTTAGTGGTTGTATGGGTGATAAGCCCACCAATATAAATTTTACCGCCCCCATTTGATTCTTTGATTTTGTGGGGGGGAATTGCCTTCGCAATACTCACATAAGGGGCGTCAGGAAAACAACTCTAATTGGTACGCATTAATCAATGGACTAGCTCTGATGGTTGTTTGGACATCCAAGAACACAATTGCATAAAAATTTGAGAAAAATGTGCTACACCGGATGTTGAGCGTGATCACGCAAATTTGATGCAACCAAGGTTGTTAAACTCGAGATCCTAGCACGGATCGGAAGGGGTCTAGGAGATCGTAACTCGGATCGTAAGATCCTAGAATTCAAGCAACCATGATTATATATATAGATATAAGATATATATGTATGTATGTGTATATATAAATTTATAACCCTATTTATTCACTGGATTAATACTAATATTAATAATGTCAACTTTCAAAGATATAAAATGAAAAGTTGATAAATTTAAAATGACATATTTGTACAAAAGCACAACAAGCCTTGTATTCACTGTGTCAGAACCACTTTTTGTCATATCATTGTGATATCCAAGAGAGTCGGTCGGTAAATGAAATCAGATAAGTAAATGACATAAGGCAGAGATGTCATGAGAACAGCACAGAAGACCAGAAGAAGTGGACAAGCAGATGCTATAGGGACGAGGAGTCGATGGATGATTATCACCGAATCAAAGCTGTGTTTCTGAGAAGAAGATGATGAGAAGTGCAGACCTGCAGAACCGAAGAAAGTGTTTGGTCCGTTCGCAGGTAAGCAGGTGATGCATGGGGAAGCTTCATAACTCATTACGTTTTCTATAGCTCGCGTTGTTTGAGGTGTCGTTTCCGATGATGAGCGACGTTTCTTTCTTTACTCTCGAATTCGACGCAAATCGACGTTTCTGCGATTTTACGTTCTAACTCGTCGATCCTGCGATCCTGATATGATTTCCAATCCTAGTTACGATCCAGATCACCCCTCCACCTTCTACTCGTAAGATCGGACGATCTTGCGAGTCAACTCGCGATCTTAACAACATTGGATGCAGCCACGTTTTCCTCTCCAGTAATCCTCTTCCACAACTCTTCTCCATATGTAAAATCCAATTCATGGTTAGAACCCATGGTGGGTAAACCAAAATGGCAGGTCATTCTCTTCTAGCTCATTGTTCGATCAACATTGAACAATCGGAACTTAATGTAATCTCTGTTATCCTCATCAGTCCATTCCTCTACCAATCAATCAATCATCATTTACCCCAGTGCCACAAAGGCTCCCACCTACGGTGGGGTAAGGGGGGGTCGGATGTACACAGTCTTACCCCTGTACTAAAGCACAGAGAGACTGTTTCCGGATGACCCATAATGAAAATCGCGTCCAAAAATTGCATGGACTGACTGCTGCTTCATAACAAAGAAGCGCAGACAGTTTGGTGAGCCATTTTGCTTTATTCCATCATATTCTCAAGTCAAAAAATAATGAATCTTTGGTATCATAAATTCATACATAATCTACTCATTGGTATCATAGCACATGTTGAATCAATGTTTCCATAGCCACCAATTCAAACAGTTGAGACATCAAAGCAAATATGTTTAAAGCATTTAACATGGCATGACAAAGGAACCGAGATAGCATTACCTCCCGGTCGGTTAGAGTGATGAACTTGTTTCGTTGTTCTTGGGTGGTGAATTGGACACTCTTGTATCCCGGGACTGGTGGGAATGTGGGATGGGTTGTGAAGACCTTGAAGATGACTCCCCTTTAGCTCTCTTACTAGTCACTGATGGAATTTTGAGGAATTTTAGAGGGTTGGGCGAGTTAGGGTTTTGGGGGGAATTTGAGAAAGTTGGGGATGAATTGTGGATTGAAGGATATTTTAGCTCTCTAGTCGTGGGTTTGGAAGATGAGAATGGATTTTTCGACTTGCCCGACCAGGTTTAATGAGCTGGTTTTTCCGCTAACCCGGTTGGTTTTAGGACAGCCCGATTGGGTTGTGTATCAGTAAGTCTAGTTTTCAGAAAATTCCTGTAACATGGTCGGGTATTAGGCCAACCCAATCGGGTTGTGTGATTTTTTAAACGAGAAGCTCGATAGAGTTTGCAAACACCCGAGCATTTTGATTTTAAAGTACCCCGTCGGGTAGGCAACGTTTTTTTCCGTTGATTGTTAATTTTCGGTTCACATAGCACTCTATCTGCGTTTCATCGAAAAATGCAAAGGAATCGTTCATCTTTTACGTAGTACGTAGTAGCATTTATCGTTGAATACAATCGTCCCCTCGTAAGTGACGCCTTTTTCGAAATCAAAACTCTAAAACACCTAATCAGCTTATTAAACACTTGAAGGAGTTCAAGATGAAGGAGTTCTAATGCTTCTCTACTGTTGAAAAAAAATCATCCAGTGGGATTTTTATCAAGCTTTCACAAATTCATCTAATCACTATGTAACCCAAGATTCAGGCCCAACTTCTAATCACTATCTAACCATATTCGTAGAATTCACAGGCTTCAATGAGTTCATACGTTCAATCCCAGACTCCAAGCTTCGGGAATCAGCTCCCCAGCCTCTACACTTCTTCTAATCAACTACTTCGCAATCAGTAAGTCACTGTCCACTTCTCCAGCCTCCACCGCCTGTCTGCCACCATAGCTACCCTAAGTCCAAACTCCAAATGTCCAGTCGACACTATCATTCAGTGGTTTCACTCCTTTGTGATATTACTATTTGTTATATTTTCCATTTTAGTATGTATTTTAGAATTAGAAAATACTCTATATCAATCTAGGTATGTAAAAATAAGACGCAAAAAAGAAATGAAGAGTTAATTAATGCTGGTAACTTGAATTTTCATTTCATTGTCTTTATTTTCCTGATGAGATGCTTTTCCTTACGAGTTACGATATTATAATCTATTTTCCTTCCAAAAATCCCCTAACGGCCGAATATTTTCCGAGTTCAAAACTCCCTAAAAGACAAATGGTCAAGACAATGCACCATGCTAAAGCATAAGATCAGGAAAAAGGAACTGATATAACTAATACGAACATACCAAAATAAAAGCCTTGCGCTGCCTGATTCTCTTCTTCTCATTCCTTCTCTTGACGCTTCCTTCATTAGGGTGCTTTTGGGGTTTTGGATCATGAGGCAAACGCCTGGCAACGCCAGAATAGGGCCCTACATTCCAGTAATAAACACTCAAACTATAGGTACTTTATTTTCTTATGAAGTAAATGTTAGGGGTCAGTTTAATTTGCCAATTTCCTTATGTTATTTGTGAGTCAACTTTCCATCATTTGCAATGGAGCCAAAGATTTACTATTTTTTGGCTTGAGAATATGATGGAATAAAGAAAAATGGCTCACTAAACTGCCTGCGCTTCTTTGTTATGAAGCAGCAGTCAGTCCATGCAATTTTGGACGCGATTTTCACTATGGGTCAT
The DNA here is from genome assembly GCA_945859915.1 of Cuscuta epithymum. Lineage (NCBI taxonomy): Eukaryota > Viridiplantae > Streptophyta > Magnoliopsida > Solanales > Convolvulaceae > Cuscuta > Cuscuta epithymum. Next base: position 729,047 of record CAMAPF010000018.1, on the reverse strand, counting down.
CCAGAAACAGTCTCTTTGTGCTTTAGTACATGGTAAGACTTTGTACATCCGACCCCCTTACCCCACCGTAGGTGGGAACTTTTGCGGCACTGGGGTAAATGATAATGAATGGTTTAGGTTTCTTTCCCATTGTTAATTTATGACTTCTCTTTGTCTATGCAAGGCTTTTAGTTTGAATAAAATAATGATCTGTGGAGTAATAATTTTGTTTTAAGATTTGGTGGAACTGTTCATATTCTTCTCTGACTAGGGCAAGAAGTTGAAATAGCTATTCATATATTCCTACGAATCACCATAGCTCATCAAACAGTTCTTCCTTCATATCATCCAATAACTAGGACCACAGTGTGCAGGGCTGCATAAATAGTAGCCAAATCCGTAAAGTTTCTTGAGTGAAAAGTTCCAGGTTTAAGTATTTAAATGTCACCACATAACGAATAGCAATGTACAAATCACAAAAAGCTGATCACTTCCTTAATGTCTACTGCCTTTCCTTCAACAGTATATCTACAAGCTTATAATAGTGTTAGTTAAAGCTGCAAACTTTCCAATCTCGAATGCGAGAATCGCCATAGATACATATAAAATCCTTAAAACCATAACTACAGTGGTAGTCACTAGAGAAGGGAATAAACGCTGAAATGAAAAGAGACCTGGTGGTTCTGGGGCTGGTCTTTTGCGCTTGGTCTTTAGAACGGGTCTCCTCTTCGGGTACCGGGTGTCCGTTAAGCTGTGGAAGGCGGTGGACGGCGGAATCCAAGGTAGCTTAGGGCGAAATGGTAGGCGGATCTCAGGCGATACAGAAGATAATAACGTGGCAGGCGATGTAATGGACGAAAAAGAGTAGATGTTCCGGTGAGAGAAGAAGAGTGCTCTGGAAACGGGTCGGGAAATGGATCTTATGGCTCCCAAACCCATGGTAGCGTGTAGTCTCGCCGCCGTGTTGTTTTGTGCAATGTCAATCCGGCGAAGACTACTTGAAAGTTGAAAGAGGTTTGTTGAATAAAAAAAAAAAAAGGAATTTGACTTTGCACCGCTCTTTTTGTGTGATATTGGACTTTGCATCCTATTTTTTAAAAACTTTGACTTTGCACCCCAACACATACCATTTTGTGAAGAAAAAGTTATACATGGGGTGCAAAGTCAAATGGAATTTTAAGTGGATTGGGGTGCAAAATCAAAATTTTTTAAAAAAGAGGTGCAAAGTCTAATATCACCCAAAAAGTGGGGTGCAAAGTTAAATTCCCCCCATAAAAAACAATGAAGCTACTTTTTTAATTGAATTGACTAAAGTTACTATATAGAATAATTTTAGATATTTTCATATATTTATTTTTTATTTCATTAATATAAGTATAATTTCTTCATAATTCAACGCATTCAACCATTTTAGTCACTTCAGTTACAATTTATCAATTTCAGCATATTCAACCGTTTAAGTATATTTCAGTATTCCTAAACAAGATCAAAATGAAACAAATATAATTCTTCACGAGATGTGAATTCTATAAGAATAAATTAGGTCTAAACATCCACATTTATTTTCATTAGGAAATCGAGAATTGGGAGGATGACTCGCAAACTCAATCTTGTTATGATCCATTATATTACACTAGTCAATGAGTAAGAACTACTCTCTACGTTCCATATTTATCTTCACAAGTACATTTGCACACAAATTAAGATAGTGGAAAATGTGTGGTGGAGAGTTGTGCAGAGGAGAGATAAATGTGTAAGAATATGTAAGAATGGTTGTGAATCACAAATTCTTTGTCAAAAAAGGAAAAGAGGATATAAATTTGGGACGGGCGAAAAAGAAAATTATGAAGATAATTCTAGGACGGAGGGAGTATAATTTTTACACAATTGTGACACTCATAGTTACGGGGTATGAGAATAGGTGTATTAGAGCTTTGTTCTTAATAATTGTCTTCTTTTTAGTTTTTAGCTTGTTAAAATTTGTTTACTTGTGTATGGTTAGATATTTATTACTACGTAGTTTGATATGATGTGTTTGCAATTTAACAATGAAACACGATAATGTTTGATGGTAACATAAAAGAATTGTATTGATGCGATATTAACGGTTCTTATATTAATTCTTCAAAAAAAAATCTAAAACCATACCGATGTATTGGATTAACGGTTCTCCAAATGGTTTCTTGATTTCTTTCAAAGAACCAAACTACTCTCACCCTTACTTTTTTTATTCATAAGATGATAAATAAAAAATCATTTTTTTTATTTTTATTTAAATTACCTTGTGTATCAAATTATCAATATTGATTTAAAATCTCCTTGTTTAGATTTTATTTATCCTAAAATGATAAAAATCATATTTTAATTGTATAAACTACTACATACTTCGTATTAGTTTTGTACTCCGTACTATTTATGTAATTAAAACCACACCAAATAATATCCAAAAATTATAGAATCTAATCAATCTATTATGTGCATGTTTTGCGTTGGGAAGTTCGGAAATCTCAAGACAGAATAACGGACTAGATTATTATCAGTTGTTCCCTCTAAGAGGGGCACAGTAGGCTATCACAGATGCAGCAGTTGGTAAACTCTGGTTTAGAGATCATGAGAAAAAACATGTGAGAGGTGAAACTCAACAAGGACACCACCACCCTTCACAAACATGTTGAGTTTTCTCCAAAACAATCTGACTGATCACAAACTTTAACATCACCAAGGGTCCTCTTTGCCAAAATTCTAATTCTAATATATAAATTGATGAGACATGAACTTTAGCGGGTACAATCTCTAGGAACAAAATGAATTACCTGACGCCAATATGGTGTAGCATTGTACTCAAAATATCCAGTTTGTTGTCCAACATTCACACCAAACTTTGATCAACACTAATTCATTTCTATGGATCATAAACATTGCAATCACTTTACTCACTAGACCTTGTGAGTGAGTGTAGCTGGTATAAAAATTACATCGCAATTTACATAGTGGGGTGCAATGCAGATTTGCTGCCTGGGTCAGTGCAATTTTGCTTGTTGTTATGAGGAGGGCATTTTCAAGAACATGAACCAGGCCGAAGTTCCACTCCTTCGCTTTTCCATCTTGTCATGAAAATGCAGTTAACCCAAAGAAAAGAGAAGAAAAACGTTATTGAAGTTTTAGGTTAACTAAAACAGAATTGACGAATATTATGGAACACCAACCACATCATACCTGCCTAAGAGTTGGGTAATAAGCGGCCGTTATACATCTTGTCAAGCAACTCCCGCGCGTCTGGCCGCCTCAGAAGACCTTTGCTGTTTGGCAGACCAGTCCCCAAACACACAGGGCATACAAGTTTTCCACGTCCTGCTCCAAGTACACACAAAAGATCACACTAAGTGTAAGAACTGTAAGCTTGGCAGAATAATTGTCGACATATTTATATGCATGAGCAGATATAACATACCATAACAATTTGGACATTCAGTAAATTCATATACATCCTTGGCTCTCTTTCGATTTAGAGCTTTCCATTTCCCCGTACCACCACACATATCACCTAAATAGAAGTAATTCCCCAACTTATCAAGCACAGCGCGACACCTCCAAAAAGTACAAGTTAATTTATACTCCCTTCGTCTCCAAAAACAGATTCACAGTTCAAAAATATTAAAGTCGTGTTTGATCAAAAGAAGTCAACTTTTCATGTAATTTTCCTAAAATATTGTGACAAACAATTTACATTTGATACATTTAGTTAAACCAACGAATAAAATGATATATTATAGGTAGAGAGTTATTGATTTATAGCAGTTACATTTCACCAAACTTTAAATGTTGCATGTGGTCAATCGTGAATCTTTTCATGGACGGCATAGTACATAAATTGCTTGTGTAGTGTTGCAAAAAATAGCATTCATTCAATGCCTCATGTGCACAACATGAATATAGCTTCGCCTCTAATACATAGAAACTAGGGGGCTAATTAGTTTCCTCATTGTTCATGAACTAAATCTTTGTGAATAAGACGTAATATAATTTAAACTTATTACTCGCTAACCCAAAGTCATTTATATGATGTGAATACTGAACACGTCTCTTTTGAAGCAGAACATTGTTTTAAAGAAATTAACACCGGTGTTGTACTTACAGATTATTGCACCACTACCCAAACAATTCCTGCACACATCTAGCACTTTTTTATCTGCGGCAATTGCTCTAAGGTCAGATAAAGGACTGGTATGTCCACTCATCAAAGTGACAGTTGAACAGAGGCCTGTTAAACATAGACGTCGTGAAGTTGGCTTTTGAAGCTCCTGGATAAAATTTCAAGAGAGAGAACATAAATAAATTGAATTTAATATTCTGAGCCTCATTGATGTAGGTCATACAAAACATTAGTGAAAGTTTTGACATGTTTTCCCCTTTCTTCCCATGTGATTCTGAATGACTGGAGTTGATTGCCATTGAAATACATAGAAACTGATACCGCATATAACTAGGCAGAGTACTTAATATTCAAATGTCCTTAACCATTATTGTAGTATTTAATATAAAAAAGGAAATTTCATTTCATTTGTTAATAACACAGCACTCATTGAGCAGTATTTAGGAGAAGGAAGCCTCCAACAACCTTCTTGAAGGATAGTTAATATAAGCGCGCATATTCCTAACCATGAGGGTTTCAAAAGTGTTTGAAGTAGAAAACCAAGTAATAAATCAGATTAACTATTCTCATAGAAAGACAACCTTTTTTCTGGCGGGTTGTTCTGTGTGGCCTGAAAAATCTGAAGAACTACCCTCATCCAAGCTGCATCTCACTGATTTGTAATTGGCTGCCACCCAAAAAAGGGAACCCACACAAAAAAAATATAACAATAATTTAGGCAGGCCAGATTTATAGCAATAACAACTCAGAGAGAATCTATCTCTTCAAAAGTGTAACAATATAATATTCATTAGTTGAAAATATATAAACAAATTGGTGCTTATAGATATATAATAATACCACAAAGTCTAGGGAAGTTAGAAATACTCACAATTTTTCGAAGACGAATAATTATTAGAGTTCGAGTTAAGAACTGATATTGCAGGAAAGGATAGGTGACACGCCATTCTCGAATTCTCTCTCTCTCTGACAGCAACAGCGTGTTAGTCTCTCTTGTTTATGCAACTATCCACAGCCATGTATGGTAATCCAAATGGTCCGAAGTGTTTTTCACTATTCCTACTCCTTAAAAGGCAAGAACTTTTCAATAAACACAAATTAGTTGACTTTGTGGTCTAAATTGAGTTACAATGATGAAATAGAGTAATGTGTAGCTCTTCTCAGAGTATAAGGGAAAGCAAGCGTTATGCTTAGTTACTCACTAAATCGACTGAAACATTTAACAAGTCTTTACTAACTATGCATAAGGTTAGGCCATAAACATATCAACAAATAGCTTTTCAAGAAATCCAATAGCTTCTCAAAAGAATCTCAAATAACTTTTTCCTTAATTCCTCAACAAATTCACATATAACTTCAAATAACTTTATCAAGTACTTTACAAATAAATATTTGGTTAAGAAAAGCGACTATAATTATTTGAAAATTTAATTATTTGAAAATTAAATGATCAAGCATAATTAAATGGTTCCACACTTCCACATACATACTCTAAAAAATTAACTCGTCTTCACTCTTCACAAGTTCCAAAAAGCTCAAATAACAAGTACAGACAAAAATATTACAACCTAAATTCATCTGTTAACAATCTAACAGACTTAAGAATCCGGGATAATGAAAATATAAAAGAAAGAGGGTTGCATGTCATCATCAACACCATAGTCATCATTATAGCATATATTATTATCGTAAGTTGTCGAATACTAACAATAAAGGTTCTAACATAGGGAAAACTACGACCGAATGGGAGAAAGTAATGGAAAAACATGTCTGGTACATTTTAAGTGAATTAGTGAACAATAATACTAAGGCTCGGGTTTCGTACTGGGAGAGTTTTATAGAGCCTGCAATGGCTGTAAAGATGCTAATTGGCATGTCTTCAGCGCCAAGTTACGAGTCAGATTGACCCCTACCTCATATGTTAGGTTAAAGAACAAGCAAACATAATCACATTAAAGAATTGAGAGAGTATAACTGAAAGAAATAAAAGAAAGAGTAGTTAAAACAAATAAAATAAACCAAAGAAATTAATATAAGATCTAACACCAGAATAGGTCAGGTTATCTTAGGTGTTAATAGATAATTCAAGTTACAAAAATCAGTCTAACACAGAACAACTTTTTAAGTGTTAAACTGTTAATGACTCTACTTTTCAAATTTTTAATCAGTACATAACAACCTGAAGAATGTAGTTATTTACAGGTTCAAGCAAGACCTTATACCAGAGACATATGTTCACATTCTAACAACAAATTATACCACACTACACAAACAACTCTAACATGGCATCAGGGGCGGACATATAGTATTAAGAGGGAAACCATTGGCTTCACCTCAAAGAGTTCTACTAGCTTATATGGTAGTAGTATGAAAATTAAAAACCCCATTAGGCTACAGGTCAAGTGTTCAATTCTCCTTAAGGCTACACCTAGATTCTATTTTTTTCAAGTGGGCTACAGGTCAAGTGGGCTTTTTATTTTTTATTTTCAAATAAAGAGATGACTTAGTTATTCTAACTCATATAACACATTTTCTCCTAGTTTTTACTATTAATTTTTAAAGATTCTATGATTTGATAAGTTGGAGTGTTAGTTATTCTCAATCTTGAAAAAAGTAGCATTTGTCCTATTCAGCTTGTTTTTTTGCTTCTAGACGCATTATGTGTCCTCGATTCTCGTATAGGAAGTACAAAAATAGTCTAGGATCTCAATTAGGCATATCTACAAACACCTAGTGTGCTACAAAGAATTATATTTTGCTTTTCTAAATCAAGTTCATACGCATGCACTCAAACCTAACGCAAATTCTTAGTTACGCATATTAACAACACCTAGCATGCATAAAAAAATCCCTTTAATTAAAGGAGACACATGCTTGCAATACAATTTGATTCATCACCTGGCAAAAACAGAACTAGTAATCAGAATAGTAGCAAAAACAATAAAGAATGATAAAGAATGGAATTAATATTCACAATCTTAGCATAGTCACCCCAAGTGCTTTTAGCCAGATCCCCATTAAAAACATGTTTAATAGGATGTTTATAGCAAAGGCATTTGGATGCAATCTATATTCCAATACTTTTTCCAATTGGATTTTTTCTTGATTGCTCTCCAAAATTAAAACTAATAATTTTAGTAGAAATACAGTGATGCCAACATTTCCTTAAAGCGCCAATCAGGAGCTCTGGCCTAAGGAACTCTTTCATAGCTTGTAAAGAAATTAGGCCATTTGATTTAAGCCCCATCCAATAAGACATATTAGAATATCCCGCTCTCATTGAACTTGAATCGAATAAGACACACCAGAATATCTATACCTGGAAACCAGGTCATTGGATTACTCTAAATGCATAAACAAGAAGTCCAAAAAATGAAAGGTAGTTACCATTAACAACCGATGGTATCAGATGCCGGCTTGGGCGGCAAAACAGTAAATTGGGCGGCTAAAGAGTAAAGATAAAGAGTCTTCTTAGTTCTTGCGAGAGGCTCAGGTGGAGAAGTCTGTGGGTAAAAATGAGCGAGAGGTGCAGGTGTGAGTACGTTAACGGCAGCTAGAGAGTGTTGGAAAAAAAGAAAATGGTTTTTCAACATTTGTTAGAAATTATATTGGCCACTTGAAGTGGCCATTCTCTTTACTAGAGTTTAGGATAGCAATGTTTTGGAAAATACTTATAACCTGGCCTTACTTTGGTAAATATATTTTTATTGAACATTATTTTAGGAAAAAACTCAAAGCTAAAATGAGTGCTTTTTAGGGAGTGCGTATACGCTGCAACCGGTGCAGCAGGAGCATTATTCTCCTGTGCCCAAAACGGCGTCGTTTGAAACATGATGCTCCAACTTAAAAATTTGCGTGTTACTGGTCACGCGCGCGTGAACAGTAATTTTTTCTTGTTTTTCATTGTTCAGGAATAGAATGTGATGTAACTCGTGTGTAATGAAATGTAACTCACGTTATTGATAAATGTAACTCAAGTCTAGTCGAAATGTAACTTGTCAAATACATAGTATAAGAAATAAAATTTGATTTCAATGAAAATAAAGAGTCCAATTGTCCAATTATGTTACATATAAAGAGCGTATATGTTTTGTTTTTAATATCAAGGTTATAAAAATGATTTTTTTATAAAAAAAAGTTTTTATTTGAATAGCATGGGCTTATTGGGTTGTGTAACTCGCATTATATTCTGATGTAACACATGTTTTGGAAAATGTAACTCAAATGTAAACAGGATGTAACTTGCTAAGAAAAGTTGATATGTAACTCACGGTATAAGATATGTAACTTAAGCAAATCCTGATGTAATTTGGGTGTGCGCAAGATGTAAGTTGAGTAAGGTCTAAAATAATTTATAGGGGGTCATCTTCAACATGTAAAAAATATATTATAGAAAAAAATAATTGTGATCATGTTTTTCATGTTTTAATAAATAAAGGAAATTAATACTCTGTAAAATTGAAGAAGAATACAAAAGAAAAAGAAGAAGGAAAATAAGGAAGAATTGCAATAGAAATTGATCGAAGGGAAAGCAGGGAAAGTCGATCGGTGGAAGCGTTTTGCTCTGTGATAATAACATACGAATCATGATTTCAAAAAGTAATTAAGAAGCTAGATAAGATAAACAACAACAATTGGCCGGGGAAGGAATTAGTGCGTTGGAGGATGGCAAAAAAAAAGAAAGCCGTGAAGGAGAAGAACAGCAGCCGGCTAAAGAAGCCGGCTAAAGAAGAACAGAAACGATACCGTTCTGGGTACCGGTATACCATGAACATGGTATACCGGTCGTACGGTATAATTTGCGCTTTTTAGGTGATATCTCAAAAAAAAGTGATAGTTTCTACTTAAATTAAGCATTTAAAAGCTAAAACTGTAAAGTAGATGAAAGGATGTTTTGAACTTTTTTTTCCTACTTTTCCTATTATACAAAATCACTTAGGCTTTATTTGCAATCACTTCTGCTTAAATAAAAGCACTTTTGGGAAAAAAGTGATTAGTAGTAAAAGTTGATAGTGTTTGGTAAAATAAGTGCTTTTTGTGTAATAGAAAAAGTAAAAAGTAGATTCTACACGGAAACCGAGAAAGTAAAAGTTGGTAGTGTTTGGTAAAATAAACGCTTTTTTCTTTAAAAAAAGTTAAAAACACTTATTTTACCAAACGATGTCAACTTTAACTTTTTTAGAAGCATTTTTTCTCAAAATTATCAACTTTTACTACTAAACATTTTCTCCAAACATGAAGCAACTACAATATTCACCAACATGCTTTGTTGGTGAATGATATTTACATACTAAAAAAATCTTGCCATAGAGTTGTGTATAAGAAAGTGAATACAAACAATTTTTTTCTTCTCCAAAATCACTTTAAAAATTACTTCTTCAAAATGGAAGCAAATACAAATACTCCCCAAGGATAACACAACTTTAATACCTAAAAGCTCCTTACCATTATTCATCATTACGGAGTATAAATTTACATTACACGTATAGATTTTGTTATACTAAAAGCTCCTTAATCCCTACTTTCATGCGTTATTATATACTACGTATTTTATACTCCCTCCGTCCCAGAAAATTCTTCCAACTTTGAGTTGGATCGCATATTTAGGTAGTGGAATAAAGTAGAAATGTATGGTTGTAGTTGTGTAAAAAAAAAGGTGAAATGAATGTGAGCCACACAAATAATCAAAAAGGTGAAGTTGGAAGAATTTTCTGGGACGTCCCAAAAAGGAAAGTTGGAAGAATTTTCTGGGACGGAGGGAGTACTACGGTATAATAATTTTATTTTGTATAAAGATAAAGATTGACAAATTCGACCATGATTGATCAAGTTTGTCAATATTTGACTCGATCGACCTTGGTTCACTTACAATAAGACAACCATCCATTCTTCATATTTCATTTTCTTGAGCTCCTATTTTTCATTAAACCCCTTATCCTGGAAGTTTTTTTACTAAGGTTGACCAAGATTTCCTGTGCTTGACCAAAATTGATCACATGTTACCCAGATAGACCATAATCGATCAAGTTTGTTGAGGTTTCATACAAGAGAGTTGTTTGTACATAATCTTGTCTGCTTCAAATGAAAGTTAGAGTCATTTTTTTTAGTAAATTTCTCATGTGAGATTTTTGTACTATGGTCAATCAAGATTTACCATGGTTGACCAATTTGGTTTTTACAAGTTAACTTTGGTTGACGTTTAACATATGTTTGAACTTTCCATGAGTTTAGTTTTGTTCACCCCTCAAAAGAGGGTGAACGTCACCCCACCCTACATGGGCGTCATGTGACAAGGCAATATATTATAATTTGACAATTGTTTTATTTTTTTCACTTTTTATTCAATTTAAAAAAAATCAATTTTATTTAGAAAAATTTATTTATTTATTCAATTTTTATATACAATATTGATACCATTTGAAAGACTAGTATGGAACTCGTGCGGTGCACGGGCGAAGATTTTTTCATTTAGATTTATTTGTGCTCACTTTTCCATCATTTGCAATGGAGCCAAATATTCATTATTTTTTTGGCTTGAGAATATAATGGAATCAAGCAAAATGGCTCACTAAACAGTCTGCGCTTCTTTCATATGAAGCAGCAGTCAGTCCATGCAATTTTGGATGCGATTTTCACTATGCGATTATCAATGCAATTTGTTATAGCTCAAAGCAATGAACGAAACACACTCATGGTATTATGGTAAAAAATAGAGAACTAAGCATTACTTAAAAGATCAAAAACATCCAACAAATATGTAGAAACCATAACATTGTAAATATTCATTTCATATAACCTTAAACATTGTTGAACACTTCTTTGAAGTTTGAATACAACATTCTGAGTCTTGTGAGTGGTTCCTTCATATTCATAAAAAATTGGAACTTTCAAACCACAACGATGGTCACCCTTGATACTGCAATATACAACTGTTTGTAGGTAAATATTTTTTTTCAACAACAACCCAACACAGGACAAAGATTTACATTGACTTTTATTTACAATCATAGCATATGAAGTCATAACTTGATATTGCCGCCTCTGAAATTTGAAAAGTAAGCTGGCATCAGATGTGGTCAAGGACAGTCTAGGAATTAATATTTTTTGTCCACCACTCACACTTCTTAAAACTTCCCATCCTAAACATGATCATCGAGCCTCGTTAGAATAAGCCAAGTCCCGTTACACAACCAATTGAATGATCAATATTTCGCAAAAGCATCACTAGAGTCCCTACCTTTAATTTAACGTTAACTCAAGATTCACTACATCAGATAATTTTATATTGTATTCAAGAATGACAGCCACTAAACTGTCATGTCTTGATTTTATTATATACTAATGAATTATTAAAAATATTTTTGTGTGAGCGCCAACCTCAAACCACACTGCACCAAAAAAGTTAGATAAACAATAAGATTCACCATGACATTAAATGCAATGCTCACCCAAATAATCTCAGATCAATATGTGGTCCAGAATAATGGTATGAAAGGTTTAGTGGGACAATCTTTTAACAACCGGGGTTTTTGAATAAACAATTATTTTTTAGTAGAAAATATAACTTTGTTTTCTTTAAATGAGAAAGCCAAAAATATGTAATTTCTTGAAATTTTCAAATAGTGTGTAGTAATACTTTTCTAATTTTATTTTATGCATTGGAGGCGTAAGTCACCTAGCAGGAAGAGAGTGTCACAAAAGAGATGTTTCGGATGAACCTCATTCTTTTTTATTCGCGTGTTATTAAAGTTCAATTTATATCATCTTTTTTCAAATAGTGTCCGATCGATTTCTAGGTAATGAGATGTCATCTTTTTTTTTTAAATTTATTTCATGTTAAAATTTTATGTTTACTAAATAAAACCTTAGATTGAGGACTGGAATAAGATGTAATAATTTTGATTCCTATCTGTATAGGCTATTCGTATTCACTCAGGTATTCCCCTAATTATAATACGGAGTACTAAATTATTAATACCAAATTTATATAGCACATCCATGTTAGACTCAAAGTAAATCAAGCCTATATGATGCGGCCCAAATGACGACGCAACATATTACTCCGTATACAACTTGGTAGATTCACCTAGAAGCCATCCAGAAGTAAATTGAACTTCTAATCCACAAACCATCTCATCAAATAACTATTTTGTTTAAACTAACCTAATCGGACTACTATACAGTATACACAACGAATAGATTTTACAGATTTGTAGAATACGATTCATTAGATTTTCATCCATTTTTATATATTAAAATAAATTGATACCTTTTTAGAAATATATTAAACAAAATACTTCGGAGAAATATAAATTCGGTTATGCACAAACAATTATTCGAAGATTCCATAAAAGAAGTGTTATTAGAACTGCGTAAAGCATTTAACCCAACATAATCTCACCTTTACGTAATCCCATAATAATCATACCTTTGCACCTCTTCTTCTTTCATTAGACTCTGACCTATTGATGACATACAAAGGTGAGATTATTTATATAAGAAAAAAAATGGTGAGATTTTTTTTATTATTTATATAAGATTTTCAAAGAATGAGTAAGATGAGGTGCAAAAGTGGGATTATTCTGGGATTACGTAAAGGTGGGATTATTATGAGAAGACAGGTGAAAGGTGAGATTATTCTTATCAATTTTTCCTATTACATATTAAACCTGATGAATTTAGAAATAGTCATTTCTAAGTCAAATGTGAACCGGTGCGCGAATTTTGTTACTGGGTAATAGAAGTTGTTATACCCAAGAAACATGGTCTTTATGGATTCTTAATTTTTTCCTACTTTCAAGCTTAATAAACGAAAATGTATGCTTGTTTACAGATTTGTCAAGACGTTTCTGAAAAAAATAATACAAACTACAAAATGGACATTCACTTCATCCCATCTATTTGAACTGAAATACATTAGAATTTGTAATTACTAATTATGTCTGACGTCTCGATGAAAAATATTTTCGAAGAGAAACATATCATGGATTCATAGTTATTGACTTATTCTTTTTTGTCAATTTCAGAACTATTCTCTGTTTTGCATCTTTTTGATAGTTTATTTTCCCTTGTGGTTTAAAGACTATGATTCAAGTATGTTTGACATTGTACCCAAATTTAACTTTCACATGGTAGCATCATTTTTTGTCAATAATCTCCGAAAGTTAACAGATATGGAGATTTTTAAAAAGTTTTTGATTAAAAGTAACATCCGTTCTAAATTGAAAAAGTAATTTAATTTATGGTCAGGTAAAAAAAAATCTTTAAATAACTACAATCCTTGTTATTGTTTTTGTTCAACAAAGCAACGGGAAAAAGTAGTTTGATTTTAAAATCAAAGCCTTACAATTAATCAGGAAGATAAAACACAATTAGATAATGATGTCTAATAATAATACAAATAGGTCTGTAGGTCTCACAATCCTGAGGTCGAGAATTCGAGCCTCTCTCACCCCACCAAAAAAAAATACAAATAGAAAGTCATACCTCTACCGTGAACAACAAAAACATTACGCTAGTTAACTACTTAACTATCATACGTCACATCTAAATGGAAACTTTTTTAAAAAATACTTCGTACTACGTACGTAGGATTCATTTTTCAGCCCCAATCTGCCACCTGAAACAAAAGCTCACAATAGAGATAGATGTAGTTGTTCATAAAAATACACATGATTTAATAACAAACTCTGTTGAGATAAAACTAATTTTTAATTCATCAACAATACACACACATACATTGACCATTGTTACGTTCACACATTCACAACACATGCCTTTCCTTTCCATGCATTCATAAACTCTCTGAGATTCATTACCCACACATTTACATATGTTGCCATAATATTTTTGCTATTTACGGGTGTGAAACCTAAAAAGTCGGACAAGAAAGAGAGAGAAGAAGTAGAATGATTGATCATTTTGGTTGTATTGGATGAATGAAGATGAATGAGGCATTGCATCGGCATTGCATTTATATAGCCACTAATAGAATTTAAGCATTCAATGACCAAATCTTTGTCTTTTATTTTATACGTACTGAAGGAGATTTCCCCACCAGGTTGAACCAATAGGACAATAGTATTTCAACCAAATCCTACCCACAATCAATTTGAGTCATGCAAACAAACATAACTTTTTTAGTGAACGGTACCACCCACCATGTTAACCAATAGAAACATACGCAGTTTTTAGTGAACTGTTTTCACCGTTTTGTTGGCCAATAAAAACTGGACAACTTTGATCTCACCAAGTTGAGCAACTATTAAATTCTCGGGCCTTCAAAAATCCATACACAATTTTTTTTTGCAATTATTTTTTTTGAAAAAGTGAACTAAACCATGATGTTGACACTTCTTGAAGGGAACCCTATTCATCAAAAATATTTTGCTTTTATATTAGAATAGATTATTAAACCTAATATTTTTTTTACAAAAATTGAACCATAATAAAAAAATTATAACAATTTAAAGAGAAAAATGAGATTTCCACATGCATGGCTGCGATTGAAGTAGGGAGGGGGTGATGTTTATTCGTCTTCTCATGTTTTGACTTCATTCAACTGTTAGACTCATATACTATGGTCCACGTATGAATTATGATTTACTCTCTAAATGTTCCATCCATATGTTCTATAGTTCCTTTAAATTGCTCAACCACCTTAGGGATGGGGTGTCATCCTTTTTTTTTAAATTGCTCAACCATTGTCCACATTAAAGAGACAATGAGAAGATGAAAAGATCTTTTACATGGGAAGAGAATTGAGATTTCCTGAGAAAAAAGGTTAATGTAGATCTTTCCCAGATTGAGCTGAGAAGATGGTTGAGCTGACACCAGTTCAGGCCTTTTTTCGATTTTTTTTGTTTTTCCTGGGTTGGGCTGTGTGTTTGGGGTGGGGGTGGGGGTCGGAGGTTAATAGAAAAGCAAAAAAAATGAAGAAGCCCGGGGACCAGACCGGCCCGGTGGCTACCCGGGGCGGTTTCGGGCCCAAAGCCTAACCTAAAAAAGCCGCCCGGGACCGGTCCATGCCTACATTTGGCCTCAGGATTTTGACATTCATTTAAATACAATGGAGTGGATTGTCGATTGATGTCCTAAGGTCGAAAGGTTGGAGTGCAAATAGAATGGTAAGTTGGTAACATCTATGGATGTTCAAAATCTTCCCCTTCAAGTTTTATTTTTTAGTTTTTTGGTAATAGGGAAACCCAACCAGGTAAGTCACACTAAGCAAGTTCGGCCGAGGTGTTGGTAGGGGAATTGAAGTCGTGACCTCTAGGTCACTAGCTCACCTAGTCCATCAACTCGGCCACCATTACGGGTTTCAATTTTTATTTTTTTACTCAAAGAGATCTTATAGGCTCATTTTTATGCCATTTTAAAAAAATCTATTAAATCGTAAACGGAAAAGGGTAGTTTGATAATACTTACGCTTTTTAGCCCATTTTGATACATTTTCTCGACAACGATGGATCATGGATGGAAGAGCAACATTCAATAGGCCTAAACTCTAAACTTCTAGAGAAACAAGGCAAAATTTCAACATCTGACTTATTCCCTTGTGGTATCCTTTCTGGTATCTACATTGCTTCAAGCACCTTTCTGGGTGCCGTTGTCCAAACCAGCCTCCTCGTCTAATGGTTTACTCTGTTCAGCAACTTCAGCCTGTTTATCACCCCTGAAATAAAAGTTTGCAGATTGTTTTTCCTATTAGTGTTGCTCCAGAATCTCCAAGAATTAGTATTAGTATAACAATTAACAGAATTGCATAGGTAGAGCTTTAGAGGCATGCAGTTTAGCTTCTTTTTTCCTTTTAATGGAGAGGATGAATTTCATAAACCTCTTCAGATCCTTTTTGTCAAAAGGTTCAATTTGCTTTCAGTTACATATCCCCACATATCTGGTACTAAGGTATACTAATTAACCCCCTCAAGGGGGGTTAATTATAATATAGCATCTCTCTTTTCAGTTTTACTCGCTCCCGTAGATTTTTTATGGAAATTAAGAGTAAAGTTGATGTAAATATAGTAAGGGGTGTTTGGATCTGATTCTTAAAACTGTTTCTGTTACTTCAGGGAGTAGAAGCAGAATTTGGAGTGTTTGGGTAAAGGTGCAGTGGTTCGGATGCTCTAATTTACTCCTAGAATCAGTTTTTTTAGAAGTTGGGGGAGACCAGCTTCTGAAAACAGATTCTGATTCTGTTTTAAAAAAGAAGCAGAAGCGAAATCAGTTCCAAACACCCCCTAAATAGTGTATTAAACGTTAGGGTATAAAAAGTGGGAGAGAAGTTGAGAATAGAAGATGAAAAAGGTTATCATAGTCTTTTATGAATGAAAAAATAGGAAAAGTTCCCAAAAATGAAAAGTAGAGCAAGTCATAATAAACTTCCATTAAAGAAATTTTGAGTGTATAAAGTAAACGGAGGTAGTATAGTCTAATGGGGCCCATTAAATGGGCTCCCCAGTTGTACCAATCATCTCACATTCTCACACTAAAAGCACTACACTAGGGTTAGCCGGTTAGGCCGTTGGGGTATCATGAGGACTTGAGAAATTATCATTTCAATACCCAAAAAGTACTATGATTGTGTTGGGTTTATCACTCAACAGTTCTTTGAAGCAAAGTCCATATTTTACCCTCAGCCCCATAACTCCCTCAGAAGAAGAAACAGTACTGATCAACAAGGTAATATTGCATACCCAGAATAGACAATGAGCCCAACAGCAACAGCAGCAAAAGCTACAAAGTACATCCAATCAACCTAGAGAAACATACAGTTTTCAGCATACTAATATTTTTTGAAGCAGCTCATTAACTTCAACAGTTTTATATAATTCATTTCCAACATTTACCCATTATATACACCAGAATATTAAACAAACCTTCTCATGATATGCAAAAATGCGAATACAAACAGCCCACATGTCTGATGTTAGCAAGGACAGGTTCAGCATTGTTGAGCCACTAATCTGCACATGATGAATTTTTGGGATAGTCATTCTATCCGTATCTACGAGAATTCTTTCAGAAATCATAATTCTATTTTAATTTACAAAACAAATATTTGCAATATCACCATGTGTTACTCTCATGGTTTGCAATATATATATATATATATATATATATATATATATATATATATATATATATATATATATATACTAAAAAGGGCAGGTTGCAAAAAAGGGAAACAAGACTAATAGAAGAAAACTATAGAGACCACAAGAAATGTCTTATACATATATTTTTATAGTTTATACATATTTCTACATGAATCATGGATCGATTCATGTTAGCCGACCCCAAAACCTGGATGCTATTGTTGTATGCATATTTGTACATGTATATACACTACGAAATGATTGATGGGGTCGAGCCCCCCTCCAGCCCCTTTGTGAATACCCACTGACAATACAAGCAATAAAAAATGTAGCTACAGTTAAACTAGACTGCCTCCATTGATATCAGTGGACTTGTTAACTAATGCATTTTGAGAAAGAAGCTCAGTGTGTAGCTTTAGGATTCAAATATGAATAGTAAGCTAAGAATTAATTAGTTTTTTTAATTGTACGGGTCAGAGAAACACCGGGCATACCTTGAGTAAGATGGGAACACCTGAGTAAAAGAAAAACATTGCCAGAGAAAATCCAATAAAAGGAAGTGTCTGAAATAAGATATTAAAAAGAACATCAATGAACAGAAATAAAGAAAACTTAGTAAAGGCAATATGTAACAATAATGATGCAAATATTATTACAAAACAGAATCCGAATTTAATAATCAGCAGGATGTTAACACACTTGTGGGAATTAGGTGTCTATATAATCATATTTCTTATTTAACTGGTAATTCAGATGTTTGTATTAGTTTAGTACTTTACTTGCTGCAGCAGTTATATTTTATTGGGCTTTGGATGCTCTCCTTATATTAGGAAGTTTCTCTAAGAAAGTGATGGATCTCAACAAACCGATCCCTAGGAAGTTAGGGATCACAATATAATACATGTTCTTCATTAAATAGCCTGAGATTTTTCTAGGTCCACCACATCTGGTTCTGTTGCCGATATCATGGGCAATTTTCTTTCACTTAGACCTGAATATAATGCTCTATCTGATGTAATAGCAGAACTCAAACAGATGACAGATTTCTTAGGAAATAATTCTCCACCTGAACTTCATTCTCTGTGCACAGTCCACAACACAAGACCTACAGGACTGTTCCACAATTGTGTCCATGTGACACTCTGTAGTTCATTATCGGCTGGCAGCATCAACTATCCAATACACAAAACCTTAGTCTTCTACAAACCAGCAAACCACAGCCATCCCATCTCCTCATGGCTCACACCAAACTAGACTTTCCCTCTTTTGATAATAGAGGAGTAATTCGCATCAAGTTATGTCACTTAATTGGGACATACAAGTACTTTGGTCAAACCACACTAACAGATTAGATCGTTCAACCGAAAGTCTTATTGATCTTCGTTCTCCCTTTAATTTTCCAGAACTGAGATTCTAACACTCCCCTCAAGTGGACAATGTGCCATTTTAAATCTAAGTGATTGGTCACTTTCAAAATGGATTCTCTACTTCCGTGAAACTAAAATTCAAAAATGCAACGACAACACTTAAAGTGCCAAGTCTGTTGGATTGCAGACAGAGATCAAGCAGTGAAATCAAAACTCGAATGAAGGCTCTGATGCTCATATATTCATATTATATACGATATTGCATTACAGAATATTTACAATAATTCCAGATTAATGAGGAAGTTTGAACTTGGTGATGCCAGATAGCACCAGAAAAAATTATCGCTCTTCTATAGGTATTCACACGCACACACATGTTGTGTGCTAGCGCTCTGTTTCCTCTCACAGTCAAATTGCATGTGCATGTGTGTGTATTTTATATAAATGGTGGCTACACTACTCCCTCAAAATAAAGAAGAGGAAAGGGGGTTTTCTAGCTTGAAGTTCTTCAGTAATTTCGGGTTAGCTAACTAATGTCATATTTCGAAATTAATAATTTGTCTCACTTAGGGGAGTGGCCCTGAAGGTTTTCACAACGTTGGTGGTGGGAAGAAAAGTCCTATTTCAGCCCCACAACCATAAGCAGTATCTAGTAATGCATTATGGCTACCTAAGTTGTATAAATGTCTATTTATCCGACATAACCTATTTAATGATATATAGTAAATTTAATACTCTTTTGGGAAATCATATCTTGATTGAAACAAAGTTGGGTATGTCTCATCCTTGTTCCTCCCAATCCGTGTTTCTAAACTCCCAAGCAAGATTAATCGTAAACAAGTGACACTTCATTTAGTTATGGTCATGTTAATGCTCTTAGATAAAGATTCACTGATCAAGATGGAATTTTTACCAAGGTTAACAAGACTACTCTAGTACTCTGGGTGTCTACAGAAGAAGAGTTTGTGCCTTTGAGAGGATGCGTGTTTTTGAATGGGAGGGGTTACACAAAATTTGTTTCCAATGTAGACAATATGGCGAAATACAATTAAGTTAATCAACACAGTTTGGATCTATTTGAGTTTTATATCAAGAAGAAACTTATTGATCAAAGTAAGCCTTAGAAAAGAATGCAGAGTTCATCATAGCATCCAGAATAAAAGATCCATATAGTGACCTAGACACCTCCACCTTCTACGCCATTTAGAATTTCAAACAAACAAGGGTATTGGTAAAGTTGGTACAGATAATGCTATAATAATCCCAATTGGGTCAAAATGTCAAATAATATGGCATGTGTTTTCATAAATTGTTTTTGCATGTGGAGGGATGTACACTTCTATGATCAAGTGAGCATGAGTGCATGACATGGACAAGTAAGGGATGGCCAAGGACTAACCGATCCTGCTGTCCAATGAATAGATTTCAATTCACTGCGCTCAAGTATGCCTCTGTAGGATCAGTTAAGAATAGCTCGTGCAATATGTAATCAAATAGGAAACAAAATTAATTCCAAAAAATTGGTCGAGTTAAATTCAACATGAAAATTATATGTTCATTAAACCAAGCCAAAAAGATACATTTGGCATGCACTGACAATGGAACCAAAGAGACCCAAAAATGCCATGAGTTCAACCATATCAGCACTTCTAACAAAAAATTCCTGCATTGATGATTTAACAAGAAAGTACGTATAAGTGAATGACTGGATAGCAGGCTAAAAGAAGGTCCCGAGAAGAGAGTGAAAAAAATGAAACTAGCTGTTAGGAGAGGACAAAAAAATGAGGTATTCTTTCAATTATAATAATTGAAACTTTAGATGGGTGTTCTCCATAATTGACTGGTTGATATTTGTAAAGAGTATGACATAAAATGTAGAGGGTTTAATAAATAATTTTACTTTATGAAAGGTTACTTTTATGAGCTCGAGCAACCGCTCCCTTTTTCACATCTCACTAGTAATAAATGAAACATTCCATTACCAAAAATATACTCCCTCCGTCCCAGTTTACCTGTCTTACTTTCCTTTTTGGGTTGTCCCAAAATAAGTGTCCACTTTCCCTCTTTGGAAAGAAATATGTGGTTCACAACATTTCACTTTACTATGACCAAATCTCAACCACAACTTTTACCTTTTCAACCACTTTATTAAAAATTGTGCCAAAACCAAAGAAGACACATAAAATGGGACGGAGGTAGTAGTATTTTAGTTCAAAAAGTGAGCAAGTTAATCTACAAGTGCCATTATGAATATGCTCTATGTTTTCTTACCTCACTGACATTACTCACAGCATACAATGTGGCTCCAGCAAGTATAAGTAAATCTCCCTTGAGAGGGTTGCTCCCACCTATATCCAACAGAGGGAACACATTTCAAACACTTTCTCGTAATACAACGAAGCTTTGAGAAGTGAGAACTCATGTAATAATACGGACAAGATTTTAAATTATACAGAAAAAAGCCAAATGAGTTTACTAGGTATATAAAGAAGAATATTAATTCCCCTGGAAACATTATTGAAGTTGAGACAGAATATTTAAAGCAGTTGATTCAAGGGATATCGATATAGTTATACGTGGAGAATACCAACAGGAGCCAAAAGAAACTAACTGTTTCGGGCATGAAAGTGAGCACAAGCACATTAACATTGACTCATACTTCTGAAATTACTTACTTGATCGATCCGCTGCATGTACATCTGAGAAGATGACCAGTACAAGACCAGCAACGCAAACAAAAACACCAATGAACTTTCCGATTTTGTATTTTGTCTTCAAGAAAATCCAGGTGAAAAGCATAACACATGGAATTGCCCAACAATCCAGTAGCATGACACTCGTTAAGGATGTGTATTGATAAGATTTCACCACTGTAAATCAATGCATAAGGTTACGTAACTGGAGGAGTACCAACATAAAACCAAAGTTGGACAGATCGACTTGAGAGCAATGAAGACTGAAGATCTTTCATCAAAGGATTAAATGCTAGTAATATGTTCTTCAGTTTTTACACATTAGTAATAAAAAAAGTATATAGAGCAGTTCTTCAGTTCTTAAAGCAAATGTTAATATTACTGAGCGAGGAAGTGGTCCAGCTCAGCTAGTCGCCGACTCACTCTCCCTTACGGGAGGTCCCGGGTTCAATTCTCAATGGAGTGAGATTGATCCCAGTTTACCCCAGGCCTCCCAAACCCCCTCTCCCTAACGCTCCCTGGGGTAAAAAAAAGAAAGAAAGAAAGAAAACGTTAATATTACTAAGCACTTCCATAGAATATTTAGTAATAAAAAACAAACACATATTCAGAAACTTTATAATGAGAATAAAATTTGTGATAAATTCGATTAGACTTAAAATGTAAGGCTTATAAAGCGCATGCAACACAAATTCAATGTTTTTAAATAAAAAAAGGACGTCATGAATTTAGTTACCGAGAAAATTAGCCTCTACATCAACCAACCCAAGAATAACATAATAATACCACTTTGCCTGCAGGGAAATAGTTAACAATGAATAACATAAGCATACAGCCTTAAAATGAAAACTAAAAAATCTGAGGTGTAAAAACAAACCTGTTAAGCGTGACTGCGAGATGAATAAGTTTTACATTACTAATATAATTTAATATTAAGACATAAAAAGTATATCAAATTATCCATTTGTCAAAGTTGAAAACATGAAAATCGGCCAAATTCAAAAAGGAATAAATGAAGTTAAAGTTTATAAATAGGGGTATAAATATGAGTAGAGTAAGAATTATCTCCATGTTCTCATATAAAAGCCTTATTTCCTCTTCCTCGGCTAGCATTAAGCCACCAATTGCAGTTTCTTCCAATTGCCAACATACCCCTTTGACTATTAATATATTTAATTGACTATTAGTAACAACTATAAAATTCATATTTTGAAATTTTACATCAAGATATATTTAACAATATTTTTCACACTATTTTTTTAAAATACATTTAATGCATTACTTAATATGCGGTCATAGTAGAATATGTGAATAGTGTAAAAGTCAAATTGTTGCAATTATTAAAGAACGGAGGTAGTATATATTATTCATTATTCAACTCCGGTCGTCTTTCGTAACGTATTTCTTAATCAAGTATATGCTTTTAAATATTTTATAGAATACAGAGTAGAACATTTAAAAAATTTCAGATACAAAATTTTATTTACTAATACAAACTGAAAGTCCGAAATACTAGATAAAATTATAATTAAATTATAAAAAGTCATGGTCAATTATTTTATAATTAAATCATATTATGTCTGTCCCATTAGGCATTGCCAACTTTGTGTTGAATGTGAAACAACAAAAGAAAAAACGGTGTGATTGAGTTTTGTGAAGAGGAGAGAGAAATAAATTGAACAACAAATTCATTACTTTTAAAGGAAAGTGGTAAAACTTTTGGGACAAACAAAAAAATAAAGTTTTCAAAGTCCAATGGGACGGAGGGTGTATAAGAATTAGACACATGAAACATAATACTCTTTCTACCCCATTTTAATCTAATTTTCTTCTCTGTCAACCCCAAGTATTCTTGTTTTATCCTCTTAAAGAAATACCTGTGGGGTTGAGATTGGTCTTTTCCTTTCTAAATAAATCCCAGCTACATTATTACACACTTTAATTTTGCAGCTCCATGCAAAGTCAAAGTGGGAAGTGGGAAGATTAAATAGGGGTGGGGAGTAATGTGTACTGTATCACGTTTTTTCTTTCCATGTACTAGTAATATTTTTCTATTTTTGCATTATACGATGTATCTGTTTATTCTTTTTATAATGTTTTTGTCTTTCTGATGAACTGGAATAGTGAAAAGCAAGTTTCTTCTTTCAATTGTTATTTAAAAATCCAGTCACAGTTTTAGTAACACTAAAACTTCAAAAAAAGGAGGTAAGGACAGACCTTGAGCGGCTTCTTTCGGTAAATCATGATTCCTCCATAGAATAAGGCCAATAGCACATAATTTAGAAAAGACTGAGAAGTGGGGGCATTAATTCCTGCGAAAAACGTCAAGATGAAAGGCAGCTTAATACTACTACTCCTCTATTGCCACTGCTATAAACCCAGAATCAGAACATAATTCAGAGGGTAAAACACTAAAACCTTTTCTGGCGAGGTCTGAGGATAGGAAGCCGGTAGAAGTGACTAGAAGAGACAGGAACTGTCCCAAGCCCAGACTCAGCAATGTCTTCTTGTTCCAGAATTCCTTCAAGGAATTGCCCATTTCTCCGCACTCCCACGTACTACTGGCAATACAGGAAAACTCGAAATTAACTCATTATTAATGCATGATTAACTACCCGAATTAAAGAGAAAAAATCAAAGGAAAGTTTTGAGCGAATCAATCGTACTCGGAATTGCAGCGGAATTGAGGTTTGACGGAATAAAAATGTTCCTTGTCGATGGGAGGGAGAAAAAGAGCCAACTAGCGCCGGCTGGCGGCTGCAACGAATGTCGGCAGATTCTCCTTTCTAGCTTTTTGAGGCAATATATGCGGAGCAGAAGAGTTCTAATTTACTAAAAACTCCACCAAATTTGAAATTCTGATTGAATAACAATTAACAACTCGGCCGGAATTTATGGAAATGGGCAGCTTTCATGGCAGCACAATCGTCTCGCTATTGATAGAGAACACAGCATGACTGATACCTTTCTACGTGCCAATTAGAAGTCAATAAGGTCAACAACATGCGTAGATACTCCCTTGTTCACATTAATTAGTGCAACTCATAAATACACAAATACTCCTTTCATCCCATAATTTTTTTTTAAATACTTTTCATTTACTTTTTTTTAGATGTCGAAAAGGATTATGGGATAAAATTCATTTACGTTATTCTTATTCAGAGCATGTTAGTAATACCGTACTCTCGATTGTATGAATGATTTTGTTGAAATTTATCAAATTCTGACTGAAATGATAGAATTATCTGATTCTGCTGATTTAAGAAAATACTACATTTAAAACATAATTTATTAATAACATGAAGAAAAAGTATATGAAAAACAACTAAAATGGTCTTCTATATTAACTTCAGTCAATAGAGATAGGGAATTAACTTCAACCTTACGTGTATTGCCAAAGAAAATGGTTGATCTGATAAGCGAATAACATCATCACCAAACGAGCTCTCAACCACTTACTTAAACTCGGATCTAAGTCAAACCGAAAATAATTTTATGGGATGGAGAGACTAGATAACTAATAATAGGTATATAACTACAATGCTTTAAGGATGAGAGAATATATAAATATAAGGATGAGAAAATAATTTTATGGGATGGAGAGACTAGATAACTAATAATAGGTATATAACTACAATGCTTTAAGGATGAGTGAATATAACTAGATAACTACAATGCTTTATGGGATGGAGAGACTAGATAACTAAATATGCTTTAATGTCTAGCATAGTCTTGATTTTTCGTGGTGCTCCTTGGCGGCTTTAAATTCAAGGTTTTCAGTTTTGGCAGGTACTAATCAATCGTTTGATCGATCCACAATTGCCTGATCAATCGACAGGAGCAGGGCGACAAGGATGACAATGACCATACAACGTTAAGTGCAAGGAAAATTCGCTATGTACACAGCAGTCTACACAGCACAAAAAGCCCTCACCCCCTTCTTTTCCACCCTATTAACCCCTCCCCTCCTTCCTTTCTTTTCCTTTTTTCCTCTCCTTCCCTGCACCCAACTTCCTTCTCCCTCTTCCTCTCTTCTTTTTCTTTTCTCTCCCTCCCTGCGCCCAACATTCTCCAGCCTCTTTTCTTCTCCCTCGTTATCTTCATTTCTTTCCTCTTCCTATTTCCCTCTTTTCTTTTTCTTTCCTCTCTTTATCTCCCTTTCTCCATCTTTTTTCTTCTCTTTTCCTGTTTTCTTCATTTCAAAAGCTCTCACTTTTTTTGCAGATCTAAATCTGCTCAGAAAAATAGGAGAAGTCACAACTTGAATCTACTTTGCTCTCTCAAATATTATTCATGAGATAACACTTTATTCATATTTTTTGTGCATTTAGGGTATATATGTTCCCTTTTTAATTTTGTATATCACATATGTTGTTATGACGTTGAATACTAGTACTTATTACACTATTATACTAAAGAGATTTGTGA
The DNA here is from genome assembly GCA_945859915.1 of Cuscuta epithymum. Taxonomy (NCBI): domain Eukaryota; kingdom Viridiplantae; phylum Streptophyta; class Magnoliopsida; order Solanales; family Convolvulaceae; genus Cuscuta; species Cuscuta epithymum. The sequence continues at coordinate 703,330 of CAMAPF010000018.1, read as the reverse complement.
TGTTTATCATTTAAATTTTTGTCTATATCGCAGACAAAATATAAAGAATTGTCTGTTAAATCGATTTTCACAGACAAAATATAAAGATTTATTTGTATCGCAGACATTTTAGATTGTAATTTTTCATAAAGTGTCTGTGATACAGACATGTTTTTTTATTTTTGTCTGTGTGAAAATCGATTTTCTTCATAAATCACCACTCAATTTGCCTGTGTGGACGGTCAAATTGTCTGTGTACAGACAATTATGTGAGTGTATCTTGTAAAGTACCAATAGTTTGTGTGTGTCTTCTCTATGACTTCTTTATTATAAAGTGTCTGTGATACAAACAATTTTTTTTAATTTTTGTCTGTGTGAAAATCGATTTTCTTCATAAATCGCCACTCAATTTGCCCGTGTAGCCGGTCAAATTGTCTATGTACACACAATTATGTGAGTGCATCTTGTAAAGTACCAGTAGCTTGTGTATGTCTTCTCTATGACTTCTTTATTGTAAAGTGTTTGTGATACAGACAATTTTTTTTATTTTTGTCTGTGTGAAAATCGATTTTCTTCATAAATCGCCACTCAATTTGCCTGTGTAGCTGGTCAAATTGTCTTTGTGCATACCAATAGCTTGTGTATGTCTTCTCTATGACTTCTTTATTAATGGGGTTTGAATATTACGTAGTACTTGTTTACTGTCAAGTTAATGTATCATTTAAATTAAATATATTTTAACTAACAGAAGCTTTAACCATGTGACTGCTTCAGGGACATCTTCTACCTCTTCATGACCAATACTAGTATCTTGAAAGCCTGTGATTGAAAACTATGTCTCTTTTTCAATCGGGAGAAAGACAGGTGATATTTCAAATCGTGGCATGAAATGGATTCAGAAGGTCAAAATGAGAGATTTAAAGCAAATGATAATTACACACTTCATTTTTGTAATTAGTTATGTTGCACAGTTAATTATCGATCTTGTATTAAAATGATAGTGTATTTAAACTTTCTTTTTTGGTCACAACCAAATATAGTTTGTTTCTAAGTGTATTTGTAAAGATAAGTGTTAACCAATTGTTTGTATACAGATAATTTTTAAACAAGCTTGTTTTGTCGGTGTGTAGACAATTTCAATAAAGTTTGTGTTTGTGTACAAACAATAGTTGTTTGTTTATATTGTGTGTGCATAATTGTTCAAACCATAATTGTTTGTATAAATATTCTTTTTACCTTAATAGGTATATGTTGAAATAAGTTATTTGTGTTAGCGTTCAAACTATTGTTTTATATTTTTTTAAATGAATACAAAAAAATTGTCTTAGCCTCAGACAATTTTTTGATAAGTGTCACAAATGATAGGCTTTAAGAAACAAATAAAGTGTGTGCACAAAAATATATGCATTGTTATGGTAAATTTCATCACAACTATTGTCTGGGCACAGACAATATTTTTTTTCATCTTTACTTCTTCCTTCAAACAAAAAATAGAAAGAAAAGTATCACAATAATCCACTACTGGAAAAATGAAAAAGCTAGGACCCTGAACATAAAAAAGCATTATTAAACCCCGAACACAATTTGTTAGAGATAATACTTGAAACAAAACTTGTAAGTGCAGTGTCTGTATTTGTTATAAAGACTCGTGAAGTTGTCTATCTGTCTGTAATTGATGGTTAATTATTTTTTATCTGTTTTGAGTTGTCTGTATTTGTTTTGACTGTATGTAATTTGTAATGTTTATTTTTGAGATGTAATTAGTATTACGAGACAGACATTAAGTGTACACATACAGACAATAAGTATACACATACATACATTACTTTATTATGAATTACTATTTTGGCATATGTTTCATTAAAAAGACAGACAATACGTATAACTAGTGTCACGCCCCAGACCGCAATCCAAGCGCGTGTACAACCGCCGCATAATCAAGTGACGTCACCCGCGAGTCAACCTCACTTGATTACACAAGGCGTTCGAGAAAATAATCCATCCATACTCAGTGGTAAACATACATAACAACATCACATTTAAACCAATGAATAGCGGAAATATTCAACGGTAAGTCATAAGCCACAACCGGCCAATATCATGGGCATGCAAGCCCCAAAAGAATAGTTTATGACAATAAAAATATCCATGAGCAATGTTTGGTAATTTGAAATAAAATGAGGAAGCACGAACCACGTCTTCCTTGATTGATGTCACCCGTAGAAAGGTGCAGGTAGCAAGCCCTAGCTTCAACCTGAAAATGGTGGGGCCCCCCGAAGGGGTCAGTACAAGTACCGAGCGAGTAGCAGGCTAAATATAGAATAACTAGCGTTTCAAGTATAAGACCCAAACATAGGATGATACATATACGTATAGTCCTTCCCCCAAGTTTGAAATACATATTAGTATACATACACTTGGAAATACCCGACCCGTAGGTCATTGTTTATTTGGGAAAATAATAGTAGTCAATATCCTTGACTTAAATCCCAACCCACCCATATACCTATGAGTGTATAGAACTCCTCCTTGGTCAAATAAATTATCATAAGGACACCGCCCGGTCCTAGATCATTAAATGTAATCTATGAGTTTTGAGGATACACGCCCGATCCTTGGGTACTCCACCCTATAATTGAGTTTTGAGGATAACCGCCCGATCCTTGGGTACTCCACCCTATATAACCGAGTTTTGAGGATAACCGCCCGATCCTTGGGTACTCCACCCTATATAGCCGAGTTTTGAGGATAACCGCCCGATCCTTGGGTACTCCACCCTATATAACCGAGTTTTGAGGATAACCGCCCGATCCTTGGGTACTCCACCCTATATAACCGAGTTTTGAGGATAACCGCCCGATCCTTGGGTACTCCACCCGACCTATGACTTACCACATATCACGCTAGATAGGGTCTATATCATATTTAGTCATTCATAACTAATTCAATACATAAAACTTATGTATCACATTCCATGCAAAGCCATGCAATTATGTAAATGTACAATTAATTAATATCGACCGGTATTAATTAATCCATTATCCACCGGTCAACGTGGTCGTTGACCGCCATTACCAACCTTGTACAAATCAACTTAATCATCACATAATTAAGTTAAAATATTCATTTGTGCTTCTAATACACTTCAAACAAATATGCATTTCATATAATTCTTCATATCATATTCCATGCATCAAAAATAAATTTCCTTCATACAAACTTAACCCTATTGGCTAATCACATGTTTAAATATCTTTTAAACATCATTATGAAATCATATAACATTTATTTAGGTAATCTCATAATTAACCCAAAAGTTATAAGATATTAAGCCGTCCACTCACCTTGAACTAGCGTTATGAAGTTCTACCCCTCTTGGTTGAACTCCGGTGAAACTCCGGCGACTTTCGGTCAACTCCGGCGACAACTCCGGCGACTTTACCAACTTTGTGAAATCACTTGAAATACCTTTCACAAGTTCCTAACAAGGTTTTATAATCATAAAACCCGTATTAATACAAATAACCTCAAAACGGTTATTTTCCGGTGAACCGGTCGTTTTGGCTTCTAAGTCCGTTCTTGGACATAGAATCACTTTCCAACCCATTAATCCATACTTATAACATGTAGAACCCTCTCAAGGATTCTTCACATGATATATATCTCATATGGTGGAAGAAAAATAAAGGAGTAGTTATAATAAGGTCATTACCTTAGTTATTTCACACTTTTAGCACTTTAGCTCCTTTTTGGGTGATTCTTCCTTGATGATTTTTCTTCAACAATGGAGGAAGGAGGCTGGGTGGTTTTTCTTGCTCTTCCTGGGTTCTCTTGGCCGAAAATGAGGGTGGGAGAGGGGTGAGGCTTACCCCTTTGTCTCATTGAACAAATGGGTGTGGATGGGGGGCCACCTCATTTTTGTTTGATGCCTTTTAGATCATGTCAACCTCTCCCTCCCATGCCTTCCTCTTCAAACAGCCGACCAAGCCCTCAATTTGAGTGGCAAAAATCGTGGGTTGGCCCCCACCCATGTGGGAGGTCAACCCTTTTTGCCCCGACGTGTACAATTTGTCCCGAAAGTTGTATTTTTTCGGACTGTTTTAAATATATTTTATTTTATCGGGTCAAATAAAATATATTATGTGCTCTTACTCATTATGACATATATAATGAATATACATTCCCCAACTTTAATTTATAAGCCTCCGAAATTCAGTTCGGGCCGTTATTCGTTAAATTACCAGTACCGGTAATTTGGGCTTCTATTGATCGATCGGTCAACTCTGGGCCTTTCCATGGCCCAAATGAAATATCCACCACTATATATTTATTATCTAGACCAAGATGAATAAAATATGTGGTCTCGGGAATGTTGGGTGGTCCCCGCTCCCGATGTGGGCCCCACGTGCAATTTACTATTCACGCGAAAGAAAATAACAAAAATTTACAACTTCGTAAATTCATTAATCCTTTAATAAGGTTCAATACATTATTTACATAGAAGTAAATATATTTGGGGACGGTGTTACAAGTTCACCCCCCCTTAATTGGGATTTCGTCCCCGAAATCCAAGTATCTTAATCGAAGAGAAATGGGTATTGCTCCCTCATTGAGACCTCGGTCTCCCAAGTTTCTTCTTCGACTCGATCACTCCTCCAAAGAACCTTTACCATAGGAATTTCCTTATTCCTCAGCTTCTTCACTTGTTGGCCAACAATCTTCATTGGTTCCACCGCATATTGCAAGTCCTCACGGATCTCTACCGGTGGTTTCTCAAGAATATGAGATGGGTCTCGTATGTACTTCTTGAGCATCGATACATGAAACACGTCATGTATCTTCTCAAGTTCCGGTGTCAACTTGAGACGGTAAGCCACGGCCCCTATCCTTTCAAGGATTTCAAATGGGCCGATGTATCGGGGGTTAAGCTTTCCCCTCGATACAAATCGAATGATGCCCTTCCAAGGAGAAATTCTTAGGAAGACCTCATCACCGACTTCGAACTCCAACGGTCTCCGCCGTTTATCAGCATAACTCTTCTGCCGGTCCTGAGCAGCTTTTAGTCTATCCCGAATGATCCTTACCTTGGCCTTGGTGATCTCAACCAGCTCTATCCCTTCGAGTTTGGCCTCGCCAACCTCGTCCCAACACAACGGTGTTCTGCACTTCCTCCCATACAATGCCTCATATGGGGGCATGCCGATACTTGCCTGATAACTGTTGTTATAGGCAAACTCTACTAGGGCCAAATGCTTGTCCCAACTTCCTTGGAACTCCAAAGCACATGCCCTAAGCATGTCTTCCAAAATCTGTATCACCCGCTCGGACTGTCCATCCGTCTGTGGGTGAAAAGCTGTGCTAAACTTCAGTTTAGTCCCCAAAGATGCTTGAAACTTCGGCCAAAATCGAGATGTGAATCGTGGGTCCCTATCCGAGACAATGGATATCGGGACTCCATGTAATCTCACAATCTCCTCCGTGTAGAGCTTGGCCAGTCTTTCAAGAGGATAAGTAATGTTGATAGGCAAAAAGTGTGCACTCTTGGTGAGTCTATCAACCACTACCCAAACTGCATCATAGTTGTTCACTGTTCGTGGTAGCCCCACCACGAAGTCCATGGTCACGTGCTCCCACTTCCACTCTGGGATGGTGAGTGGCTGCAAAAGCCCTGCCGGGTGCTGATGTTCTGCCTTAACTTGCTGGCAAGTAAGGCATCGACTCACATACTCGGCGATGTCTCTCTTCATACCCGACCACCAGTAACTTTCCTTCAGGTCCCGGTACATCTTAGTACCTCCTGGATGCATAGCATAGGCTGAAGAATGAGCCTCCTCGAGTATAGACTTCTGGAGGTCTTCATTCTTTGGTATGCACACACGATCCTTAAACAATAATAGACCATCGTCACGTACCCGAAAGTTCTCAACAGGCCCCTCAATGATTCGTTCACGAATCTTCTGACACTCCTCGTCAATGGCCTGACATCTACTGATCTCACCCAGCAATGTAGGTCTGACCTCAAACCTAGCAATGAGCGCCCCGCTCGTGGATACCTCCACGTGTGCCCTCAATGCCTGTAGACATGTGAGTAGCGTCCCCGACGTACTCTTCCTGCTCAGTGCGTCGGCCACTACATTGGCCTTTCCGGGATGATAGTCGATGATCAAGTCATAGTCCTTGATCAACTCCATCCATCTCCTCTGCCTCATATTCAACTCTTTCTGAGTGAATACATACTTCAGGCTCTTATGATCAGTATAAATGTGACACGTCTCCCCGTAGAGATAATGCCTCCAAATCTTCAATGCAAACACTACCGCCCCCAACTCTAGATCGTGAGTAGGGTAGTTCACCTCGTGTTTCCTCAATTGCCTAGAAGCATAGGCAATCACCTTACCGTTTTGCATCAGTACACACCCAAGCCCTTGGATGCTAGCGTCGCTATAAATGTCATACCCTATCCCCTGTATGGGTAGGGCAAGGACTGGTGCTTCGGTAAGTCGTTTCTTCAATTCAAGGAACCCCTTCTCACATTTGTCGTCCCATATGAACTTGGCCCCTTTCTTTGTGAGCTTCGTTAATGGGGACGCCAATACGGAGAATTTTTCCACAAATTTACGATAGTATCCTGCTAAGCCAAGGAAACTACGTATCTCCTTCGCATTCCTGGGTCTCTCCCAATCCATGATCGCCTTTATCTTGGCGTTATCCACAGCTACGCCCGAACCGGATATGACGTGACCGAGAAAACCAATCTCCTTGAGCCAAAATTCGCATTTAGAGAACTTGGCAAAGAGTTGCTTTTCCCTTAGCCGATCAAGTATAAGCCTCAAATGATGTTCGTGCTCCTCCTCACTCTTGGAGTATATCAAGATATCATCAATGAATACTATCACAAATTGATCTAAGTATTCACTAAACACCCGGTTCATCAAGTCCATGAATGCTGCCGGTGCATTGGTTAAACCAAATGACATCACAAGAAACTCGTAGTGACCATATCTAGTGCGAAATGCACTCTTAGGTATGTCACTCTCCTTGATCTTCAACTGATGATACCCCGATCTCAAGTCAATCTTCGAGAATACTATGGCCCCTCGAAGTTGATCAAACAAGTCATCAATCCTAGGTAAAGGATACCTGTTCTTGATTGTGACCTTGTTCAACTGTCGGTAGTCGATACACATTCTTAGCGTACCATCTTTCTTCTTTACGAAGAGTACGGGTGCTCCCCACGGTGAATGACTGGGTCTGATGAACCCGTTGTCCAGTAGCTCTTGTAGTTGGACCTTCAACTCTTGAAGTTCGGCCGGTGCCATTCGATAAGGAGGAATCGAAATGGGTTTGGTTCCCGGCTCCACTTCGATTACAAATTCAATCTCTCTATCGGGTGGAAGCCCCGGTAGGTCCTTTGGAAAGACGTCCGGGTACTTGCACACGACTCGAACATCCTTGATGTCGACTTCTTTCTTCGTATCATCCATCACGTAAGCAAGGTATGTGTGGCACCCCTTCCTCATCATCTTCCGTGCTCTCATTACGGATATGATGCAAGCATTGGATTTTCCTCGATCTCCCTCGAAACATACCGTGTTTCCTTGATCATCCTCGAGCTCCAACACCTTGGTGTAGCAATCTACTCGAGCATGGTGTCTCTCGAGCCAATCCATTCCTAGGATTGCGTCGAACTCCAACATGCTTAGAGGTACAAAATCACAAGTCAAGGGTTGACCCGTCACTTCCACCTCACATGATGGATAGTAATGATTTCTCTCCACATCGTCTCCTAACGGTGTGGAGACTAGCAACGTTTGCGTCATAGGTGTCAATGGCACGTCAAGGCCCTCGGCGAACGCCTCGCTCACAAATGAGCGTTGTGCCCCGGTATCGATGAGGATCCTCGCACACCTACCATTGATCTTTAATGTTCCTACATTTATACATCATGTAAGGTACATTTTCTAAGGTTTTTACATATCGTTAGGATGTTATTAGGTTCACACTAATGTTTGGAATCAAACGGGGGTCCAAACGTAGAAGAACGGGGCGAAAAAATCAATTTTCGGGTGTTGGGGGTCCACGCACGGCGTGCCTGGGTGGCACGCACGGCGTGCCTGGGTGAAAATCGGAGATCCACCACTGCAGGCTACGCACGATCGTGCGTAGCTGGTCACGCACGATCGTGCGTCCCACGCACGGCGTGCCTGACCTGCACGCACGGCGTGCGTCTGCGCGGAATAAGGCCAGAGGCTACTGCCTCGCACGCACGGTCGTGCGTCTGTGGGTACGCGCGATCGCGCGTAGTTGTTTTTAGCCCGTTTCGCCCCGAATTCGCGGGGTTTGACCCCGGGGTGGCCCGCACCCAAACCCAATGACTTATATGACCCAAATAAGCCTAGAAATACAGGAAAATAAATGTATTACCTGCAACGGAGTCCGGGTTTGCTCGCGCATCCGCCTCGGTCATCGCGTAGACTCGTGCTTGGGTCCCACCTTGGTTGACAGATGCGGCATGGCTTGTGGATGCACCGCCTCTTCCAGTACCGCCGTTTGACGGTCCCGCACGGTTTCTTCCCGTCATGGTCCCTCCCCCGGCTCCCGAGGCACTCTCTTGCATCAATTGAGGGCAATTGGCCTTCATATGGCCCGCATTCCCGCACTTAAAACACCTCGGTGGTTCATTACACTTCCCAAAGTGTTGTTTTGAGCAATTGGGACATCTAGGTGGCCCCGAGTTCTGTGGCCTAGGTCCGTGCCACCTCGCATCCCTATTCTTCTTTGCCGGTGGAGCCGGCGTCTTGAATGAACCACCGCCACCACCACCACCCCCGTGGTTGTTCCTTCGAGAATGATCGGGTGGCCCCGAATTATTCCACTTCCTCTTCTTCGCCTCTTCGGCGTCCCTTGCTTTCCTCTCATTCCACTGGGCCTCTCCAAGAAGACCCTGTTCCACCACCTCGCTAAATGACATGTGGCGAGAGTACGTAGCTCGGTCACGGATATCCAAGAGTAATGCATCCCAGAAGTGCTCCGTCATGCGGTTCTCATCAACCGCGTACTCTGGCAAGAACCTCGCCAAGGTTCTAAACTCTTGTTCCAGCTGCTTAACCGTGCCGCCATCTTTCTGTTTGAGGTTAGTGTACTCTCTCCGTTTCACATTCACCTCGTACTCGGAGTAGTATTGAGCATAGAACTCTAGCTCAAAGTCCGCCCATGTTATTTCCCCATGGTACTTCCCTTCCACGCTCTCCCACCACGTAGAGGCTATCCCTTCAAGTAGCCGTGAAGCGACAGTCAACTTCACGTCCGGTGTGATTTGCATGTCTCTTGACGCATCCTTCACCTTCTTAATCCAATCGGCGGCAACGGTAATGTCACCGGTGCCGTCAAAGGACCTACACCCCAAGGCCCTAGCCTCCTTGAGGTACTTGGAGATTCTCACAACAAAACCTCCTTCACGCCCACCTTGTGACGCCGCTGGGGTGGCCACGGAAGCTCCCCGGCTCCCTTGACCCGAACCACCACGAGAGCCACGCCTCGCTTGGCGCCTAAGGTCTCTCCTCAGTTTCTCCTTTTGATACCACTCAAGTAATTCACCCATTTGGGCGAAGCGGGCATCACTTTCATCATTGTCCTCATCAGTGTATGTGTCACCCCCATCATATGGGGTCTCCTCATGCTCTGTCTCAGGAACATACGTAGAGTCATAATCCTCGGTGTTGGTTTCATACACCGAGCTTACATGGCCATCACTCACAGTTTGAGCTTGATGACCTCCACGGCTTCCACGGCCTCCACGGCCTCCTCTTGAACCCCGAGATGCAGCCCGGCTTCCCCTTTGGGATGTTACCGGCGCCTGCCCCCTCGGATTGTTCCTGGTCCGCATTCGCCTGCCCTCCATTTCTGAAAGAAATATGGATGAGTCATTAGACTCCTATAAATGTCAATCGACGGAAAAACGTTACAGACACATATTGGCCCAAGTCACCCCCATACCAATTGTTAAGGGTACCGTCTTAACAATTAGAGGCCTTGCAACTTAAGCACCAATAGTCCTATAACGTCAAAATACAATGCTCATGGTTTTCGGTAAAAACTCTTTTGTAAAATCTGTTGTGAGAGGTTGATTATATAGTTTAGAACTGAGATGGCTCTGATACCACTTAATTGTCACGCCCCAGACCGCAATCCAAGCGCGTGTACAACCGCCGCATAATCAAGTGACGTCACCCGCGAGTCAACCTCACTTGATTACACAAGGCGTTCGAGAAAATAATCCATCCATACTCAGTGGTAAACATACATAACAACATCACATTTAAACCAATGAATAGCGGAAATATTCAACGGTAAGTCATAAGCCACAACCGGCCAATATCATGGGCATGCAAGCCCCAAAAGAATAGTTTATGACAATAAAAATATCCATGAGCAATGTTTGGTAATTTGAAATAAAATGAGGAAGCACGAACCACGTCTTCCTTGATTGATGTCACCCGTAGAAAGGTGCAGGTAGCAAGCCCTAGCTTCAACCTGAAAATGGTGGGGCCCCCCGAAGGGGTCAGTACAAGTACCGAGCGAGTAGCAGGCTAAATATAGAATAACTAGCGTTTCAAGTATAAGACCCAAACATAGGATGATACATATACGTATAGTCCTTCCCCCAAGTTTGAAATACATATTAGTATACATACACTTGGAAATACCCGACCCGTAGGTCATTGTTTATTTGGGAAAATAATAGTAGTCAATATCCTTGACTTAAATCCCAACCCACCCATATACCTGTGAGTGTATAGAACTCCTCCTTGGTCAAATAAATTATCATAAGGACACCGCCCGGTCCTAGATCATTAAATGTAATCTATGAGTTTTGAGGATACACGCCCGATCCTTGGGTACTCCACCCTATAATTGAGTTTTGAGGATAACCGCCCGATCCTTGGGTACTCCACCCTATATAACCGAGTTTTGAGGATAACCGCCCGATCCTTGGGTACTCCACCCTATATAGCCGAGTTTTGAGGATAACCGCCCGATCCTTGGGTACTCCACCCTATATAACCGAGTTTTGAGGATAACCGCCCGATCCTTGGGTACTCCACCCTATATAACCGAGTTTTGAGGATAACCGCCCGATCCTTGGGTACTCCACCCGACCTATGACTTACCACATATCACGCTAGATAGGGTCTATATCATATTTAGTCATTCATAACTAATTCAATACATAAAACTTATGTATCACATTCCATGCAAAGCCATGCAATTATGTAAATGTACAATTAATTAATATCGACCGGTATTAATTAATCCATTATCCACCGGTCAACGTGGTCGTTGACCGCCATTACCAACCTTGTACAAATCAACTTAATCATCACATAATTAAGTTAAAATATTCATTTGTGCTTCTAATACACTTCAAACAAATATGCATTTCATATAATTCTTCATATCATATTCCATGCATCAAAAATAAATTTCCTTCATACAAACTTAACCCTATTGGCTAATCACATGTTTAAATATCTTTTAAACATCATTATGAAATCATATAACATTTATTTAGGTAATCTCATAATTAACCCAAAAGTTATAAGATATTAAGCCGTCCACTCACCTTGAACTAGCGTTATGAAGTTCTACCCCTCTTGGTTGAACTCCGGTGAAACTCCGGCGACTTTCGGTCAACTCCGGCGACAACTCCGGCGACTTTACCAACTTTGTGAAATCACTTGAAATACCTTTCACAAGTTCCTAACAAGGTTTTATAATCATAAAACCCGTATTAATACAAATAACCTCAAAACGGTTATTTTCCGGTGAACCGGTCGTTTTGGCTTCTAAGTCCGTTCTTGGACATAGAATCACTTTCCAACCCATTAATCCATACTTATAACATGTAGAACCCTCTCAAGGATTCTTCACATGATATATATCTCATATGGTGGAAGAAAAATAAAGGAGTAGTTATAATAAGGTCATTACCTTAGTTATTTCACACTTTTAGCACTTTAGCTCCTTTTTGGGTGATTCTTCCTTGATGATTTTTCTTCAACAATGGAGGAAGGAGGCTGGGTGGTTTTTCTTGCTCTTCCTGGGTTCTCTTGGCCGAAAATGAGGGTGGGAGAGGGGTGAGGCTTACCCCTTTGTCTCATTGAACAAATGGGTGTGGATGGGGGGCCACCTCATTTTTGTTTGATGCCTTTTAGATCATGTCAACCTCTCCCTCCCATGCCTTCCTCTTCAAACAGCCGACCAAGCCCTCAATTTGAGTGGCAAAAATCGTGGGTTGGCCCCCACCCATGTGGGAGGTCAACCCTTTTTGCCCCGACGTGTACAATTTGTCCCGAAAGTTGTATTTTTTCGGACTGTTTTAAATATATTTTATTTTATCGGGTCAAATAAAATATATTATGTGCTCTTACTCATTATGACATATATAATGAATATACATTCCCCAACTTTAATTTATAAGCCTCCGAAATTCAGTTCGGGCCGTTATTCGTTAAATTACCAGTACCGGTAATTTGGGCTTCTATTGATCGATCGGTCAACTCTGGGCCTTTCCATGGCCCAAATGAAATATCCACCACTATATATTTATTATCTAGACCAAGATGAATAAAATATGTGGTCTCGGGAATGTTGGGTGGTCCCCGCTCCCGATGTGGGCCCCACGTGCAATTTACTATTCACGCGAAAGAAAATAACAAAAATTTACAACTTCGTAAATTCATTAATCCTTTAATAAGGTTCAATACATTATTTACATAGAAGTAAATATATTTGGGGACGGTGTTACAACTAGATAGACAATAGACAACCCACAAATTACATACAACTCACAATGAAATGACAAACAACTAAATATGAGTTACAAACAACTTCCCGACTCTTATGGACACCTCACAATAACATGACAGACAAGTCATTACAGAAAACTCAAAACAAATACAAACAACTAATAAACAAATGACAAACAATTAAATATCAAAATAAATACAGACAACTAATTACAAAAATGAAGTGTGCAATTAGCATTTGCTTTAAATCTCTCTTTTTTGACCTTCTGAATCCATTTCATGCCACGATTTGAAATATCACTTGTCTTGCTCCCGATTGAAAAACAGACATAGTTTTCAATCACACGCTTTCAAGATACTAGTTCCATTTGATTGCTCTAAGAATGTGGTTGAGTCTAAATGAATTTATAAAACTAAATATCATTCAGATGGTTCAATTGAGCGTCATAAAGCACGTTTGATTGCTCAAAGTTTTAATCAGCAGGTTGGGGTAGATTTTTCTGAAACATTTAGCGACAAAAGTATTTACATGTTTGTGTAGTTATATATATAAAAGAATTAAAGCATGTCTATATATAAAGGTGTATTACTACTGGTGATCATTGATACTACCTCTGTCCCACTAACCTTCGAGTTGGAGGGAGATAGAGAGGAGGAAATTAAATTATGGTTCAGTTTGTTGGTGAGTAAGACAGAGAAAAAGGTAGAGAGAGATAGGAAGAAAAAAGAAATTAATATGAAATGGAGAGAAAAAATGGAGAGGAGTTGCACTCGTGAGGAGAAGGTGCCATTATTAGGGAAAATGATTTATGCGGTTGATATTGAACCAATAAAGCAAAAATAAATTAAGGATGATTTAGAATCAAATAAATTTTATATAATTTGGTACGCGTCAATCTGAGTGAGACAAGCTGAAATGCAAGATGCACAATCTTAGAGGGACACATGGAGTATCATGTAATTTTTTTCTCCTATTTAAAAATATAGAATTTGACGATTAATTTGAATCTAGAATTAAGAATTTAATATCGTGTCATAGAAGTAATATTTAGTTTAAAAAGTTGACACCACTTAAATGAATCTTTGGTTGCGTCCTTGTTTGACGAGATGAACAAAGAAGATGAAGTTTTGATGCTTCATCCCTCTACTGTACCGTTGCCTTGAAGTGACTGCACGAGTAGGGTTTGGCTAATTGTGACTCAAACATTTGTTTACATTGATATGATTTGAGGAAGAGCTTATATGATGATTCTTTACGCACATTTGTAGTGATTCCTTATGCGAACCAGATTAGAGTGTTAAGGGGCGCGTGAGATGAGCAAAAGAGTCGAGAGCCATTACAACCAATTTTTTTAAGGAAAATCTGTTTGTACAATTTTTGTATACACACATCTTCATGAATGAAGGGAATTCGTTAAAAACTCAAAACATCTAGGGAAAAGGGTCAAATAAGGCCTTACACTATTACAGAACCGTCACATAAGATCATGTACTCAATAAAGTGTCATATAAATACGTTTACTTATAAAAAACAATCAGATGAGTCAAAATGAGCCGTTGACAACCTCCCTCGTATTTCTGATTTTAGCGTACGTTTGACTATCACTTTGGAATAGCTTATAAGGTCGACGTGAAATATTTGGTCACAATTGACTTAAATACAAGGCAAAAATATCGACATTTAAGCTAAAATTAGGATTATGAGGTTGTCACAGAGTGTTTTGACTCATCCGATTGTTTTTTATAAGCAGACGTTTTTATATGACAATTTATTGAGTACATGACCTTATGTGACAATTTTGTAATAATATAAGACCTTATTTGACCCTTTTCTCAGACATACTCTCTCCGCCCCTTATAACTTTGTCAACTTTCCTTTTTTGGATGTTCCATTAACTTTGCCACTTTCCCTTTTATGTAAAGAATTTGTGATTCCAGATAATTTTCTACCATCTGCACAAATCTCAACCACACATTTTTTACTTTATTAATCTACGTGCCGGTCAATTTTGACAAAGTTATTAGGGACGGAGAGAGTGTATGTGTACCCAAACATGCATTTACAAAAAAAAATTGCAAAAGACACGGTACACCAAACATACTTCTTTTACAAAGATACACATGTACATCGTATCCCATACGTATGGTATACGCAGACGGCAGACTGTAACATCACAAACTATACACAATGTGCGGTTTGTGGAAGAGAATATGCTGTATGTACTTCATAGTTGACGGCTCACCCATCGCGTCCCCGGTGTCTTACCATAAAACCCACCAACACCCGGGTCACTATTTTCCAAAGAAAATCATTCTTTTTAGTTTTTTTTTTGTTTTCTTTTGTTTTTCGTAATCTGCTTTCCCACAGACAAGCTGCTGAAATGGAGTAGCAGCCATAGGCCCCGAGCAATCGCTCTCTGAATCCTCTCTGTCCTTTTTGTTTTGCTCTTCTTCCACGGTCAAAACACCCATTAATTTAATAGATTTGCTCGTTCTTTGATCTCAAATAGCTGTTCTTGGTGGCAATCGTGCTCTTATTGAAGCAGAATACAAAATTATTTTGCTTTTGATCCATATGTTTTTGGCCAGCTTGAAAATTTGACATTTGATAGATTTGCTGGACATTTGGTCTTGCTTCTGCCTTCCCATATCTATTTTTGTATGGTTATTATAAGTTCTGCGGCTCAAACCAGAATTCCGGTGCCCTCAAAACGGCAAACAAAATGTCGGCCGTTCCGATTGAGCCCGCATTGTTTCCGACGACGCCGTCTCACTCTTCATCTTCTTCTTTTGTTCAATCTCCTCAAAGGAGCCTGTGTTTGGGCGATATGAGAGGGGTGCGATGGCGAATTGATTTGGGGATTTTACCCTCATCTCTCACTTCTTCCATGGTAGATCTTCGCCGCGCCACTGCAGACTTACGAAGAAAGTAGGTTTGTTTCTTTTGTTAATGGGATTTTTATGCTGCACATACTTATTTCTCATTGTTTTATGATCAAGTTTCATTTTTTCATGAGTTCCATGGTGCAGTTTAGATGATTTCAGTTCTTGAAGTTGTATAATTTTCTCCTGCTTGCATATCTGAATTCGTCCTTATTCAGGATATATATGATTCCTCTAGTGTTAATATTTAGTACTAATACTAATACCCAATGAGTCCACCACATCAACAAGTCTAAAATCTCCTGAAGTCATCCGCCAAACCATCTTTTTTAATTCTTTTGTGCTACGTTGAAACAAAAAAAAATCATCATGTCACTCATACATGTAGCCTTTGTGCACTTATATTTAGAGCTTGATATAAATCTCAATGCATAGTTTTGAGTTTTTACTGTGACACACGTTTCCTATTCACATCAAACAAGCCTTAATCCCAACTCAGTGAGCTCAGGTACTGAGCAGTAGATAAATAAAGTACACGAGGTCAGATACATGTGTCAGCGAGTCATTATTAGGTATTTGTAGCTTTAAAGTATCTGTTTTTTTCAGCTATGCTGCTATCAGGAGACAGCTTCTCATTGATCCACATGTATTCAAGGATCGAAGTAACTCTCCAGATCTTGTTATGGACAATCCACTATCTCAAAACCCTGGTAGGATATGTTTGTTATTCTTTAGCTTCTCTTACTATTTCCTAAATGACTTTATCCCTGACCCTGATGTTTCTATGGTCTTGCTTTTGTGTCTCTAGCATTCATAGAGTTATACATTAATTCAAGTTTGATTTTGATGGTTATGCTGCAATTGTCTGTAGATAGCATTTGGGGTCGCTTCTTCAAGAATGCTGAGTTAGAAAGAATGGTTGATCAGGATTTATCTCGCTTATACCCTGAGGATGGTAGCTATTTCCAAACCCCTGGATGCCAAGCCATGTTGCGGCGTATTTTGCTTCTATGGTGCCTTGGACATCCTGGGTATGGTTACAGGCAAGGTATGCTAAGTATCCATTTAATGGATACTTCTGTGGTGTTATCCGTCTTAACTTGAATGCAAATTGTATCTCTTTTCTTTGAGAAATTCAAAATTATTTGATTCGATGTAGTGCCGTTCAATTTCTTCAACTAATATTTCACCTGCCTTAATTGATTCAACGTGGAGCTTCATTTCAAACTTATTTGTCAAATCATTTTCATGAACAAATGAGCAACTGTCATCGTTATAATACTTTCATAGAAGAAAAAATATATGAAAAGTTGGTGTGGTAAAATATGATGTTGTAAAATCAACATCTACACCATTGAACATGACCAATTATTTGTTCAGTATCCAAAATTTTGTGAAGCACAAGTGATTTATTCTCGAACTGTTTTTCTCTTTCTCATCATGAAGTGCTACAACTTTTCTGTTGTGGTTTGCAGGAATGCATGAACTGTTGGCCCCACTCTTATATGTTCTCCACGTTGACATTGAACATCTCTCGGAAGTGAGGAATCTTTATGAAGACCACTTCACCGACAATTTTGATGGTTTCTCATTTCATAAAAATGATTTGACATATAAATTTGATTCCAAGAAGTTCTCGGAATCTCTTGGAGAAGAAGATAAATCTGTCAAAACTCCAGTCAAGACTAGTAGTCTTGGTGAACTTGATCCCAAGATTCAATCCGTTGTTCTACTAAATGATGCATATGGTGCTGAAGGCGAGCTTGGTGTTCTTTTGTCTTTGAAATTTATGGAGCATGATGCTTATTGTATGTTTGATGCTTTAATGAGTGGTGCTGGTGGTGCTGTTGCTATGGCTGAATTTTTCTCCCCTTCCCCGTACGGGAACTCACAAACTGGCTTGCCCACTGTCATCGAAGCTTCTGCTGCTCTATATCATTTGCTTTCTCAGGTCGACTCATCTCTCCATAGCCACCTTGTTGAGCTTGGTATTGAACCCCAGTATTTTGCACTACGTTGGTTCCGGGTCCTCTTTGGACGTGAATTTGCACTTGAAGACCTTTTGATTATCTGGGATGAAATATTTGGATGTGAAAATATGAAGTTGGAGAACTCCACAGAAAGTCAAGGGGACTTTGGCTGTATTGTGCTGAATTCATCTAGGGGGGCTTTCATATCTGCTTTTGCGGTTTCCATGATATTAAATGTGAGATCTTCACTACTTGCAACAGAGAATGCTACTGCATGCCTGCAGAAGTTGCTGAATTTTCCAGAAGATATAGATTTGGAGAAGTTGATAGCAAAGGCGAAATCCTTGCAGAGCTTGGCAGTGGATGCCAATAAGTCGACTCCATTTCTAAGTTATGATGGAATTTACCAGAGAAGCAGGTCAACAGCAGTTAGAGGTCATAGCCATTCATTGGATTTAACTACTACTCCTTTGAATTTGCTAGCTGAAACCTACTGGGAAGAGAAGTGGAGAGTTCTGCACAAGGAAGAAGAAAACAGGAAATGTATTGAACGGACCCAAGTTCCGGCACACAAGAAGTCTTGGTCTGAGAAAGTTAAAATGCGCCTGTCTAGAACTGAGTCAGACCCAGCTCCATCTACAGTTGATGGTGTAAGAGAAGTACCAAAGTTAGCTGTTAGAAGAAGTTTGTTAAAAGATCTGGCTCGGCAGCTTGGGTCAGATGGAGATAAATATAACCTGGTTCATGAAGAAAATGCAGGCCAGAGGGATTTGGTTGATGCTAATGGACAAGACCGAGGTAACATAGATTTCACTTGCGCATCTGAGAAGTGTTTCAGCGCAAAGACTTCTAGTCAACGGGATTCTTCTTCTTCTTCTGACCCACCTAGCCCTATTAGTGATAATAATCATCAGGAGATTGGATCAGATAGAAGCAGTGTTGCATCGAATTCGTCTGTCGGGGACAATAATGTTGAAGCATCCAGGGCTAACTTAGAAGGATCTCCTCTTCCTCCAGAAGGCTTTTTTGTGAAACCTGAGCAAATTGATGAATCTGGGGGAAATTCCACAGCTTTCTCCAAGGAACGGAAGTTTCTGTCTGGAAAATTTAACTGGTTTTGGAAGTTTGGCCGGAATACTGGTGAAGGGACATCTGGAAAATACAGTGGCTCTGAGGTGGCCAAAGCCCTCCCGGATGCAAACAGTCAGAACAATCTGGCTGCATCTTCTACAACTCATGAATATGATTGTAAGGGAACTAGCAAAGGGGAGAGTATAGACCACAATTTATTAATTTCATTGAAACATTTGGGCAGTTCCATGCTTGAAAATATTCAGGTATTTTCCATTTATATTCTTATAGTTAGAGTTCTTCACATCCAATTGAGATTGTTGAAAGTTAAACTAAAAGATACTACACATGTGTTTGTTCTTTTGGACTTTACAACACCACACTAAAATAGGTACATAATATAGCAGGCAAGATACCTGAAATGATGTGATATTGTGTGCTTATATTTAGTTGTGATGTATATCAATTGTAGAATAGTTGTAAAGTGATTATAACATTCCTTTTCAAGCTAGAGAAGTAGACCAGATGCTCCAAGCTTGTTACAAATTTATTCACAGGCCTTCTAAAGGATTTAGATAAGGCATAAACAGTTGATAATTTGAGCCAACTAAGGTAGTGTGTATATCATTGGAAGCAACCTTTTTGTGAACAAAGTGACAATCGAGCTCAACGTGTTTAGTTCATTTTTGAAAAATTAAGATTTGAAGAAATAAGTAGTCCCGATTAATTGTCACAGATCATCTTAGTAGGCGTATCACCTATGTTTGCAGAACTTTAGCTCAGTAAGAGAATTTTTACCCATGACAATTTGCATGCCCCAATATCTATTGCTTGTACTCTACATCCGTGCTTAGAAGATCATCTCCAATCTTGCATCTGCTTTATGGATTGGAAGTGTCCCTCGGCCTACTCATGTTTTTTTGTATGAGTTAAACATATGCAGTGATTATATAACATATTTCTATGAGTGAGCAGCGCAAAGTGATAGGAAGTTTTCTTAGGACACTGATGAAAACAGAAAATAATAATCAATGGTAGAAACCGTTGCCCAGAGCCGATAGACTGAAATCCAATTTTATTAACTGATAAAATTTTAGTAGGCGCAGGGGCTGAAGCTGGATGCGCAAGGCATCCAACTGGCAGAGATTGCAGCCTCCCTGAGTGCGCTCACGAAGGCACTCGCGCCGCCGGATAAGGAGGAGACATCGTCGGCAGCCTTCTCCAAATAGGAAACAGAATAATAAAAATCCTAATTAACTCCAAATAGGAAACAAATAATAGAAATCCTAATTAACTCCAAATAGGAAACAAATAATAGAAGTCCTAATCAACTCCAAATAGAAAACAAATCAAGATAGTTATAAAGAATAGAAATTAATTTAACGGCCCACAACAAGCCCACGAAGATGTGCTCAAGCCCATTCCCGCCTTCAGTAAACCCACGGGGCCTCTGCCTCTCTTTCTCCATGCCCAGCTCCTGCTTTCTATGAGACACCACCCCAGTCCCTGTTATCAGTGTCATTCCTCAAAGAAAGGAGTAGAGCAGAATTGTTATGGAACTCAGCTCAAGTATTTTGGTCAAAGAACAATCGGTGATTTAGAGTGTTTCACGTGTCTTGAGAACTAGTCTAGGCATAAATTCTGTGTTTGATTTATTGATAGCTACTATAGATTCTGGATTCGTGTTGTTTGTGATAGTTAACAGACAATTTAGATTTTACATGGTCGCGTCTAACGTACTTTGAATCGTTAATCGAAGCCTTTAGATTAATCTTTCATATGGAGTTTTCTATGATGATGCTCTCTCATAGGCACTATTATTTGCTATAGGTGATTGAGCAAGTTTTTCATCAAGATGAGTCTCAAGTCGGGCCATTGGAGAACTTGTCCAAGAGTGTTCTTGCCGGTAAAGGACAAGCTATGGCTGCTTTAAAGGAGCTTCGGAACATCAGCAATCTTCTGTCAAAGATGTAAGAAGCAATAGTAATTGAAATGAAATCTGTACAGTATATATTTTGTAATTAGTTATTCTTGTGAGTGAAATGATCAGCTTACTTTGTATTTTATAGGATTGTTATTATTATGAGTATTGTATCCTTGGTTAAGATATACTGCATCATGCCACTGTATTGTACTCTGGAACTTGTAGCATAGATCAGCTTGGTGTTGGGTAACATCATCTGCAAATGCATTTTCATTGGTAGGATCTCGATACGGGTTCATAAGGGAAGTCTTCTTTTCAGACTCAATCAGATGTATATTCGAGTATGGTATTTTTGTAAATTTGATCTTTCACCGGCCTATTCCAAATATCACCATCAGCAAGGTCATATTATTAATTTTCACCTTTTGTATCTATGCGACTATGCCAAGCATTTCCAGCTTTAAAGTTGTGGGATACAATCAAACTTTGGTGTGGAAAGATGTTATTGAGATGTAAAAAATGATTGATTCTTCTCACGGATGTTTATACACCAAGGTGTGAAACAATTTTTTACACTAGTAGGCAGGGTCTTTTGACTCTGGGAATAGTTTATTCGTGTAGACTGTAGACACGTCTTTATTTGTAAGGACACAAATCCTTTTCTGCATAAACTGTAAAGATGGTTACCTTTTGCTCTCACCAACACATATTTCCACAATTTGTAATAACAAAAATATTGTCTACGCATGATGATGTATAGTACAGAAATATGGTGTACAACATCTTTGTTCGTGCAATAATTTAATCTTTAATCGGAGTTCTTTAATGGGAGTCTTCTACAAGTTAAGGTATTGCATAATGCTATGGAAATGTGTCAGGGATAATTATCGTGTTCAATTAATTCAGTTTATCTTTGCATTTTTGCTATAAATATATATTAGCTAACTATTTTTGGGTCAATCTTATTTATGCTCAGCTAATCTCTTTTGTTAGGGAATCATCACCTTCAACTCATATAAAGCTGAAGGTTAAGCTTTTGTAAAACATAGCTATCACTTTATGCTACACGGTATAACAAAACGAAAGAAAATCATTTTCTTACATTTGAGTTTATTTTGAAAATTGGCCAAAACGTGATTAATGTTTCAATGCACTTCATCAAGTCACCTATCCAGTGGCAAAACCACACTCACCCGATCCCAAAAAAATAAATCCATTTCAATACATATAAACACAGTTCAAAACTCATATCAAAACAGACAATTTTTACATAGTAGAATGGGTGGCTTCCAATTGCGAATGGAAACTGAACCAACACCTACCAGTCCTGATCTGAAACTACTAATTGAGTATTTCCTAATCCAGTTACTCTAAAGTAGGATCAGACCCGTCCGAAAATTGTTAGGTCTACTTGACCAGCCCCAGATCAGTATTTCGTGTTCTAGCTACGTTTCATACCTCTGGGGAGAAACCAGTCCCTCTCCACCCATACATGAGTGTGGGATGACAATAATTGACAGTACAGAGACCTCCATCAAATTGTTAACTGGTACAGTTAATTTACTTCTCCACAGAACATTGGTTCTTCAAGATTTGTTCACATATGTTTTACTACATAAATTAAAGCATCGGTTCAAGAAAAGAAGGAATCCCTTAAGCAGAGTGAGGCTAAGTGGCTGGCTAACTGGTTGTTTAAAGTATTTGGAATAAATTGTGTAAACATTTCTCAAAATGTGAAAACACTACACCATATGTGCGGTTAGAGTGAGGAACATTATACCACAAAATTCTCAGACTATTTTAAGCAAGGGATCATCACAGATCCACATGTTTGAAAGCCACCTTCATCAGATAACATGTAGTTGTACAACCTGGACGACTCATATTCCTTGATCCAGGATGGTTCCCCCAAATGGAACAATCTGAATGCTTGGGAACCCCCCTCCAAAAAAGGGACAATACCCAGTTCGGGAGAGCTAAAAAAAGAAGCCACTCCAATATGGGATTGGAAAGGGTTGCTTGCTAGCAAACGAACATTGTTAAAATTAGTTGAATGTAGACATTTGTTTCAAAACTAAAGAGGCATAAATGAGCTCATTCCAAGCATCAGGGACTCCTGGGAGGCACCAATGGCTGCAATCTTGCCGTTTGCTGGAAACCTTTTTGCCATTAGTTGCCATTTTCATATATACAGATGGGTGGCCATCTTTGCGGAAATTGGTCAACCTTGTCACATTTAGTAGGACCACAGGTGTCTGCATTTCTTTGATCACTTCATCCACTATCTTCATTTTGGGAGGATAGTTATCAAGGATGGTTCCGTTCAAAACTGGTTCAGTTTCAGCAATACAGGAACCGCCAGAATCCCAATCCCCGCCTCTGTTTCCAAAATTGCAATCAAAATAAAAACCTTAACACACGAAACTAAAAGGTCTTCCTTTCCTGCTGCGTAAACATCAGAGAAAAGCCATCAACTTCAAAGTGCGCAACTTTGTTAGACATAATTGCCTCCTACTGACACTCTACCATCTAGATATGAAACCAAACTATTTTAAGAAAAAGAAATTGCCCAAAATAGGAGTAAAAACGTTTGTGAATTCCTAAATAGGACTATCATGTTTTCATTTAATTAATATGAGCAATTAGAAGCTGTTCCGTTCACCTGATCTGAATGTTTCTGATCTGAATTTTTTAAGTTCTGATCTGATCTGATCTGAATTTTTCTGATCTGATCTGATCTGATCTGAATTTTTCTGATCTGATCTGATCTGATCTGATCTGAATCTTTCTGATCTGATCTGAATCTTTCTGATCTGATCTGAACGTTGCTGAACTGATCTGAATATTGCTGATCTGATCTGATCTGAATGTTTCTGATCTGATCTGAATGTTTCTGATCTGATCTGAATTCTTCTGATCTGAATCTTTTTGATCTGATTTGAATATTTCTATAATTCTAATTATAATTATAATTATTAGATTTATAATTGTAATTAAAAATATAACTTAAATAAAATTACAATTATAATCATAATTATAAAAAAATAATAATTAAAATTAAATTTAAAATTATAATAGTTATACCAATTACACTAATTATAAATACAGATACAATTATAAATGTAATTATATTTTTAATTATGATTAATTTTATAATTACTTTTTTGTAATTATAATTATAATATTTATCTCTATAATCACAATTATATCTATAATTACTAGTTTAAATATACAATTACTCTGAAGTAATAATAATTACAAAAATAACAACAAGAACAACAATCATATTAATAATAATGATGATTATAATTATAATTACATTGTAAATCATAATTATAATTATAATTATAATTATAATTATAATTATATTATATTATATTATATTATATTATATTATATTATATTATATTATATTATATTATATTATATTATATTATATTATATTATATTATATTATATTATATTATATTATATTATATTATATTATATTATATTATATTATATTATATTATATTATATTATATTATATTATATTATATTATATTATATTATATTATATTATATTATATTATATTATATTATATTATATTATATTATATTATATTATATTATATTATATTATATTATATTATTATAATATAATAATAATTTTATATTATTAACATTATTATTATATTATTATTAATAATATTATTATATTAATATATTAATATTATTAACAATAACTATAATATAATAATCATAATTAATATAATAATAAAAGTGATAAATCATGTTTGAATTTTATGATCTGATCTGATCTGATCTGAATGTTTCTGATCTGATCTGAATGTTTCTGATCTGGTCTGATCTGGTCTGAATCTTTCTGATCTGATCTGAATGTTGCTGATCTGATCTGAATCTTTCTGATCTGATCTGAATGTTTCTGATCTGATCTGATCTGATCTGAATCTTTCTGATCTGATCTGATCTGATCTGAATCTTTCTGATCTGATCTGATCTGATCTGAATAAAATAAGATTAAGGAATAAGTAATAAGATTAAGACGAACGGAACAGCTTCTTAGTCTCATGTTTTGGCATTACCAAACTTTAAACATGACAATATTTTCCAAAGATGGCAATAATTACTCCCATTTAGAGAATAAAAATATGACAGTCCTATTTTTGAATTCCAAAACGTTTTTACTCCTATTCCGGAATTTTCCCTTTAAGAAATTGCCCTAAATAGGAGCAAAACCATTTGTGAAATCCAAAATAGGAATACTAGGTTTTTATTCTATAAATAGGAGTAATTACTATTAAGCTTTGAAAATAAAGCCACTTATGGTGACTATGGTCGTATATAACTGGTAATATTTTCCAAGCTTGGCACTACCTACAGCTATTGAGGAAATAACAACATAGTACCCCTAATTTGAAATTCCAAAACGTTTTTACTTTACTAACTAGCACATACACAGTTTTTTTTTTGCCTTTTTTTATTACTTAGGTTAGATCAAAGCAAGCAGTATATTTTTAAGGGATCGAAATTTTTATAAAAAAAGAAAGCAGCACCAGTTTTTCTTGATTGTAGCAGAATTGCAACATCAGCTTAGAAAAGCAATTGGTGTTCGAAAAATATACACTCACATTTGTAGATATAAGCATTTCAAAAAACAGTATTCAAAGTCATGGAATCAAGAATGGTTTTAAATGGAAACATAAACTCATAACGCTAAATGATTATAAAGATGTTACCCATTTACCCATTCTGAATGAAAATGAGTTTTACATTATCAAAAAAATTGGAAACTTAAAATTTTAGAAGAGTAAAGAATATTACAAGGAGTTAAAAAAAGTTGGTTTCAAAATTTCCGCGAAGCAGTGACGGCGTGACGCACAAGAGAGATCTCAAATTAACTCATTAAAAGTTAAAGATGCAGCTTTTTATAGTGTAATACAGACAAAAGATTAAAAAAATACAAAAGTAAAACTAAGGTAGCTAAAGATGAAGCTTCTCATCATAATAACTTATGTAAAGTCTTTTCTTTTTTCTCAAAAAAAAGACAACAAAATATTGCTTTTCAAATATGGCACAAGTGATTTTAGCTATGAAATGTAGAATAAGTGCTAAATTCATTAAAAAGCTTACTAAATTATATGAACAGTGGAAAACTAAAGTTTGTGATAAAAAAAACTTTGTCAAGGCACCTGAAATGAGCAGATGAGTAGCCTCTGTAGAATACTATTTTTTTCTGCCCCAGATGTTCATCTACCCAACTTGCCCAGGTCTTCAAAGCTATTCTATACGCTTCCATGGCGTCAAACTTTGGGTAAATATAATCACCCACTTTATAGTAGTTTTCCCTGTAACATAGGACAATATATCACATACACACAAAGCTAATTACTCATATCAAAGCCTTCCATATTGTTGGAGTATTTGTCCCATAGCAGCCCATAACAGCCTAATTATAAAGCCAAATATTAGTAAGATAAATCAGACAATGTATTACTCTTATCTGGCAAGCGGAATATGAAGCCTTATTATTATATAATTAAAGACTAGTTTGACTGTGGTTTGTTTGCTTGTTTGACACCACAAATTTAGAGTAGCTTGTTTACATTCAGCTGGTCTACTTATAAGGAACACATTGAACTAAGGGGACATGTTGGACTAAAGGGACATGTTGAAGCATTTGCAAACCAACATATAAGATGGTAAAAGATTACAAAATGCTAATTGTCAGCTATTTATCAGAAGCATGCTATATCATAAAGTAGTTAAGGCCTCTTCATGGATAGTAGTGATTTACAATCATACGAAATTTAACCTTTAATCATCCAGAAGCAAGTAAATCTATAGTGCAATATGAAGATGAACATAAGAGAGATGCACACATATAGGTAAATATGTTAAAAGAGAATTATTCACTTCCTAATCTTTTTGTACGGAGTGCCTTGCTAGGAAAAGGGCAAGTTAACATACCCCCTGGCTGTCTTTCCATGGGCCCACCAATGTCCAGTATTGAAAATGAGAATGTCAGCACGCTTCCAGCGAGGAGCTGATTTATCAATACGGTCAATAGATAAAGTTGGATTTGAGTTACCTTGTGCATTAATGCGCACTCCCTCTCTGACAAGAAAATGAGAACGCACAAATTCTACTGTGCAGTGGTAATCCTGTCAGACCATCAGAGTTTAATTCATTGTAATAATATTCCTGTAGCTAGTATGTTTTGATGCAATATAAAATAAGGCAACTCACCCATCACACTCCCTCATTCCTTACAAATTTCCTAGTTTGACTTTTACGTTTCTAGGAAATCAGATTGTTCTGCTAAAATTTCAGATATTCCTTGTTTATTGGGTGGGGTAAATAATACCTCAGAAGAGGATACTATTTGAGGGTTGTAGTGTAAATGGATAAGATTTTTTAGTCAAATAAGAAAGGAAAGTTTTATTTAGGGAAGATCCTAAAATGAATACAAGAAGATTAAATAGAGAGGGGGAGTAATAGCAATAAAACACCGATTTCATTTATTATTATTACTCCCTCCGTCCCATAAAATAGTTCCCGCATTGACTTGGATCAGAGTTTAAGAAAGTGGAAATAAAGTGGAAATGTATGGTTGTGGTTGTGTAAGAAAAAGGTAAATGAATGTGAGCCACACAAAACTTTCCAAAAAGGGAAATGAGAACTATTTTTTGGGGCGGGCCAAAAAGGAAACCGGGAAATATTTTACGAGACGGAGGGAGTATTATTTAAATTATAGGTTTTTTTGTTTAAAGAGAGGGGGTACTACTCACCTCAACCACGGCTGACGGGACTTCCATTAGAGGCATTTCATTTTAGGCTAAATAATAATTCAACGACCTAGAACACATTTTGGGTCGTGTCAAAAAAACAATTTCACCAAACGTAAAAATTATTTTGTTACTTTTCACTCTTACACTTTATGTAACATTTCAAATTATTTTATCATTATAAATGACGTCTTTCTTCGGGTAAAGTTAAATATTTGACATGATCCAATGGTTAAAACTAATAGTTGATGCTAATGAGCAAAACAAATTGGACCACCAAATTATATGTTGATAAAATGAAGTGTGTTTGATAGGAAGTTGTATGCAGAATCATGATTACTGGACGTTGTAATCACCTCAAATTTAAAAATGTAGTAGCCTCTTCCCTTTGTAATTTTATATCCATGTGTCTCATACATTTTACTCTTATTGACAATTCCTTCACGAAGAAGGCAGAGCAAAGACTCAAATTGATTGCGGTTCATGGAATCTCCAACAAGCATCAGCCTTTTCCCTCTTAATCTCACCAAAAAGTCTGTTGCATTAAACCTGCAGAGAAAGCAACAAGCATGTGCACATTATATAGAAGTATATGTTTTATTTAATTAATCACAATTTCATCTGCAAGTACCACTTTAAATCAGCAATGTTTATTACAAACCTGCGATAAATTTTCTCAAATCAGGCAAGTTAAGAAATGTAGAGATTGAATTCACTTAAAAACCCGAGTAAAGTCAATAGGGTAGTTCTGATTCCCAACAGAAAATTAACTGCAAGCAAATAATCAACCATCTTCCTCTCTTGTTTTGCTGCGGTGGATTTTGATGGAAGGACTGATAAAGAGTGTGAAAGAAGTACATAGTGGGAGTGTGAAGTAAATGCTAATGGAACACTTAACATGCACTCCATCTTTCCCAAGTTGGGATGCCAAGTTTGAGCAGATCTACTCTCTTAAAGAACGTTTAACATACACTATATTTCCCAAGTTGGTTTTCCAAGCTTGACCGGAACGGGGTATGAGGAATTGAATAAGTTGTGATGAGATTAATACTACAAGTCACAGATTTAATTCCAAAAAGTGACAATTCTGTTTAGAACAACCATATTAGCAAAATTCACAAAATTTTAGGGAGGGAGGGGGTATTTTAGTAATTTATAGTTCTCCAAGAAGTCTTTTATAGTACAATTAACTCTTAGTTTTAGTTCCACTAAGGAAACAACTCGAGAATCACAAAGAAGAAATGCAAGTCATAGCTAAAGAATGATAGTATGGTTGTGTGAATTGAAACATTTCAATTTCAGAGCAGTGCCATTCTACATAGATAGGTATGAAAGAAAATTAACCTTGGAAGATCACATCCATCCGGCTTCCATTTCCATTTCAGATACTGTGAATCCGGCCTGCCATTGCGTTGACAGTCAAATGCCTCATCCACATACGGGCAAGATCCAGGACTGTAAATCGGTTGATCATCATCTTTCACCCAAACCCCTTTGTAGAAATTACACCCTTGGGCACTATCAGCTCGATGACTCTCTTTCTTAGTAGAAATGTTCATCTCCTCTGAGTCAGACATCGACGGCACGGACGTCACAATACTCGCTACCTCGTAAACTTTCGATTCTGCCACTTCCCCTCCCACTTTTTTTGAAGAAATGGGCGGAGTTGGTTGTTCATGGGTTTTATCGAAATCTGGGCTCGAAGCGGCGGATACATTATACTCGTCTTGTAACAGAGCGGCGGTAATTATTCGAGGGGAAAGGAGAGAGGCAGGGTGGCGGGACTCTGAGAATAGATCTCTGTAGGTTGTGAGTTTGGGCTCGAGAGACAGCTTGTTGAAATAGAACAAGCTGATGAGGAGGAAGAGAAGGAGCAATGCGATGGTGTATAGGGCCTTCTGTCGGGAGAGATGAGTGGAGCAGGAAAAAGCCGCCATGGCGGATTCAAACCCACGATTCTACCTGGGTTTTGTTCTTTTGGTTGTCTTCGCAAACAAATGTTTTGTCTTGCTTGTATTTTGTCACAAAAAAGGATTTTATGTTGTTTAAATAAAATAAGTAAAAAAATGTTGAAAAATGCTATTGGTACATAAAGTGTATACAATCTTTGTCTACACCCCGTAGTTGCTTATGTACACAGGCAACTCGTTAAGAAAGAGACATCATTTGTCTCTCAATTGTCTGTGTATACAGGCGGTGTGTACACCAAGCACAACCCAACACATTTGTCTCTCAATTGTCATATGTTGATTCAAATGCCCAATTCTTAATTTCACCAAATTGGGGGATTTTAAAGCATAACTAATTAAATGATTTAACTCAATTTTAAATAAATGTAAATTGAACTATTTGAATTCATTTTTAGTTCCTTTCTATTCAAATTCGCAACTCCTGGACAAAAAGATTGGTTTCCTCACCCCCTCCCCTTTTCCTCATAGGACTAGCCTTCAAGTCTTTCCCTCCCATTTCCTCCAAACTCCAAAACATACCTTTAGAGTCTAGTTTGTAACTTTACCCATATTCCTCCAGGTATATATCTCATATGTTAATGAAAAGTGCACTACTTTAATTTCATTTATCACGCGTTATTAACACTTTTCCAAAAGAAAATAATGTATGAGGCCATTCACCTTCTTCGGCAACTTATGGAGAAGTATAGAGACGCTCACAAGGATATGCATTTGGTGTTCATTGACTTTGAAAAGACATATGATAGGGTACCTTGAGAATTTCTTTGGTGGGCCTTAACTAGGAAAGGCATATCACGCAAGTATATCAGCATCATCAAGAATATGTATGAGAATTGTATTGCAAGTATCCGTACTGATGTAGGGAGGATTGCGGAGTTCCCGATTACTATCAGAGGGCACCAAGGATTGGCTCTGAGCCCTTTCTTATTTGTCATAGTCATGGATGAACTTACGAAGTCAATTCAAGATGATATACCGTGGTACATGATGTTTGCCAACAATATTGTATTGATCAACGAGACGCAATAAGATCTTAAAGCAAAGTCAGAAGTATGGCGACAAACATTGAAGAACAAGGGTTTCAGACTAAGTCAGAGCAAGACAGTGTACATGGAGTGCAAGTTTGGTGGAGGTAGAAGCAGTGGTAATAGCGGAATTACTCTAGATGGTAAGGAGATACCGATTAGCAATATGTTCTGTTACTTGGGTTCCATAGTTTAGAAGGACGGTGAGTTAGATGAAGATGTATTCTATAGAATCAGAACATGGTGGATGAAGTGGAAGAGTGCGTCATGATTTCTATGCGATCGAGGTATGCCGACTAGACTGAAGAGTGAATTTTATAGGACGACAATTAGGCTTCTTGCATTGCTGTATGGCGTAAAGTGTTGGGCGGTGAAACAATGTCACATTCAAAAGATGAGTGTGGCAGAGATGTGCATGCTGCATTGGATATTTGGATGTGTGGGCATACTTAGAAGGACCGCATGGGGAATGAGACAATCTAATCAGAAAATCATACAATCAGATCGCGTTGGATGAGAGTAGCACCTATTGAAGACAAGATGCGGGAGTCGCGCCTCCGGTGGTTTGGTCATGTGCGTAGAAGATTGAGTGATGCACCTGTCAGACGAGTTGAGATGTGTGGGGAAGAGGCGTGTAAGAGATGGAGAGGAAGGCCCAAACGGACGTGGTTTATGGGAGTCCAAAATGATATGCTTCTTCTTGAGTTAGATGAGGGTATGACTTTGGAGAGAGCAAAGTGGAAGGCGAGTATTCGTGTGGATGAGGGATCTCGTATCATCTCTTTCCCTCATCTTTTTTTTCTCTTGTTTTTTATCTTTTCATCCTTATTTATATAATCTTTTTTATAATAGCTTTTGCGGCACTGGGTAATGATGATGATCCTTATTTATATAAACATTATTTATATCCTTTTTATTTTATCATTTTTATGTATGTTTATATCTTTTTATATAATTTTTTTATAATAGCTTTTGAGACTAAGGTTTTGATGATGTTGTTAGTTGTTGTCACGCCCCAGACCGCAATCCAAGCGCGTGTACAACCGCCGCATAATCAAGTGACGTCACCCGCGAGTCAACCTCACTTGATTACACAAGGCGTTCGAGAAAATAATCCATCCATACTCAGTGGTAAACATACATAACAACATCACATTTAAACCAATGAATAGCGGAAATATTCAACGGTAAGTCATAAGCCACAACCGGCCAATATCATGGGCATGCAAGCCCCAAAAGAATAGTTTATGACAATAAAAATATCCATGAGCAATGTTTGGTAATTTGAAATAAAATGAGGAAGCACGAACCACGTCTTCCTTGATTGATGTCACCCGTAGAAAGGTGCAGGTAGCAAGCCCTAGCTTCAACCTGAAAATGGTGGGGCCCCCCGAAGGGGTCAGTACAAGTACCGAGCGAGTAGCAGGCTAAATATAGAATAACTAGCGTTTCAAGTATAAGACCCAAACATAGGATGATACATATACGTATAGTCCTTCCCCCAAGTTTGAAATACATATTAGTATACATACACTTGGAAATACCCGACCCGTAGGTCATTGTTTATTTGGGAAAATAATAGTAGTCAATATCCTTGACTTAAATCCCAACCCACCCATATACCTATGAGTGTATAGAACTCCTCCTTGGTCAAATAAATTATCATAAGGACACCGCCCGGTCCTAGATCATTAAATGTAATCTATGAGTTTTGAGGATACACGCCCGATCCTTGGGTACTCCACCCTATAATTGAGTTTTGAGGATAACCGCCCGATCCTTGGGTACTCCACCCTATATAACCGAGTTTTGAGGATAACCGCCCGATCCTTGGGTACTCCACCCTATATAACCGAGTTTTGAGGATAACCGCCCGATCCTTGGGTACTCCACCCTATATAACCGAGTTTTGAGGATAACCGCCCGATCCTTGGGTACTCCACCCGACCTATGACTTACCACATATCACGCTAGATAGGGTCTATATCATATTTAGTCATTCATAACTAATTCAATACATAAAACTTATGTATCACATTCCATGCAAAGCCATGCAATTATGTAAATGTACAATTAATTAATATCGACCGGTATTAATTAATCCATTATCCACCGGTCAACGTGGTCGTTGACCGCCATTACAAACCTTGTACAAATCAACTTAATCATCACATAATTAAGTTAACATATTCATTTGTGCTTCTAATACACTTCAAGCAAATATGCATTCTATATAATTCTTCATATCATATTCTATGCATAAACAATCTATTTCTTTCATACAAACTTAACCCTATTGGCTAATCACATGTTTAAATATCTTTTAAACATCATTATGAATTCATATAACATTTATTTAGGTAATCTTATAATTAACCCAAAAGTTATAAGATATTAAGCCGTCCACTCACCTTGAACTAGCGTTAAGAAGTTCTACCCTTCTTGGTTGAACTCCGGTGAAACTCCGGTGACTTTTGGTCAACTCCGGCGACAACTCCGGCGACTTTTCCAACTTTGTGAAATCACTTGAAATACCTTTCACAAGTTCCTAACAAGGTTTTAACATCATAAAACCTTAATCAATACAAATAACCTATAAAAGGTTATTTTCCGGTGAACCGGTCGTTTTTGGCTTCTAAGTCCGTTCTTGGACGTAGAGCCACCTTTCAACCCATGAATCCATACTTGTGACATATGGAACCATACTAAAGGTTGTCTACATGATATATACCTCATATGGTAAAAGAAGAATGAAGGAGAAGTTATAACAAGGTCATTACCTTAATTATTCACACTTTTCCTAACTTTTTCCTTCTCAAACCTCCTTCCTTGGACCAATTTCTCTTGAGCTCGTGCTGCAACAATGGAGGTGGTTTTGAGAGCTTTTCCTCTTCTTTTCTTGAGGTCTTGGTCGAGCTTGGTGATAGGGGTGAGAGGGAGTGGTTTATTTTGTCTC
This sequence comes from Cuscuta epithymum, assembly GCA_945859915.1. NCBI lineage: Eukaryota > Viridiplantae > Streptophyta > Magnoliopsida > Solanales > Convolvulaceae > Cuscuta > Cuscuta epithymum. Next base: position 669,955 of record CAMAPF010000018.1, on the reverse strand, counting down.
AAATGACAAAATGTGTGATGGGTGAGGGGTCATCCTTGTACTTTGATGCCAAAGCCTCCTCCTCCACACCTTCCTTTATCATATCCAGCTCCCCTTTGTCTAATTGAGCACAAAAAAACGTGGGGTGGCCCCCACTCATGTGGGAGGTCATCCCTTTGTGTCCCGATGTGTACAATCGGTCCCGAAAATTGTATTTTTCGGACTGTTTTAAATATATTTTATTTTATCGGGTCCAATAAAATATATTATGTGTTCTCAATCGTAATGGCCCTTTGAAATAATATGTATTCCAAAACATTAATTTAGAAGTCTCCGAAATTCATTTTCGGGCTGTTATCCGTTAAATTGTCGGTACCGGCATTTGGGCTTCTTTTGCCCAATCGGCCAACACAGGGCCTTTCCACGACCCAAGTAAAATATCCACCACCATATAAATATTATCTTGACCAAGATGAATAAAATATGTGGTCTCGGGAATGTTGGGTGGTCCCCGCTCCCGATGTGGGCCCCACGTGCAATTTACTATTCACGCGAAAGAAAATAACAAAAATTTACAACTTCGTAAATTCATTAATCCTTTAATAAGGTTCAATACATTATTTACATAGAAGTAAATATATTTGGGGACGGTGTTACAGTTGTCGTCGTCTTTCTTTAATAATTTACATCTAATGGAGTACGTGAATGTTTATTTATAATGTTAATGAAAAGTGCACTCTTTTGATCTGATCCATAAAAAACATAAGTACTTTGCGCAAAAAAATGTTCTCAAATATGAAATCAAAAGTAGTTGTCACTTATCAATGCCTTATTCAGATGAAGCCAGACGTATTGTGTGATACAGCTTTAGCTTTTTGAAGAGCTTTTCATTGTTTGAAGGCTAATGTTTGTTTAATCATCTGCATGTTTGGCACACAAAAGATTAGTAATTTCTAACTTTTTTATTACGGAGTATTATAAGTCTTTAAAATTTCAAGTAAACTGAAGGACTAATTTCCACAAAAAAAAAAAAAAAACTTTTCACTGAACTTTTTATAACAAATTTCCAAAAAGTTAGAATATTTTTGATTTTTTTTCTTATAACAAATTTAATTATAATTACTTTATAGTTTTTGGTTATACTTTATGATTTATGAAGTTGAATCATTTTTAGTCTATAGCAAATTGTTGATATTATTTATGCTTCATTAGTTTAAAAAAAAAGCCAGTACATTTCTTAAACGTACATGTGGGATTATCGTAATTTTTATACGAGTATTATATTTAACATTTGTATTTGTTGTTGACAAAATTTTAAACAAAAAATTTAAATTATATTTAACATTTGTATTTTTTTTTTAATTTTGCCAACTTCCTTATTTAGTCGTCTAAAAAACTTTGTCGTTTCGATTTAAAATAATAAATACTAATGTAGTTCTCTCTTCGCTACAAAAATCTCAACAACACGGTTTTTATTGTATTATTCGACATGCAAATCAGAGTTGGCCAAGTTTAGTGAGACAAGCTAGATTATTTAATTATCCTCACTTTTGCCGGGGTGATCTTAACTATCTAACTTGTGTTTGGGAAATGGGTGTATAAAGAAGCCGTTTAATAACACTATTTTTCGGCTTATCAGCCAACTTTTTCACCAAACACGTAACATTTATGTTCGCGCGCTGAATTGTGTAATAAGCAGAAAAAGTAAGGTTGAGTTACTTTTCTGGCCGCATTAACTGAAATTATTATAGATGACCATTTTAGGTATTTTACATATAATTTTTTCTTTATTTTATTAATAAAATATATTTTAAAAATAATTTTTTCTTAAATCAACAGAATCAACCAATGCAGCCAGAATTTCATATATTACAGCACAATCAACTAAAACAGCCGATTTTCGTCCCACCAAAGAGACTCAGAGTTTACATGGTATCTAAACTCGTCCATATACAATATTGCACCAGACATGTCAAAGTACTTGTCCTGAACAAAATATTTAGTGTACTTTTAATTCCGCAACTCCACAACAGACGAATTCGAGTACTTATCCAGCCTCTTTTCCCAAAAATAAAGGGAAAGAAATCAGTTTCACCATATGAAATATGAATAACTAAGAAGAAATAAGACCGTTCTTTCTTGATGTAGCAATGTATGATGAAGCAACTTGAACCAATGCGCTACTCATACAACATGTTTATTAACAAACAAATGCTTCAAGCAAATTGAAGAAAGATTCAGATGGGTCAATGCCAAAGGCAAAAACACACCACAAAATATTTAGTCGCTGCATCCTTGCAGGCTGCAGCTAATAAAAAATCAACAGCCGTACTCTAGGGCGTTGGTGGACAAATGAGCTCTATAGTACACAAGTACTGCTAATGCATATGTTACATCTACTTGTTGGGAACGCCTTGCAGACTGCATTTCGAGATAGACCTGCATTAATCCAGTGCAACTAATTAATTGGGGAGGGGGGGTGTTGGACCATCTTTATTCAGTGTGCTTAAACATTACCCGGCAAAATAGGCGCATTAAACACTATCTACTTTGCTTGTTATAGCTCTAGCTTTTGCCTCTGCTGGATCCTGTGGAAATCATTGGCTTGCATTTCAATCAAGAAAAACAGAAAATAAAATTGTAGCAGCATAGACATGACACGCTTGGTTTGGAACATAGAATTTAAGATTCATTCAAATTTCTTGTATCATAAATTAGAAACTGCTAAAAAGAGCGTATTGATATTAATTAAACCACGTGTAATAAGTAAGGCAGGGAGCATGTAATCAAATAAGTTGTATTGTAGATCAAAAACTTATGCCAAACCAGTCACTAAACAAGGTCAGTCCAACATTGTATTGTAATTTCTGCCTAACAGATATCATAGACGCCTAGATGGTGTAAATGATTAATCTTGAACAGATAAAAAGTCAAAAGATATGCTGAGCTCATCAAAGGTCCTAACCCGGCAACAAGGAAATGAAGACCACTTGATTGGACGGCATGATGTCAAATGACCCTCTACCTAAAGGGTATTCCTCGAATCCTCGATTCTACAGATCTTATCATCTATGTCTAAGAAACTACACAAATCCAAATAATTTATAACCTGGCTAAAAGAAAATGTCAAGTCAAAGACCAATATGCACCAAGTCAACAATGGCTAGCATATGCAAGTTCAGTAAATACTTCAACTTCTAGTATAGACTTAGAAAAACATTAAATGTTTTATATCCAATGTTTCAGAGGTTATAATAATTAATAATGTGATTGAAATGTATTAATCTTTATGCCTCATTTTATTTGTCTAGGATCCACGTTCTATTTTAGTCTGTTCCAAAGTAATGTTCACAATCCTAATTTGAACACCAGTTTTTACTAGATTTATCTATAATTTCAACCTTTTGCTTGGTGGACTCTACTTTCCTTTTCTTCTTTCTTCAAAATGGGTACATCTGTCATCTAACCAACATCACCAGTATTTTCTTAAAAACCATCCTGACCCCACTTACTTTGTGGACGTTTATGTTGTTTAAGAAATATGATCTATCAACATTATAATGATACATGATGGACTAAGGGTTGGTTCAGGCAATCGTGAATCATCACACTTCAAGTGGATTCAAGGGGCGACCCCCATGGCCCCAAACCATTATCTCAAGGAAACACATGACAAATAAAATCATTATTTGCTTCGTTCCAGGCACTAGATTTATTCTATACTTATAATAAGATTAGCCCAACAATGCCTTCAGTGTTTTTGCACCACAGGTGATAAAAATGTAGGCAGTCAACTTGTTCTTTCTATTACACAAATTGTATCATATCTTGTTCATTTTCTCTTCTAAAAAATCAATTCATAAAGCATAATTATATCAAAGTGAGTAAAGTTGAATATCAGGCACTAGTCATGCAATCATTGAATTTGATCAGGAGAAGATAAAATTCTCACAATTCCCTTGCTCTCGTAGTAATCATCGAGCGCCCACTGATACTTTGATTGATTCAACCCGAACCAATACGCCACGTTCTCATCCAGACTTGCGTGCGCTAAAAAATCAAACCAATCAGCAAATTAGGATGCGATAAATTTATAAGCTGAAATGACAGAAACAGAAGAAAAGGCACGGGCCAATTCTCATAATAGACGATGATAACAATTAGAGTAGTTCCAGTAGACCGAACCGTTTTGAACTTTAGCTACAGCGTCCCAGAAAACCCCAGAACTCGATCGGGGCTTGGTGGAGCGGGTCTCATATTGTTTGGGGGGTACCATGACCGGAGGTGGAGTCTTGAGCGCCGCTTCCGACGGAGGGATCTTTGCCGGGGCCGGTGACTGCATCGGAGAAGCCATGGACTTGGAAGGAGTGTGGGGTGAAGGGGTGGATGGAGGAGTTATGAAGACGGTGTAGGGGCCGATCTTTCCGATCCTCGGAGGCGGCGTGGAATCTGGGTTGATCGGCATTGTAGCGAAATGGGAACGGGGGCGGAGAGCTGTGAGAAGCGCGACTCTGGTGACTGAGATGAGAGCATATGATGTTTTCAAGTTTCAAAGATTGTGTCTAATCTAATTTGATTTGCATATTTAACATTTTTTGTCTTAACATTGAATCATTCATATTAATAATTATTTCAATTTTTAATTATTAAAATCAAAAACTACATTATAACATTTTCAAAGTTGCAAACTCCATATTAGAATATAATTAAAAATTGACATCATAATCAACTGAATAAAATGAAAGTATATGACTAAGAAAAGTATCAGTTGCTTTGTTTGGAATCTATTGTTTTCTTTTGGGAAATGTTTGGAATCTATTGTTACTTGCCTCTTTTTAAAAAGCTAAACTAATTTGGAGCACCTAGGGTACTTTCATATTTTCACTCAAACACCCTAACATCTGATTCTGAAACAAAATTTAAAAATAGATCCGAGCACCCCCTAAAATACATGATTTTATGTGGTTTCTCCGCAAATAATTATAATTACTATCATCTTAATAGATAATAAATGAGATCCAATAAAAACTAATAAGGATCAAATTATTCTCCATAATATGCATAATACGGGTAGCAATTTTTTATTCATTTTAGATTATCAATTCAATATAGATTACATAAAATTATTTTTCTTAATAATTACAAATTTAATAAAAACATCCTTTAATAATTGCAAATTTAATACAAACATCCTCATCTAACAAATTTAGAGAAATGAAAATAAAAACATAATAATAATAATCACATTTATAAAATTTCACATTACTTTTAGTCATGTTATAGAAAGTTTTCATTTGTTTATATTTCCCTTTTTCATTTAAAATGCCTTTCATGCTTTCAGGTGCACTAGAATGAAACCAACCAGTCTTTTTGCTTTTAGAGTTGTTTCATAATAAACGTGTCCCCTTTCTTGACCGCAAATCAACGCATCTCGCCTCCGACACCCACTCAATATCTGCCACACAGTCGGGATTCCAGATCAAATCGAAGAGTCTTGCATCTTATTTTCAGATCTAAGTTCGTGCATCGACACAAATCTAATAGGGGTGGGCGAATCGGTTTACGGTTCGGTTTTTATCGGTTTCGGTTCGGTTTCGGTTTATTCGGTTTGAGGAAAATAGTACCAAACTCAAACCAAAAGAATTTCGGTTTGGTTTCGGTTCGGTTTGGGAAAAATTCGGTTCGGTTCGGTTTGGTGTTCGGTTTGATGTTCGGTTTATAAACTTGAAAATGATTATGTCTTGTTTCATATGTTACAATCCACTTTGAGTAAATGAGTAATTTTGAATGTTTTGTTTTCATTGAAATTCCAACTAAATGAAATACTAGAACCAGCCTTCACCAAACCAATTGAACAACCTGCCTTCACCTGCTTAAACAACCTGCCAATTGAAATTCCAACTAAATGAAATACTAGAACCTAGCTTAAACAACCTGCCTTCACCTGCTAAACCAATTGAAACAAACTAAACCAAAGACTCACATAGAAATAGAAATAGAAATATAAATACAATTTGCTATTGATATCGCCAACCATAATAAATACAAATATGTCGTATTAGCTAACTTTGTCATAATGAATGTTTGAAATGTGTAAAAGTTAAAATAATACGAGTATATGCTTAAATATGCATTTTCATGTCTAAATTTTTTATTTATATCTTAAAATGAAGAGTGAAGATAAATACAAAGTGTGTGTGTGTGTTGTTCGGTTCGGTTCGGTTTTGTTCGGTTTTGTTCGGTTTTTATCGGTTTCGGTTCGGTTCGATTCGGTTTAATACGGTTTGAAAGAAATAGTACCAAACTAAAACCAAATTGCATACGGTTCGGTTTCGGTTTAGTTCGGTTTGGTACGGTTCGGTTCGGCTAAACCAAACCGTTATGCCCACCCCCAAAATCTAATGTGGGCTAGTGAGGCGGTATTGGGTTGGGTGACTCAAGTGGGGTAGGATAGGGAGGTGACTGGGGTGGGGGCGATGGAAGATGTTGTGGGAACAAGACTGGTGGAGGGGCATGATTGGTCACTATGTTTGCAATACTTCAGATTAATTTAAAGAGATTAATTAAACTATTCATGTCAACAATATGCACCTTCTTTTAGAGGAGCTCATCAGATAAGAACTCCAAGTTAAGCGTACTTGCATTAGAGTGGTCTTGGGATATGTGATCTTTTGGGAAATTTCTTAGGGCGCGAACGAGTGAGGACGAAGCGCGTGTTTAAGGCTTGTGTTGCTTTGTGAGGACAATATTAAAGGTATGAAGAATATCTAGGAGTAATTATTTCGAGACCTGCGGGGTTAGGATGATACAAGTAGTATCAGAGCTTATCCATTAGATATCAGGTAATCACTTAGCATGGGAGGGTTCTGAGGTTTGATTGAGATTTGTTTATAGGCACAACGGGGACGTTGTGTTCTTAAGTGGGGGTGATTATAATATTCGAGATTAATTTACAGGGATTAATAGCTATTAGCTAAGTGGGGGTGATCATATCAACAAGGTGAATCTCCTTTTAAGAGAGCTTATTAGGTAAGAACTTCAAGTTAAGCGTGCTTGCACAGATAGTAATTTTGGGATAGGTGACCCACCGGAAAGCTTCTTAGGGTGCGAACGAGTGATGACAAAGTGTGTGTTTAAGACTTGTGTTGGTTTGTGAAGACAATATTAAAGGCCTAGAGAATATGTAGGAGTAACTACCTTGGGGCTTGTGGGGTCGGGGATGTTACAGTGTTCATGTCACTTTGGTCGGAGCCGCCTTGTCACTGTGGTCGGAGTAGCTGTGTCAATGTGGCCAGACTTATTGTGGACGAAGTCATTGTGTCACTGTGATCGAAGTCAATGTGTTATTAGAGAGAGATATTTGTGACTGTAGGCATATAATTGTGATGTTAGTCGCACTTTTTAAATTAAAAAAAGGTCATTAATGGTCAATTATCCACCTTTTAATAATATTCAGGTTAAACCCGTCTATAAGTGCCACATGTTTAATCATTTATTAAATTCCCCACTACTGCTAAAACGTACTCACAATATTAATTTGTGTAAAATGAAATAATATTTAGTCTAGTATTGATTTTTCACGTTGACGTTTTTTCCAAAAATAATTTTACAAATTAATCATTACGTTGAAAATCTATTTTGGTGCCTTGTGCGTAACAATGCTAGTATTGAGGATAATATTGAGAATGTTGGATGGTCATGTTGAAGAATTTAAGGGAATCAATTGTGATATGTCTCTAAAAAGTGCATTGTAATGATGGAAATATTGCAATGAATAGTGTCATTTGGAAATACCAAAAAAACAATAAAAAAGATGACAAAATATGAAATATCTATTAGTGTTAAGTTGAAATATGTATGAAATCCTTGATGAAAAACCATAATAAGGACTAAATGTTTTCAAAAAGCATGATTAATGGGAGCCATGATTGACAATAACTCTAAAAAGTGATCTATGGAATGTGCATTGATGATAGACACTAAGTCAATTTCTAAACTCAAATTGCTTTGCCGGCAAGAAAAATTAAATATGTGGATGTGTGTAGTGTTTGACATGATATTATCTTAATAAAATTTAGATTTTGATCCTCCATTTAAAATTAAAGGATGAAGAGTGTAGGTATCAAACTCAATGGACCATCAAAACCAAATTTATCGTGTTTCAATTGGGCACTATAGAACCATTTTACACTTGGGGGTAAAGCCAATACCAAAACTAGTTGGTCCTGTCTTAATATATATATGTGAGCTATGAGAGGACTAAGTTGGGGTCGATTACATTGTATACTCCATTTGTGTTAAATGGATGGTCATCTACCGAGTGAGATTTCAAGCAAAAAGTCAGAAAAATCATATGATTGTGGCTAGAACCAAAACACTCCACCATAACTCGCACTCATATCCCCGTGTAATCGTAGATCTATATAAAATATCCGATATAAGCCGGACCAAATACTACTAGGCTATGAGACAATACTTTAATACTCTTATACTCCAAATTGTTTAATAGGGATCTAAGTGTGCTAATATGTCTCTCTCTAGTTGAAAAAATGACTACCCAATTATGTCACAACTATATGTTCCAATTCACTTTGCACGATATTGCTACATAAGTTTCGTTATTATTGTCCCAGTCTCTACTGCTACTAATATAGCATAGATCATGATCCAAAAACAACATCATCCATGAATGACTCACCGCATGGAGGTGCATTTGTAAAGTGCGCCATCCCATAAAAAATGGGTACCCTATATTTGGTTATTTAAGATTTGCATGCATTATAAATTAATTTTATTAAACAATATATACTTCATCAATTTTTATGGAAAATAAGATCCATATGCACACCTTCATAAGGACATATAAGAAGTATAACATCTGAAAACTGTAGAAGATATATGGTTAAAGTCCTTAATGAAGACCATTATCTTCATATTCCACTATAAATATAACCTTTAAGTCCAATTCATAAAACTCACCAGTAAAAATTGTAAGAACTCCGATGAGCCTATGAAAAGCCCATTCTTCAAAAACACTCCCTCCGTCCTTAAATAAACTTCCAACTTTTTTTTTTCGTCCGTCCCAATTAAAACTTTCACTTTCCCTTTTTGGCCAGAATTTGTGGTTCACAACAATTCTTACACATTTCTTTCTCCTCTGCACAACTCTCCACCACACAATACCACTATCTTAAACTCTGTGTCAAACCTATTTGGAAGATATAATAGGGACGGAGGGAGTATTAGACATGTTGGGTCTATTCAAAAATCAATGTCAAAATCTTGATAGACTTGATTAAACATAGTTCAAATTCAACATTTTTGTCCAATATAATGACAAGGTAAATTTTATATGAATATTAAAAACATAGGTATGCACACTTACACATCTTTTCTAAAAAGATAATTATGTCAAAATTATTTCAATATGTATGAACCAAACATTCACATAATTTTCTTTGTAGTAAAAACTGAAAACTATATTTAGAATTTTATAATGTGTTTCCCAATTCCCACTCATATTAAATACTACTCCCTCCGTCCCGAAAATAACTTCCCACTTTCCTTAAATGGATGTCCCAAAATTAACTTCACACTTCAATACTTTCCTTATTTGGCAAATTATCTACATCAAAAAACTGATAAACAGTGCCAAACAGTGTTTAAACAGTGCCAAACAGTGTTTAAACAATGCAAAACAGTGCATTCTACAGTAAGTCAAATTTATTTCCTAAAAGTGTGTGAAAGTCCAACCGGGAAGTTGTTTTCGGGACGGAGGGAGTACTATTAATATTAATGTATTGTTATTACTTATTATAGATTATCATGTATTATACTACTCTTATATAACGTGTATCTATACTCTGTTTATCAGTTTATGTCTAACATTAAGGAATTGTTGTGTATACATTTTAGGGAGTACTTGTTATGTTAGGAATTTATGTCTACATTGTTGGTTTAGGTGAGAGGTTAACAGATGAATATTAGGGAGTACTTGTTAAAAATATGACTCCGAATATTATTGGTTTGTGTATATAAATTGATCCATATTGAAAAAAGTTCATCTTTAATGCAAGTGTTTGGTGTACAAGTTTGGTATTCATATCGTGACCCTTGCAAAAACTCTTGTAGTTCTTAAATCTATCATTATCTACAAATCTATCATTACCGAATTGAATTCGGACAACATCATTGCATCTCGATTGTGGGATGAAGCAAATCCCGATCAAGTATGGAGTGGGACAGCAACTCTGATTTAAGTGAAAGCGAAGATGGAATGGATGAGGAAGAGAAACTAGGGTTCTTGCTCAGCAGCAATGGCTGCAGAGAGCTGCTGCCTCTGCCCGTCGACTCGCTTCTTCATCCTGCGCCTTGCGGCTTCGTCGTCACCGACGTGCTCGAGCCCGATCACCCAGTTGTTTACGTGAATTCGGTTTTTGAGATGGTCACTGGGTATCGATCTGAAGAGGTCCTTGGCAGAAACTGGCAAGTCCTCCAAACTCAAATTTGCCTTTCACTTGTCATATACAATTCGTTTCCCACTTATTGAAACCATAGATAAAACTTTTGGGGAGCTTAAAGATGTAAAATTGTCTGCTGTGTAGAGGTGTTACTGGTGTATAAGTTCATTTGTAACTACTAAAAGCTATACACTCGAATATGTGCAATTACGCATTTATCATCAAAGACAATTATTATTCCACTTCTTGAAACTGTGGATGAAACTTGTGGGGATTTTGAAGTCGAAAAGGTGTCTACTGTACTGTAGCTGTTCATTTTTTTGTTTCCTTAGATTTGTTGTTACTCCCATGAAACTCTAGGCATTGTAAAAGGAAAACAGGTAAATTGAATAGGGACAAAGGGAGTATATAATGAGCCTAAGAATCAAAGCAACTTCTCTTAGATCGAATTCTTTTTAATCCTTGGACAGTGCAGACTTATTGTAGTGTAGCAGACCTCAGAAGCAGACCATGTGAATGTAGTTATGTTATGCTTGTCGCTAATAGTTTCAATATTTTGTGCTGAAACTAAGTTTTAAAGAGAAGAAAAAACATTCCTTCTAATAAGGGACATAGTTCTAGAAAAAAGTGCAACATGGTCACAAGCTCTCTTATGTGCTACTGTAAGAGTTCGGGAAAGGTGATAGGTGTAGTGTTACCATATGTTTTTTTTTTAATTAAAGGACGTCTTGAACAAAGCTTACAATTTTTCTGCAGTTCAGTCTTATTACCTTCAGGTCACATGACCATACTTCACCAAGGTTCTGTTAAACACTTAGTTCTATTCGGGAAATAATAAGATACAACCGCATTAAATGAAATATTCACAACTGATCTTTTTCTATCTCCTGTCATTAATAGTTGTGACTTGTGATCATAGTATTTTTAGCTTGGCTAACGGACAACTTAGAAATGCCAACTGAACTTGCATAGTCAAATATGTAATTTCTCAGCTTCTCAGAGGTTAAATAATATTATCTCTGAATAGCTTCTTTTGATTTTTCTCGATTCGTATTTTTTGTGTTGCTGCTCTGCTATACTAGTATTTTGATATGTTTCGTTTACAAAAAAAAATCTTTTGTGCTGCAGTCGATTTTTGCAATTTAGAGGTCCTTTTGCTAAAAGAAGACACCCGCTAGTCGACTCAGGTGTAGTTGCTGAAATAAGAAGATGCCTTGAACATGGGCTTGAATTCCATGGAGAGCTATTAAATTTCAGAAAAGATGGAACTCCGCTAATGAATAGACTGCGCTTGACTCCTATATATGGCGATGATGCCACATTATCTCATGTTATAGGTATTCAGTACTTTACAGAAGTGATTCTTGAGCTGGGTCCGCTGTCAGGATCCTCAACAGAGGAGTTTGCTAGATCATCTGTTAGGCACTGCTCTGGTCTTTCTCACTGCGAGCAAGTTTCTAATGAGAACCTGAATATTGCTACTGGAGTTTGTGGGATGCTACAGTTGAGTGATGAAGTTCTTTCTTTCAATGTTCTTACACAATTGACCCCAAGAGATATTGCATCTGTTGGCTCTGTTTGTAGACGGCTCAATGCTATGACAAAAAACGAACATCTCTGGCGTCTGGTTTGTCAAAATGCATGGGGTAGCGAAATGACTCGTGTATTAGAGGCAGTACATGGAGTGAAGACATTATGGTGGGGCAGATTGGCAAGGGAGTTGACTACACTTGAAGCAGTGGCTTGGAAGAAACTAAGTGTTGGAGGTGCTGTTGAACCTTCCCGCTGCAACTTCAGTGCATGTGCTGTTGGAAACAGGGTAGTTCTCTTTGGTGGAGAAGGAGTCAATATGCAGCCCATGAATGATACATTTGTTCTGGACTTGAATTCCACTAGTCCTGAGTGGAAGCATGTTATAGTGAGCTCTCCCCCTCCTGGCCGCTGGGGTCACACACTCTCATGCGTTAATGGCTCTCATCTTGTTGTATTTGGCGGGTGTGGAACACAGGGCTTACTGAATGATGTGTTTGTGTTGGATCTGGATGCAAAACATCCCACCTGGCGTGAGATCATCTCAAGCTTGGCCCCACCCCTCCCAAGATCATGGCATAGCTCCTGCACCCTTGATGGGACAAAGTTGATAGTCTCTGGGGGTTGTGCTGATTCTGGAGTGCTTCTCAGCGACACCTTTCTTCTTGATCTGTCAATCGAGAAACCTACGTGGCGAGAAATTCCAGTAGCATGGACCCCACCTTCTCGCTTGGGTCACACACTATCTGTCTATGGGGGCCATAAAATTTTGATGTTTGGCGGTCTGGCAAAGAGTGGCCCACTACGTTTCCGGTCAAGTGATGTCTTCACGATCGACTTAAGTGAGGAGGGGGAGAAGCAACCTTGTTGGAGATGTGTCACAGGGAGTGGGATGCCTGGTGCCGGAAATCCTGGGGGCATTGCACCTCCACCTAGGCTTGATCATGTGGCGTTAAGTCTTCCTGGTGGTGGCATTATAGTGTTTGGTGGGTCGGTAGCTGGCCTTCACTCTGCCTCACAGCTTTACATTCTAGATCCAGCGGAAGACAAGCCCACATGGAGGGTTTTGAATGTACCTGGTTTACCTCCAAGGTTTGCTTGGGGACACAGCACTTGTATTGTTGGTGGAACGAGAGCAATTGTCCTGGGAGGTCAGACTGGAGAAGACTGGATGCTCAGTGAACTGCACGAGTTGTCCTTGGCAAGTTCTATATGATGCAGTGAAAAGTATGATCAGTATGGTTGGTGTTCCTTTTAGTTGTCATGTTGTTCAGCCTCATATATGGACATCACAAGCGATGGGTATATTGAGAAAATTGGAGATTCTCTAATTCTAGGGCTAGTTTATCCTCGTCTATATGGCTTCTGCTGTCTGACGTTCAGGTCTATCGGAAAACAACCCGACCAACAAGAGTACAACCCAAATGAGAAGGGAACACGAGGGTTTAGCTAAACACGGGTTTAATGTGCCTATCCTAAATTTGATATACAAAGTATGCACATGAGTTCCGATATATGGTGTACAAATTAAGCGCATTACCCCTCGTGATTTAAAAATTGCATCAAAGTTCCTGGAAAAAATTCAAACAAGTAATCCCTGGAATGACAAATTTAAATGCGAAAAGCACGCATCTTATGAACTGCAAAGGCACGTGTTTTACCGGAGTTAAATTCGTTGTTCTAAGATATTGCGTGCATGATTAATTATAACAAAGGCGGTTTGATACATTTTTTGAATCATAATAGAACAATACATGGAAATTATATATTAAAGGGGGTTGGCGCACTAGACTAGACATATAAGCATGCATTAGGTTTTACTTGACAGGATAAGATTTTGTTTCTGTTGTAATTCTAGGGGTTGCCTCTATCTCTGTATGTTGCATCATGAATATTTATGCAGTCATATGTTTACTATTTATGTTGTGTATATATACTGTGAATCCATTTGTTGTATACTCAACCGTGCACTTTTATTCACTTCCACCCTTTTCTTCTTGGAAATAAGGCTGATTCCATCCTTATTTGAGACAGTACATCATACTTACCGAAGTTGTAGCATATCATTTTTTGACAACGTATAAAAAGTAGCAAGTCTTTCACGCATGAAAATCTCAAAAAGCATTTGTTTGTTTAAAAAATGTACGCACAATTATTCTACAGCGTAAGCATTCATGTTTTTTCTATAAGAGTCGATTTAATGCACATAGTGAAAATTTCTCATAATTTATCTCATTCACAAATGCTATAGGTATAAAGGAAGGTGGAGATCATCATATTTGGGTTGCTAAGTTTTGTTTATTTAAAATAAATATCTTGGCAAAGTGCTAAAAACATAAGTTAGGGGTAAGAATTTCAAAGGTTTGATGCTCGAGATTCGCCATGTTTGTGAGCTTTTATCGGACAAGCATCTCATTGTTACATGAGCTTTAACATAAGAGCTATTTATGCTCATTTTATTGAGCAATCCAACACTAATGAACACAAAACGAGCCCAAACATGAGCTCTTCTCCTAACATCCTACATTCCTACACTTGGTTGTTACACTTGTTTTATTCACACTTCATCAATTTACTATCAACCACACAATTTCACTTTTTTAATAACTGCAAGTCTGCAACACCCCCCCTTTTGTCCTCGTGTTAAAGGGATGGATGTATTTTCTTTTGTTTTGTCAGGGAAGAAAATAACTCCCCTTTCAAATTACAAAAATAACTAAGAAGATTTGAAGTGCTTGAACATTAAGTTGAATAAAGAACATAGACCAAAGAGCTTGTAAGGTTTGAAACTCCTTGAACAAACAGTTCACAACAGACCAAGAAAGAGCATGTGCTACTGACTGCTGTTGGGTTACATTTATGAAAATATGTTTACATTTCTTTTACTTATTTTGAATTTATTTTTACAACTAGTTGTTGTACCCCTTACTTGAGCTGCTTCCTTGAAACTATGCATTTATAGTTTCCAAGCATCAGCAATCCATACTGTCTCTTACCTGAGCAGAAAGTCTTTCCAGAGACTGCTCATCAAAAGAAATGTCAAAATTTTCCCTAATTGAGGAAATAAAATCTTTTGCATCCTGATATCTTTTTGCTCTACAGTACCCGTTTACAACAGTTTTATAAGTGATCTCATTGGGTCTGCAGTTGTGCTTACTCATGTAACTGAGCAACTCATATACTTCTGAGAACATCCTACGCGAAGCATAACCAGCAGCAAAAGTGTTGTACGTAATGATACAAGGTTGTATTCCACTTGCTGTCATCTTGGAGAAAAGCTTTATAGCGTCCTGCATAAGCCCTTGCCTACAAAACCCTTTTATGGCAGTGTTAAATGACACACGATCTGGCTTTTCACCAAATTCTTCCAGCCCGTTCAAGATCTCTTCAGCTTTCCAGCAGTCACCAGTTCTTGCATAAAGATCGATTAAGGTATTATAGGTTAACAGATCAGGCTGCAGACCCATATCTTGAATCGATTGCATCACCTCATTTGCACGGCCAGACATGCCATTTCTTGCAAATAAAGAAAGCATGGCATTAAATAAAATCAAATCAGGTCTATACCCATTTTTCTGCAATTCCTGAAATGCCCTCTCCATGCCTGTGATTGATCGACATTTGACATTTGCAAGAACAAGACTTCTCAGAACCACCCAGCTTGGATAAATGTGTCCATCATAAACTTCTTTTGCAATCCTGTCCACATCTCTAGCATTGCCCCCCTTCGAGTAGCACTGAAGCATCAAAGAGTGAGTGGTTTCGTCGGGCTTGAATCCTTTACTTTCCATGTCGGATAATATAGACTCACCAGACTCCCAATCACCCCTATGAGCAAGGGCATTTAGAAACGCATTATATGTGGTGACAGATGGACTAAATCCAGCTTTGACCATTTCGTCATACATTTTACCTGCATTGATGTCAGAGCCACACCTGGCATATGCACAAATCAAAGTGTTAAATGTGTCTCTGTCAGGTTGAAAGCCACATTTCTTCATCTCATGGAAAACACGATTTACATAGTTTTGCATTCCATTATTCCCACACATTGCAAGCACTGTGTTCCAAGTAATACGATCAGGCGAACAACCATTAAGCTTCATATCAGATATCACTTCCATTGCCTTTTCAATTCGGGATTTCTTCCCCAGAGTTGCAATGATTGAATTATATGTCCAGACATTAGGGACACAGCCAGACCGTTTCATCTTTTTTAGCAAGTCAAAAGCCTTTTCTTCTTCCCCAGCTTTACCATAAGCATCAAGGACTGTGGTATAAGAAATAGAATTAGGCATTATACCCTTCTGCGACATAGTGTTTATAAGTGCAGCGCCTTCTTCGAAGAAACCTGCCCTCACATAAGCTGCGACAAGCTCATTATATGTCACTGAATCGGGTGGGCAGTTGTTTCCCTCCATTTCATCAAGCACAGCAAGAGCATCAGTGTAATTTCCAGCCTTTGCATAAACATGAAGTAAAGAATTATACGTAACTGTTCCTGGAACATAGCCCTGTGACTTCAATCCATTGAAGAAATTCTTTGCTTCTTCAATCAATCCTTCCCTAGCACATGCAGATATGACAGTGCTGCAAGTGAACTCATCAAATTCAAGTCCTTCTCTCCTCATATCATCTAGGATGCTTATAATCTTATTCCAGGATCCACCCTTCCTGCCATAAATGTCAAGAATGACATTGTACATGACTAAATTAGGTGGCAAACCCCTTTCCTTGATATATTCCAACAATGCTATTGCCTTATCATACTTTGCACTACGAGAATAGGCATGAAGAACAGTTGTCCATGCTCGAGCATCCAGTGAGTAGTCCTTGAATGGAATTACATCAAGCAGATTCGATGCTAACAAGTGCTGCGATTGTCTTCCTAAAACCCTGACCATATATTCTATAACCTGACCATCAAGCATTTCACTTTCAGCCTTCGAATTCAAAACAGCCCATTCAAACAACAAGACGGCTCTATCCCAGTGTCCCAAAATGTCCAAACCTTTCACTAGACTCATCAAATCAATTTGAACCAACTCGGATATCATAGAATCAAAAAACGCGCGCAAACCGGACATCCTCTGTTGAATAATTGAATTGAGAATGGACTTACAGTTTTCCGAGAGAAAATCCAGAGACAGATCATTCGAAATTCCGGGAACAGCACCTTCGGAACAGTGACCTCCGGTTCTAGGAACTGCAATGCAATCGAGACCCCGCTTCTGCGCTCGAGCATCTGGTGTTTCCAGGTTTCGCGGACAGGTGTCTTGAAGGTGCTGGAGAAGAGAGTCGAGTGGGAAAGATGGAGAGGTTGAATTCTGGTGCTGGAGAGGAGGGAGATGAAGAGTTGTCGGAGTGACCGTGAAGCGTGGGTTGGGTGGCTGAGGAGCTGTAGGCTTTGTTTGTTGAACTGGCAACATCGGCTTCTTGGGAAAAAGTGTACCCTCCATTGTTAAGATGCAACGGGAAAATCAAATTAAGTTTCATGTACAGTATGCGAGCAGATAAGGTCTGCAACTATGTTCTTGGCCAAGGATAATGGCGCTGGATTGTAAATTCAACTCACAAGATGACACAGTCTACCGGTTTCCCCACATCCATTTCTACAATTCTACCCATTAAAAATGCTCACCAATTTTATTTATAAAAAAATGAAAATAATAATAAACTCAATTTTTTTTTGAATAAAACAACTAATTTATTCATGTCAAATAATAGCAAAGAAACAAGTAAATGAATAGTCTAAGGCTACTTTGAACAGAAAAATCTCACGAGTCTTTCCAAATCGCTAATCCCATAATAATGTAACCTAGTCTAACAGTCTTTTTGAACTAGCTACTCCAAATAAAAATAAAAAATTACTAATAAAATATTCGGCTTCACCAACCACCGAAAAGGGATAATTGATTTGACGAGCAACCAACAAAGGAAATCATACCGAGCTGAAATTGAAGCCTCAGAACAACAAGGTTGAAAAAGTTGTGTCAACCATGAACAACGAAAACTCACCAAATCAATTACACCGATGGAAAACTAATAGTCTCTAGACATTGGTAGGAGAAAAACATACAACATGCTCACATGAAGCAGATAAATTTCTAGGTCAAAGAAGATGTCGGACCAAAACCCCCAAAAGTAAAAATTAAAAAAGAGCGGAAGAATAGAAAAATCTTTAATTCGATACTTCACTACCTAGAGACATCATCATTTTTTTCAAAACTCTTGCTGGTTGAAGAAGAGAAAGCTCAATCCCTAGGATCGATCGTGAATTATAAACTCAATTGTTGTTGGTCCCAACTCCCAACTATAGATTATTGTTGGATGGTTCTCATTATAGAACATTTTTTCAAAAATAGTCTATCAGTGACCACAACCTGGTATAACAAGTTATTTTCAAAAAAGAATTAAAGGTAAGGTATAAATACTCTCATTCATAAAAAGCATATTGACGCGCTAACCAATAAGCGAACAGACATAAGCCGATGGCGATCAAATTAGTGTCAATGCCAATCAATTCACCATTCACAAGTCTCCCCCTAGCTACCACAAAGAAAAATATAGGGACAGGTATCCCAACCAAATATTCCAACAGCAAAGCAAATATAACTACTTGAACTAAAATAAAAAAGAATACTACTAAAGAATATATAATGCTGAAATAAAATCCGAGTCTTCAAAATTTTCAAGTTCGTAGTACCAAGTAAAGCTTTTCCACAAATCTCTTCCGGGAAAAGAGGTGGTTACAGAGGAGGGCATGGTGCTATAGTAATGGTAAAATATAAATCTCTCGTTCTGCTATGTTCCTGGTAGTCATAGGAATATGTCGAGTGCAAAACACTATTATGCCTTTGCCATATTCTACGCAACTAATATGAAGACAGACATAACCCCCGACCAAGCGAAGCTGGAAGGGACCATAATGCTTCTCCCCACATTGAGGGAGACAAAACACATCAGGGCAACTATGCTCGGGAAAGAACCACAATATAATTGGATCATATTCATACCAAGAATCTGAAGAAGCCAACCTAAAGATCTCCGACAAGATTAGGCGAATTGATGAACTGCAACACTGACGAAGCTTAAAGGGAGCGGGCTGCGATGTCGGTATGGCTGGACTCGGGCCGGTTCGGGCCTGGGCCCGGCTGGGCCTCGGGCCAGAAAATTAGGGCCCGAGCCCGAACCGCCGGTGGCCGGTTCCGGTTCCGGGCCAAACCGGGCCGGGCCGGGCCAAACCGGTCCTTTTTTTTTTGGTTCTCCTATTTAACCCCCTACCCCTCCCCCTCCACCCCAAACCACCTCAAATGGCCCAAAATACCTAATCCAACCCAAAACTTAAAAAAATTTCAAAAAAAAAAAATTAAAATCCGGCCCGGACCGGGCCCGAACCGGCCGGGCCGGTTCGCCTTAAGCAGGGCCCGAGCCCGGACCGCCCATCACCCGGGCCGGGCCAAACCGAACCGCTGGACCCACCGGGCCCCGGGACGGGCCGGGCCAAACAGTAACCGGGCCGGGCCGGGCCGGTTCCGGGTCGGGCCGCCCGGCCCGAGTCCACCCCTAGATGCCGGGGACGGAAGAGCTGAGGGCCAAAATCCCAAGCCTAGAAGGAGAGTCCCCCTCTATCCCGAGTCATGTATCTTGTTTTTCTTTTTGAATTCTCTAAAAATAAATAGTACATTTGTTCCTTTTGAGTTATTCATCTTTGACTTTTTCAATGATAGTAAACTTTGGTCAATCATTTAAACTAATATATAAGAAACTTATTAATATAGTCATTTCGTATAAGAGATCACATTTCTATGCACCATGTCTATTTTAGTAATAGAGAATACTCATTTTGAAATAGTCGTTTGGTAATACTTCAGAGAATACACATTTTATACTAATTTGTTATACTGCGTACAAAATACACTAACATGATTATATCTCATAACCAAGTGTTATAAAAAGGTTATTGTTGGTCCAAAATAGGACGCTCGTAGGCTTTTAGGAAAGCTACGAAAGAACACTCAAGCAAGAATCAAGAATATAATACGAGAATGGAAAGTTGCTCAGGAATTTTAGTTGCCAAGAATAGCATATAGAATTCGCTCCTTTAGTTTGAATTACAACGTGCCTTTTATAGGCGTATACAATTCGTAACCGCTACCGATAATAATGACTAATTAATTACAACATTAATACAGAATTAAATACATAATTAAACGCGCATTAATTGTTTGACCGTTACTTTTCCTGGCTGGTAGGTCGGCCGGACTGGCAGGCTTCCCGTTGGGATGGTAGGCAGGCTCCAGGTTGTGGACCTGGATCCACGGGTCCAAGTTCGGGGCTTGGGCTGATTAGGCTCTGGGCCTAGTTCCATAACTCCATCACGAGTCCCCCACTCCCTTAGTCGAGTAGTAGACTCGGCTAAGAGGGAGTAGTCCAAGTCAGGCTGCCCTTCTCCGAGACTGGAAGATCTCTGCCCTTGTCCATGTTGGGGAGATGCCTCATTAAAAACCTTCATTAGGAAAAAACCCAATGGGAAAAAATCCCAATGAAGGGAAAAAGAGTACACCTGATGCCCCCAAGATGAAGCAAGAGGTGAAATCTTCAGCCTTTATTGCAATGGTCACCATCTGCGAAGAGTATGGCTAGAACCGTTCTTCTCATCGGGCTCGGACTCGGACTCATCAGGCTCGTCTTCGTTCAGTCGTACCTACACATAAAAGCAACATGTGTAGAATAGAGCATATGGCCTAGTGTCGAACCACGTCTCAGTGAGTAAGTGAGTCAGACTCACTACTCGAAAAGAGTGACATCAAGTTCTCAAGTTAGGCCTCAACTCAGTCTCCGAAAGGAAGATTGAATCCGTGAGTAAGTGACTCGGAGTCACCATTCGAACGGATAATCCAACCCCACAGAACTAAAGTATATCAACCTTTTTGGGAAATGTGAATGTCAATTAAGTGAAAAAATTGCTCGGAAGAGCGTGGCTCTAGGCCCCTAACAAGAGTTTAACTCGCCGCCCGAGGTTAGTAGTTCGAACCCGCAAGTAAAAACTTTTGAACGGGTGACTCGTCCCCCGAGGTCGGAGTGTGATGCACTAGGAAGAGGTAAGAGCACGCAAGAACTCGTATGAAGTCAAGAGTGTGAGGTAGTAGCATTTACATTGGAGCTTATTAATCATCACACCCATATGACGTGACCTGGTGGCGCGAGTGTGTGTGCTCGGCCAATGTACGAGTGTGTGTGCTCGCCCGGCGTACTTGAGTGATTAGATTTCATAAGTCCGTTGGTCAATGTTAAAATTACACACGCTTGACAAGAGTGAAAGCAATTAACCCACTTAATTTTTTTTTTGAGTGTTTCAACCTATGACTTTTTATATATATATATATATATATATATATATATATATATATATATATGGAGTATATATAATAAATTAAGGATTAGGAACTTAGATTTTTAATTAGGCCGAAATTGAATGGGCTGTGTGCCTGCGTGGCCTGATAAAGAGATTGCAGTTGGATAGCTCCACTAACAATTTTGACCTAGCCTTTGGCGGCTCTCACGTTTGGCGGGTGGGCATATCAAAGAGAGTAGCATACAGCTACTATAGCTAACCGATTGGAGCCTCAATCATCAAGGGCGCAACACTGCATCGACTGAGGCTGGGGACGCCAAGCTTCATCAGGCAGCACCAGGCGACCAGCGGCTGGACGAAATCAACCGGGGGAGAGGTCGCTAGGACTCGGGCAGCACCGGCGAAGCTTCCTTCCTCTGGCGGCGACTGACATACATGGGAGTTCCGTGTCCACAGGGGTGCACTGGTCCACGATCTGTCACTCCTGGAGCTCTTAGGAGCCATTAATGGCGGATGTTTAAGGTCAATCCCCCTTCATGGTTCAGGTTCTTACCGTCGAGCCGCGAAGGCGACTAGGTGCGACACCAGCAGGGATATGACAGAGACGGCTGAGAGACCTGCAGCGGACGGCGCAAGGCAGTTTCGGCTCAGACCTGAGAACGGGTGGGGAGCTTCCGCTATAGCGAGTGGCGGAATCCGGGACGGCGAGGACATCTCCGGCTTAGTACTGGGAAATCCCCAGTTCTAAAATTCCATCTCTGGCGGCCGGAACGTGGCTGACATCATCGGCGGTTCTTGAAATTCCAGTTTTGCTGATATTTTTTTCTTTCTTTTGGCAGACAACTTTCGGAGTTTCGGGACCTTCTGCGTGGAAGCCGGTCACTGGCTTAGTTCCAGACCGCCATTGCATTACCTGACTACATTTTTCATTCTATTTCCAGATTTTCGCTCATTTTTTCTGAATTTTTTTTTGGTTGATTCCTACCAAAGTGATGAGAGAAATCATAGATCCTCTCAATGAAAGCACCAATGTTGGTCCAAAATAGGACGCTCGTAGGCTTTTAGGAAAGCTACGAAAGAACACTCAAGCAAGAATCAAGAATATAATACGAGAATGGAAAGTTGCTCAGGAATTTTAGTTGCCAAGAATAGCATATAGAATTCGCTCCTTTAGTTTGAATTACAACGTGCCTTTTATAGGCGTATACAATTCGTAACTGCTACCGATAATAATGACTAATTAATTACAACGTTAATACAGAATTAAATACATAATTAAACGCGCATTAATTGTTTGACCGTTACTTTTCCTGGCTGGTAGGTCGGCCGGACTGGCAGGCTTCCCGTTGGGATGGTAGGCAGGCTCCAGGTTGTGGACCTGGATCCACGGGTCCAAGTTCGGGGCTTGGGCTGATTAGGCTCTGGGCCTAGTTCCATAACTGATAACTCCATCAGTTACCCTCAACAAAAAAAAAGTGTTGTAAAAAGGCCTTGAGCTTCAAAATACATATATATTACATTAATGATATGTATCATTCGCTTGCCAACTAGAGAACATTTTTAAAATAAACGAGAAATGTTATGTTAAGAACTTAAGATCTATATGTAAAATGACTTTAAATAAGACGAGTGTACCATTCAGTAGCCATCCAAAGAGTTGAATATAATTATAGCAGAAATCCAAAATAAATTTTAGGGATGAAAAAAAAACTGCAAGAATGTAGCATAAAAATATAGGGAAAATTAGTCCCCACTATCATGAAAAAGTCAATTATATCCTCGTAATTTAAAAAATATCAATCAAATCCCCAAACTTTGTAAAAATGTTCAATCAAGTCCATTTGCAGGTTACTTACCATGTCAGCAAGTCACCCGCTGATGTGGCACACCTGCGACAGCCCGATCAGCAGTGACTTTGTTGACGTGACACCCATGTGGGAGTCCAATCAATCATTTGCTGGTGACATGGTGCACACGTGGACCGCCACATGTGTACTACGTCAACGGGTGACCTGCTGACATGACAAGTAACCCACAAATGGACTTTATTTGATTGTTTTTTTTTAAAGTACAAAGACCTAATTGACTTTTTCATGATAATACGATGACCAAATTGACAGTTTTCCCTAAGAGATTAAAAACGTTATGTTAAGACAAGTGCTTTCATGGAACGTTATGTTAAGATCTAAGTGTAGATTGACATCAAATAAGACGTACTAATTATCACTTTTTGGTACGTCTGTCGACAAACAAGTTGTCTGTCGACAGACAACTTGTTTGTTGACATACAAGTGTACAACTTTTGTGTACACCTAGCTCCACTCTTTATTACAAAGTTAATGAATGATTTGGTATCAGTTTTTGATGAGATAAAAAACCGGATTTGCAGTTAGGAAGTTGACCGCTTTCATTTTTGTTATACATTAAAGTGATTTCTTATTTATGTATCGTCTTTAAAAAACCGCTTTCATTATAAAATTAGAAATCACTTCCTAACTGCATACTTATTTTCTAATTTGTGTATCGTCTTTAAAAAACTGTTTTCATTATAAAAATTAGTATCATCTAAAGATGACATTACTTGAACTTATTTTCTAATATTTAGTTCATTACAGATGAAGAATTAATTGAAGGCAGGGATAAATCAACATTAGCTTGTATGAAAGTTGTTAGTCATCATTGCGAAAAATTGGAGAGAAATTACTATTTCAACCCTGGTATCAGCTGCGTTAGACCCCAAGTAATTTCTGATTACAAAACTTTAGCAACTGTATTACCAGATTTAGAGCAAGGGGAGAGGTTTACTTTCTCAACAAGAACATTGCCACTGCAGTCAATTCTGTATGAAATGTCCAAGCCCTCCAAAATAAGGTGATACATACTATCACTACTAGTACTGTTCACATCTTCATTCTTTTCTTCTGACATTGTTAGATCAGCGGAGTTCTCCAGATCCTGATTGTGCTCATCCCCAATGCCATTGTCGGGCCTCACTGCAGAAATATGAGGTCGGATTCTTTGAGAGACCGAGCGTATATCCCATGAAAGCACTTGTCTTATCAAGCATTGGAATTCATGACTTGAACTATAAAGTGACTTCTTTTCCTGGAAACACAAAAGAAGCTGTCATTTTGTAGAAAAAATTTGATGATAGGTGAGAAACAAACAAAAAGAATAAAAGTGATGCTTTGATGACTAGTCTAAAGTATGTCGTGTCAGTCCCATGGACTGCTTAATGTATAAGTGATTCAGGTTGCTTATTGACCTACAAAGAATGATGAGAGAGAAAGCAGCGAATAGAACAATAAAACACTAAAGTTTAACAGCAGAGTGATGCTTATAGAACAACGTATTACTAATTCAGGTTGCTTATAGAGCAGCTTTACAGTCATAGAGTGCAAATGGAGTTCTTATGGATAAGTTCAATCAGAAAGACCACTTTGTAAAATTGAAAGGTTAAGAAGAAAATATCATTTCCTTAATAACTAAATAAGGCGCACCAAATATCACCTGCTGCACATAATCTAATACAAAATTACAAATTGCCCTCTAATTTCCAGTTCCCTCAATATCACTTGTTTGATACTGGATATATCCCATTGTGCTGCAGATAATCAAGCCCTTCCAACTTATTTAAACTTGGCACTCCTCACACATCCACAGTATTATTTCCACAAGCTTGTCTTCAGAATAAAATATGGAATTTCATCCCATTAAGCATGAGAAGTTGAAAAGACTGTAATGCATCTATGGTTCAAAGCCAAGACAGGCCTCATTTGGATCTAAGATGCCAAACACATTATTGATTACATTTAAAAAAATAAAAAAATATTCTCACAAAGAGTCCGTTTCGTAATACTAAAATTGGTTGAATCGGTTGAATTTACTAAAATTGGATGAGTCGGCTGAAATTACTAAAATTGCTGAAATTCTAGCTGAAATGGCTAAACTTGTTGGATCTGCTCAATAATGAAAAAAATCAAAAATTACTTTAACTGCTATGATAGAAAGTAGGATGGGACATCCTAAGATCCTAGAATCTGATTAGGAAAGAAGTGAAGTTAGCTTTGGATGACAGATCATTTCTGTTAGCGAACACAAGCTGGAGAGTCACATTCAATAAAGAAAATATATATGGAACAAACTAAAATAGTGTTCTTCAGCAAAACCAATCAAATCGACCAGAAAAGTAACCCAGTCTTACTTATTTTGAATATCATATATTCTTGAACACGAAATCAAAAGTTTAGTGTTTGGTAAAAGAAATAACTTATAAAGCTAATAAGCCAAAAATAGAGGCACCAAACGGACCCTAAATGGAACAATGCATTTAGAAATTGAACTTTTTCGGAAGAACCAAGGAAGTGACATCTTTAAATTGGGAAAGACAGCAGTTAATCAAGCAGTAACTTGAGAAGAAAGACCCCACTCATAAAGATGTAAACTTATAGGAATAAACGTTAGTACGTGACGATTTAGATTCAATAACAAAGACAACAACATCCAAGCCTTAGTCACAAAAGATTTTGGGGTCAACTAACATGAATCAATATCAGAGCCAAAAGGAAAAGAAAGATAAAAAGATAAGGTATGATAAAAAAGATAACTGAAAAAAGATAAGATAAAATAGAAATAAGATATACATAAAAATGATGAGATAAAAAGGATAAATGAATACACACACACACACAATAAAAGAATAAAAGGATAAAAAACATAAGAAAAAAAGAGTGCATATTCAATAACAAAGACAATTACCATTATTGGCCAACAAGCACTCAGGCTACTAGAGAAGTCCTCCAAAAAGCTAATGGAAGATACAGCCAACAGCTCATCCCCCTGTCCAAAGATTTCAACAAGTGTTATATAAAATTAGTCCAACGAAAAGAAGAGAACTTAGTGTTCATTCCTATAAGAGTTGTAAGGTGAGCCTAAGAGTTGTGTACAGTTGTAATATTTCTCATTCCAGACATTTAGCTTGTAGAGTCAATTTGATAAAAGCTTGTGGATAGGTGTTCATCATGTCACTTTGATCAGTGTGTTTTGAAACTTATTTGTCCCTCATTGTTGTTCTTGTTCATCTATTATTTTCTTAATTGGATCAATCGTTGTAAATCTTTTGAGCTAATAAGCTTTCATGATCCCAAAAGAAGAGAAGACCAATATTGCAAGCATTCAGGGGCAAGAAATGGATTATATTCAGTTTAGGCTTCCCGAAGACCTGAACACCATATAGAATCCAGTTGGAGCAAAAATGACAGACCTAAGCACCGGAACTAGCAAAGTAATGGCTTGCAAAAGCCAGTCCATGGTTGAATGGGCTTGTAGCCGTCACTTGACTTCTGCACAAAAACATTGATGCTGTATCGACGTAAATACTGCCACATTTGACATTACAGCGTGCATGGTTTTGTTCCCGAATGGGTGGATGACATAGGTAACGCCGTTATCTACACTGCTATCTGCATCCTGTTTTCCTTGTCTGTTTAGCATGTGACGGCGTGGGTAATGCCATTAACTATCTCGTTACCCTGTACCTGATCACACTTTCATCTGTTTCTTAGGGTTTTTCTCATCATTTTTAACCGACAACCTCCTATGAACTAGATGGAGAAGTATCTCATACAATTAGAATAGAGAAGATGAAATGGAAGAGGTGTGTTGTGGTTTTTATGTGATCGAGATGTGCCGACTAGATTGAAGGGTACGTTTTATCAAATAGTGATAGACCTGCATTATTGAATGTCCGTATGGCATAGAGTGTTGGGCGGTGACACAATGTCACATTCAAAAGATGAGTATGACTGAGATACGATGTGTGGACATACTAGAAAAAATCGTTTGGGGGTATAAGATATGCGTTAGATGTGTGGACATACGGGTAAAGCTCAACTTGTTCATCTATTATTTTCTTAATTATAATTACATCTAGAACTTCATTATGGGTACTTTTGTCAAGTCATTACACTTCTATTCCTACAAAACATGGAACTCCTACTTATGCACTATTTCAATATCTTGGCCCTGTTAAGGGAATTTTCTCTAAAAACAACCCCTAGAGGAACATCCATTTGAATGCAGAGGTAGTATGTAATACCTTTACCCAATCAGGCAATGTAGCCCCAACAATGCTGTCACAGTATGGAAGATAGGGCTTGACATCGAGAACGGGCTGTGCATAGAGACCAGGAAAACAGAGTGAATCACCATGCATAGATAGATATATATAGCATTAACTGATAGGAAATAGAGATGCCAGTATGGCTACAACAAAGAGGCAAAAGAATGCTTACAGTGCCATCAACCAGGTCTATCCCAGAAAGAATAACAGCACCCCCACACACTGACTCCACCTGTAAAACATGAAAAGTAGTTCATCTCATGAAATAGCTTCACAATAGCATTCGAGACCATAAACCGCTTTGCTTGTCCCTAACTATATTATTATAGATAACCAGACTCTTATTCATTACTTCCTTTTCTATTAAATTTTATCACATTCTTTTGGTTTTTAGTCTAATGGAACTTCTAGTGGAGCTCTTAAATATATAATTTTTCATTAATAACACTAGATTAAATATTACTAAAAATAATACAGAGTCACATTCATGTTATGCATCACAAATTTAGCTAAAATGACATAATTTTTTTCAATATAAGTAGGATTAATGTCTTATTGCAGCTGTACCATGGTTTAAAAAACTTTTTGTGGAGGTAATAATTTTCACCTACCCCATTACATAAGTATATTAAAGCATCATAAGTTTAACAATTCATAGGATTAGTTTTCATATAAAAAGAAAAATTTGCCATGGCTATGCGTTGGGGGTGTTCTGGTGGCCAAGAGACATAATTAAAAATTCTGGTTGAAAACCATTAAGAGTGTGTTTGGGAGTTAGGTTTTGGAGGGGAGGGAAAGGTTGATGAGGGTTTATAACCCTCCTTTTCATGATTGGGAGCTTAAAAAAATGGAGGAGATGGTTTTGGAGGGCTTTTGTAATCCTCCAAAACCCTCTAAATGCACAATTTTTAGGTTACCCCAATTTGGAGGTTTTTGATGAATAACAAAATAAATGATAATTTTAGCTTAATTTAAAATGAATACAAGTTCAACTATTTGAATTCCATATATCTTAAACGATTTTAATTATAATTTTTCATAATCCCTTTCTTTCAAAATTTATTACTCCCAAACAAAAATGGAGGTTTCTTTCACTCCACATCTCCTTCCCCTCTTATGGCTAACCTTAAAAATCTTTCCCTCCCCTCTCCCCCAAACTCCCAACCATACCCTAAGAGTTCACAGTAAAAGGGGGGGGGGGGGATCAGTAAAAAAGAGGTTTCTTTTTTTATTGTTTAAAAAAAAGAGTTTTTTTTCCTAAGAGTTCACAGTAGAGTCTTACACCTAGGCAGTCTGCTATGTGTGCATCAGTGCATGCACTAACACATTCGGATCTAGACTGCACACAAGTAGCAAATTATTTTGGATACACTACTGGACCATTCATGCCCAAAAAAGTAGAAATCAGCAAGCGAAGTATGGTGAGACTAATTAATATGGGGGTAATTCCCTAAATAGGATTAAATAAAGCTTAATTGCAAGAATAGGACCATAAGTATTAGATTCCCTAAATAGGAGTAAAGCAGTGTTTGCCATTGCTTAATTTAAGCACTTTTTGACTTTTGGCTTTTAAAAATCCAAAAGTAGTGTTTGCAAATGAAAAATTCTACTTAATTTAAGTAGTTTTAAGCAAAAGTTGGAAGCTAGGTTGGGGTTGCTTTTATCTGCTTCTAGGCTTTTTGGTAAATAAGCCTAACTCTAAGGGCAGTTCAATTCCTGAACAAATTCGATTATCCCCAGATTATCCCCAAAGCTACCCTTCGTCCTCACATCCTGCCTACCAGAACCGGCTTCCAGCATAAAAAAACCACCCTTCCACTTTCATCAATCATCAATAGAATCTAGGATCACCAGTGGCCTAGTTGTTCCGCCGCTGCTCTGTTCTGCCACCGCTATGTTCTGCCACCGCTCTGTTCCGCCGGTGATGAAGACGAATGTGTCGCAAGTCTCGTGCGGTGTCGCCACCGGTGGCCAAGCAGTACACAGATTTGACGGAGAGCTCCACAATTTGATTTCAAATTGAAGAGAGCTAGAAGTTTTTTCTAAATTAAATTAAGAGGGTTAGAAGAGAGCTAGACGGAGAGCTCTAAACGGTGGTGGTCAAGCAGTAACTGAAAAAACTTCTAGCTGTAAACGGAGAGCTCCACAATTAGAAGGCAGAAAGGTAGGAGTATTGTAGGTTGAGAATTAGAAGGTTTGAGAATATCATGTATTGGGAAGTCAGAAAGAGCTTCCCCCGGTCTGTTGGGAAGGTGCCAGAAAATAGCTTGAGCAATAGAATGTTGGGCATTCAGGATGGAGTAATATTTAATTTACTTGAGGGGCAATTTTGTACTTTCACAAAATACTCCACTAAAAATCACTTTTTTACCAAAGTAACCAAACACTCCAACTTTTACCTTTTAATTAAAATCACTTCTATTTACAAACACTACCCACTTTTACTATAAATCATTTTTTCAATAATCTCTTAAATAAATCACACTTTTAAAAAGCGGAAGCAAACGTAAACACTCCCAAACTCTTCCTATCCTACTCTTTCCCTATTTTAATAACTAAATCATATTTCAATTAATAATAAAAACAAAAACATAATTAAATATTTTATTAATGATAAAAAAGAAAAAAATAAAAATAAAAATAAAACAAATATAAATAAAAAGAGAAAAATGAAAGTATGAAAAAAATAAAAAATAAAATAAGAAATGGAAGTAAAATAAAATAAAATGCACGCCCCTTCCACCGCATCAACCACTTTCCAACACCACCAGCTCTTACCACTAGGAAAAATGGTAACTTGCATTAAAATGCCATCTTGATGGCAATTTCAGAGCAAGTTTTGGCATTTTCAGAGTAATTAATGCCATTTTTATCACATTTTTAGATAAAAAGTGGCATTTGTTATACAAGATGGAATTTTTCCTCTATCGGAAGTGGCGGTGCTGGGAGGTGGCAGAGATGGCAGGAGAGCTCTGCATATGTTTTTATATTTTGTATGTACTTTATTTATTTATTTCTGTATATCTAACCTTTTATTTTAGTGTTTTTAATTTTTTAATTTTTATTTAACTTTTTTATTGTTTATTTCTAGTTTTTTTATGGTGATATTATACGTTAAAATATTTTATGTTTTTACTATAAATAAAAAAGTGATTTTCTTTTTAGGTTAAGGACTTATAGTAGGGATAGAATAGGAAAAGACAGTATAATTGACTCCTATTTTGGGAATATAGACATTATGTCCTAATTTGGAATTTCGGGATCATTTGGCCTCTATTTGAGGCCATTTTCACATTAATATGTCAGGGGTTATACAGTGAAAAAATGACTCCATACTCCAAGGTTTGCTATACTCTCTGTGTCCCAATTTGATGGTCTTGTTTCTTTTGGGCACAAAGATTAAGAAAGTGTGGTAGAAAGACTAAAGAACCTTACTTTATTGTATTGTTCATCCTTTTACTTTTACTGTTCATTAAAAAGGAGGGGTATAAATGGTAATCCACTTTTAGTTCTTTACCAAAAAGGGAAACAAGACCATCATTTTGGGACGTCCCAAAAAGGATATACAGGACCATCATTTTGGGACGGAGGGAGTATTAACAATCTAATGAATGCATTTTACATATAAGCACTTCCTTCAACAATGTACACTATAATTGATTAATATACATTGCTCATATTTAACATTAAAAATGACTCTCACTGTCCCAAAGTATAAGGAACACACAAATAACAACACTTGATTCAAATCGGTTTACAAAATATATTTGGGAAAGGGTCGAATAAGGCCCTACTAAAACAATTATCACACAGATACGTTTACTGCCAGGTCAGTTGACTTGATTGATTTTTTAGCTGTAAGTGATGATTTTGCAAGAGGCCTTATTTGACCTTTTCCCATTAATTCTTCAAAAACATTTAATTTTGTTTAAAAAGATAAAAATATCAATCTAAAGAGAGTTGTTTTAAAACCTAAGAGCTGAATTTGACAATTATAATTAATTAATAACTAAAAAACAAAGAGCCACATCTTGACCAGTGAATATATTGGACAGAAAAAACGAGAGAACATTTACAACACAACATCCAAGCCCAATGGATGTTTAAGCACGTAAAATGCATGTTTAAAATAAAGCATTCAATTCAATCGATTGTACCTTTGCAACTGTTAGCCCAATGGGGCATGGACGATGTGGAGATCTGGTTGCAAAGACTCCCATCCTCCCACCTTTCAACCTTGGCACTCTTACCTTATTTTATTTAATAAAATCTACACTTGTCAGTCATCAGTGACTCAGTGCTGTAGAAAATAATAAATCTGAAAATCAAATAATTGACCTTTGCCTTGAACTTCGAGCGGGAAGGGTTCTTCCATAACTTCTCTAGATCTGTATTTTGATGAAACACATAAATAATCCAGCAATGTGAATAACCTTCAAGACCCTCAAGAGAAGCTGGTGGAACCCGGGTTAGATTAAACAATAGGCGTGCTCTAGCAAGGGGTACTAATAGAGGTTGTCTTGGAGTTCCATTTCTGTGCAAATACACAACTGTTTTTTATGGCAGCATTTTTTTATGACAGCATAATAACAACATAAAACATGTTTAACTGCATAAAAACTTTATATAGGGAAAGTGGGAAACACAAGGAAATGAGTATAAATAATTTGTGGCTTCACTTAGATGCGAAGTGGTTCCATATTTATTACTTTGATCAATTCATGACTAACAATGAAGTATGTTAAACTTCCTACTGACTGTATGCATCAATAAATCAACTTTATGTCTACCAATGAAGGTTTTTGATGATTATAAATCTTAAACTAATTTGAGACAAGTGTTTTGCAATTGATAATAATATAGGTTCTGGGTTACTGCCTTACTCTTACCAGCCTTATGAAAATTTCGGATAGGAGCGCTACAAAACTTTTGGCAAATGCGGTTAGAGCAGAGGGATCATATCTAGCTAGATAGGGTTGGCAAAGGGTTTCCAGCATAGTGAGCATACACAGTGTAGATTTCATAGATAAATTTGAGCTATAATTTGCTTGGAGGCCATATTGTTCCATTCTAGATGTCAATCTTCGCCGCGCCTTGACCAATATGTTCTCTAAATTTATCCTGAAACCCAAATTGCTTCATAACTACCTGCACGGTTTCGGTTGAGGGCGTCGAAACTTTCATAAATGCTTACCTTTGTCTCCATTAAGTACTTACTTTTAGCGCCACTTTAACAAAAGAGTATAAAATGTGAATATGTGATTGACTTTCTAAATTGTCTCTCAAATAGAGCCTACATAGGCACACAGACAAATCATTTAAAGAAAAATAAAAGATAATGGGCCAAGGTAAAAAAGTGCTATTTGTGATTATATTGAAAAGGTGAACTTTTTTTGGGCTGGTCTTTCCAAAAAAAATTGAACAGGCTGATACGGGGAACTACTTGAGTATGGGCCTGATCCCCATGGTTGGACAATGGGCATCAGTTGGCCCACTGGCCACTGCCTTGATGGGTTCAGACTCACCCCAATGAGGAGGATGAGGTTGGATGATCTATACACCACTACAAGGATTGTGAGGGTCGACTCATGTATCTGGTAACCACTTCATATTTGATATTCACGAGTGCATGCTGATGATAGAATAGGAAGCTACATAATGCGAGTCCATGTTATAATAGGAGACTCCTTTGTAATATCTATATAAATATGTTTCCCTATCCGGCTATCCCAGAGTTAGGAACCACAGCATCATGTTCGATAATACTGCCTCCATCTCTAAAAACCTCAGTTTGACTTCTCTAGTCAAATTTATAATCATGGATCTCTAATGTTTTATAAATTATATTATCCATAACATAAAGCTTTCTTGATCAATTTGTGTTAATTTGTATTTTTGAAATACTCTTTTATTATAACATTTACAATTATATAAAAAATATGATCAAACATGACAATTGAAGACCGGGAAATCAAATAGTGAAGCTCATGTAGGGAAGGAGGGAATATAGTTTAGCTTCGCTCTATTTCATATGTTCGATTGTGTTCATTATTTTTTCTTTGTTTATTAGTCCTTGGCCAATAAAAACTTATATATCATGTTTCCATTGAGCTAAAGCAAGTCTAAAGAATTTGAGCAATCTAAGATCAAGACCATGATGAGACGCTCCATTAGGAACAACAGTGTGTTGAGAAGAACTTGGGAAACCAATAAGTACTCATATAACATTAAGTAGATTACAGAAGACAAGATCATTGTTTAATGAGAATCTAGTGTACATTACATAAGAGAATGAAAAATGAGAGTTTCAATAGAGGATCTCCAGAGATACTATCATACTATATTGATTGATGATGTTGATCCGAATAATTTGGAACTAAGGCTCGGTTGTTGGTTGGCACATGACATAAGGTTAAAGAATGTTAAATAAAAAGGAAACTTTAACAATAATAAATATAATTATAATTATAATTATTACAAAATACAAGAAAAAAACACAAAAAGTTCATGGGGCGATATATAGATTCTTACAAAATGGAAATCTATAATGCAATACCAATACCCCATTGAGATTACCTTGTAGAGAAGCATGATTGAACAGTAGCAATAGGTGTCATAGGATATGAGTTAAAGTCTGAATCATGAGAACAAACTTTGGCCAGATCTTCCCTCAATGCCTACAATTTATATTTATAAATTTTGTAACATTGTACAAAATCACAATTATAATAGTTTATGACAGAGTATTATACTATTATATTTAGTATGAAAATAAGTTAAGTCAAGAACACAAAAAATGCCTGAACAATTAACCCTTCAAGGTTTAATGTCTATAAGTTTATTTCATTAAATCGTCATAACATGACAGAAGACCATACGAACAAAAGATATAACATAGAATTGAAGTCCACTAGGTTAAACAATTCCCTTCCCCAAGTTCAAAAACTACAACTTAATTTCTTATCATCGAAAACAAGTTGTTCATCATAACATATGTCGTAGCGCTTGTCTCCTTTAGTTGACCTCCACACCAACACATTCTTTTCACGCACTCTTTAGACTCATAATCACATGCATTTTCTCTTCAGGTTTCTGAGCAAAGACCTCCTCCATTCATGGAGGAATAAGATAAATACAGATTTAATTCTGCAAAACTGTCTGCGCTTCTTTTTTATGGAGCAGCAGTCAATCTATGCAATTTTTGACGCAATTTTCACTATGGGTCATCCGGAAACAGTCTCTTTGTGCTTTAGTATAGGGGTAAGACTGCGTACATCCGACCCCCCCCTTACCCCACTGTAGGTGGGAGTAGGGGTGGGCACGGTCCAGGACGGAACGGGAATTGGGTTGTCCCGGTACCGAACCCGGTTTAAAATAACGGTTCGGAACAGGACGAGACAAGACATTGTCCTTTTGTTGTCCCATTTAAACCAGAACCGGGACATCCCAAAAAAATGTAGTGAAAAAATTGCAATCCAAAAAATGAACCAAAGCTATTTGAAAGGAAAAAAAAACTAACGCAAAAAAACCTCTATGAACAAAGAATTGCAGCTAATCTAGAAAATTGTGAGTAAAAAATGCAACTTACCCTGCAAGAAACAAAAGTTGAAGGAAAAAAATTCT
The DNA here is from genome assembly GCA_945859915.1 of Cuscuta epithymum. Lineage (NCBI taxonomy): Eukaryota > Viridiplantae > Streptophyta > Magnoliopsida > Solanales > Convolvulaceae > Cuscuta > Cuscuta epithymum. Next base: position 634,884 of record CAMAPF010000018.1, on the reverse strand, counting down.
AACACAAAAAACTATCAAGAATTATGTAAAAAAAAAACGATAAAGAATACTATAAGAGGTGAAGCTTTTAATTTGGGAGTAAAAATCATTTTTTTTTGTAGATAGATGATACTCCGTAGTTCATAGTTCATACATAGTACTAGGTAGTTTAAAGTTCTTAGGTGATCTGTTGCTAAACAACTAATACATTGTATTTTAATAATTATTGGTATTTGGGTTGTGAAAAAAGAATATTTATTATTATTTGGATTACAAAATGAGTTGTTGGTAGACTCACTAACCTACTAAAAAGTACAATTTCGGGACAACGGGACGGAACGGGATATATTTTACTTGTCCCGCTCTCGTTTTATTTTGAAACGGTTCGGGACCGGTACGAGACAAAAATAATGTGTCCCAAATATAACGGGACAATTTTGGAACGGAACCGGAACATTCCGGAACGGACCAACGGGACCGGGCCTTTGCAGCACTGGGGTAATGATAATTATGATGGGCTAAATTCTCTGACATTTGGCATTCAAAACTCGATCCAAAATGTGAAATTTGTAATTAATAATTTGGTAAGAAACATGATACTTTAATTTTTATGTAAGACTTGATCGTGATTTTCGATGCGATTTTCACTATGGGTCATCCGTAAACAGTCTTTCTGTGCTTTAATACAGGGGTAAGACTGTGTACATCCGACCCCCTTACACCAAAAGTGTGGGAGACTTTGCGGCACTGGGGTAATGATGATGACGACTTGATCGTGATTTCTCAAATTTAGTCGGTTGACTCGGTTTCATAGTATGTAACAAAATGGTGGAAACAAGGAAACATGGATTACATAATTGCATTTGCTCATAAAGTTTGTTTTGATTAACTCATTGTGATTCCTAGTGTTTTAAGAGTATTTTCAGCGATGAAGCTTATCCTTATTTCACTTCATAGACAATTAAAATTACAGAGTATATGCTAAGTGATTGTAGCCTTGTTTTTCAGATTAGCAGTTGTATCAAGCAGTGTTTTTACCGCATTAATTTCTTTCACTTCCACACTTCAATTGTCTTACCAACCAGGTTGTAGCCTTATTGTGGGATTTATTATCACTTCCACACCTCAATCATCTCTTTCACCACTTTTTTCTGATTTAACACCAGGAAATTTTGTTCGAATTAGAGAAACAACAAAAGGAGGGGGAACCTGCTGAGCTCGAATGCGGCCCCGCCTTTCAGAAGCACAGTTTTCTAAGGCTGTTTTCAGAGCCTGTTCAAGCTCTCGGAGTTTATCCTCAAGACCCAGCCTCCTTTTTCTCCTCAGGAAACAAACTGCTAGCCAATTGCATAGAAAGATATCAATCAATATGTTCATTGAGAGTGGGATGGTGAGGGAAGAAAAATAGAAAATGCAGTTATGAGTTACCTCCAATGGCCGACGAAGCAAAGAGAGAAACTAATGTAAGTGCAATGGAGCCAGCCAGCAATTTGGAAGCGGCCATAAAAGGGGATTCCCCAAACTTGATGCGAAATTATAAGGCGCATCCGCGCATGTATGAGATGCCTGTATTTGATTGACTCGGGAACCTCAAACAGTATATACTAGGGAGTAATAAAATTGCTTAAGTGCAAATCCTATGATTCCTATCCTATAAATAAATAGATTCATTTTGTTCATTTGCAAAATTTTAAATCAATTATCAATCTATCACTTTTGTACATTATAGTCCGTCAATTGTGAATCAAATTGACATAAGTAATTTGGCTCGATTTTTTTGGGAGCTGTAGGTAGCAAGCAGTACATCCATTAAAGAAACATCCGCTATGGGGAGGTTATTAGGGAGGAAATGATCCCACTATTGGAAAGATTAAAAATGGGATATCACATCTTATTTGTGACTAACCAATTAGATAAAGTCAAATGAATCAACCCGTCAACTACCCCCAGCTCCCTAATTTCATTTATTATGCATTAAATTTAATTTATAGTATAAAAAAATTATATCAAAAAATAGATTTTTTTTCCTCCTATACATAGACACTAGTGAATGATATGTGTAGTTATTTCGGAATTTACCATTCCTTTCCTTCTTGCATCTTATTTTATCCGTTTTAGAACATTTTTTCTTCTGAATCAAGGACAAGTAACAATTTTTTTAAAATATGCATATTTTTATTTTTCACAATGAATAATTACAATGGGTCAAATGTGGATTTTATACGGAGTATTACTTTTTCAAATTAAATAAATTAATAATGGTGGAATATATCAAAATAAGGAGAGAGAGAGAGAGTAAAAAAATTTAAGTGACCTAAGTCACCATAGTGGGGAGAAAATAGGATAGGTTGGAGGAGATTAAGTTTTTGGAGGGAAATGACGTGAAAGAGAGAGAAGAGGGTCAAATGCCATTAGCATTGTGGGTGCTCTTAGATATTCGTTTAATGAATTCATGATTTAATGGACAGTGTTTTTTATGGATTAATAGATAGTTAGAATTTTTGAGCCAGTTTGGTTGCACAAAAATCGGCCGATTTGGCTGATTCAGTTGAAATTGATGAAGTTCTGGCTGAAGTGGTTGCATTGACTGATTTTGTTAATTTAAAAAAGATAAATTTAAATACATTTTATTAATAAAATTAAGAAAAAATAATATGTGAAAATAGTTAAAATGGTCATCTACAGTAACTTTAGCCAATACCGCCAGAAAAGTAACTCTAATCTTATTTTTTTCTGCTTATTACACAATTCAGCACGCCAAAGCAAAAGTTACGTGTTTGGTGAAAAAATTAGCTGATAAGCCGAAAAACAGTGTTGTCAAACGACCTCTTATTTTACATAATATTATACACAAGAGGTTAGTCTTTCGACTATTATGTGAGTAATACTTTTGATAATCCATTTTGAATTTTTTTTCACTTTTAATCTTTCTATTGTCATGTGAAAGACACTTGTGGTATATGTCTTTGAAATTTCTCATATTTTACTCGTTGGTTTACATGATTTTTTTCTAAATACATTGTTTGCATTCGCTCTCACTTACGCTCCTACCATATGACACAGACAAGTCATGACTTGTTTGAGACTTTGCACTAGATCGATTTAGGGTCCAATGGGAGCCACTGGTTTTTTCTCATTGCCTATACCGTGCAACCGGTGCATGGTGCCATAGTTATATGAGATGTAACTCGTGTGATTCGAGATGTAACTTCAAGTTAATCAAAATGTAAATTGCACTCATTCACAGGTAACCCGTTAAAACGTAAATTGCTTTTATTGAAATGTAACTTAGGGAACAAATTAGATGTAATTTGGGACATGTAACTTTAGGCTATTGAAATGTAAAACGTTTTTATAGAGATGTAACTCCATATATCTAATTATACACACACACACACACAAATGAATATACTGGGGCATGGTCTGGACCTGTGATTGCGTGAGGCAGTTGGGGTTGTGGTGGTGTGATGCGGCAGTTGCAGGGATTGCACAAGGGGGTTGTGGTTGTGGGATGGTGTTGGGCAACAATTCTGCAGGTGGATGGGCGAGGTGTTGGGCGCTGTGAAGGTTTGGGGCGGCTAGGTGGCGATGGCAGGTGGGCAGGGGCTGGGGGAGCGCTGTTGGTTTAGGCGAAAGTAGTTGGAGAGGGAGGAACGATCGCCGTTTTGCGACCGGGCACACCATCCTCATGGTGCGCCGGTCGCACGGTATAATCTGCGTTTGTCAGTGCCTATACCGTGCATGGTGAACACCATGCACCCATGGTTATATGAGATGTAACTCGTGTGATTCGAGATGTAACTTCAAGTTAATCAAAATGTAAATTGCTTTTATTGAAATGTAACTTGGGGAACAAATTAGATGTAATTTGGGACATGTAACTTTAGGCTATTGAAATGTAAAACGTTTTTACAGAGATGCAACTCCATATATATAATTATATATATATATAGCGCCCTACAACTAGTATAGTATAGCAGAGCAGCCAGCTTCAAAGCCCGTGGGTATTCTTCTTTTGAGAACTTATCCTTGCATTCTGAATAGCTTTCGAACCACTACAACAAACAACAACAACATCCAAGCCTTAGTCCCAAACGATATTGGGGTCGGCTAACATGAATCGATACATGATATCATCCAAAAGAAAAGAAAGGAAATAAAGATAAAAAAGATAAGCTATTATAAAAAAGATAATATAAAATAGATGAATATACATATAAAAGATAAAATAAAAAGGATAAAGTAATGTTTATATATAAGGATAAAAATATAAAAGAAAAAGAAAAAGAAAAAGAAGAAGAAAAGAGGGGAAAAGATGATACAATATCGCTCCTCCACACGAATATCCGCCCTCCATTTCGCTCTTTCCAAAGCCATACTCTCATCCAATCCAAGAAGAAGCATATCACTTCTGACTCCCCTAGCCCACGTCTGTTTGGGCCTTCCTCTCCCTCTCTTCCTTGCCTCTTCTCCACACATCTCCACTCGTCTGACAGGTGCATCAATCGGTCTCCTATGCACATGACCAAACCATCGTAGGCGCGACTCCCGCATCTTATCTTCAATAGGTGCTACTCCCACCCTTTGTCTGATTGTCTCATTCCTCACACGATCCTTTCTAGTATGCCCGCACATCCAACGCAGCATGCGCATCTCTGCCACACTCATCTTTTGAATGTGACATTGTTTCACCGCCCAACACTCTGTGCCATACAGTAGTGCAGGTCTAATTGTTGTCCTATAAAATTTACCCTTCAGTCTAGTCGGCATACCTCGATCACATAGAAATCCTGACGCACTCTTCCACTTCATCCACCCTGTTCTGATTCTATGGGATACATCTCCATCTAACTCACCGTCCTTCTGAATTATGGAGCCCAAGTAACGGAACATATCGCTGACCGGTATCTCCTTACCATCTAAAGTAATTCCGCTATTACCACTGCTTCTACCTCCACCAAACTTGCACTCCATGTACTCTGTCTTGCTCCTACTTAGTCTGAAACCCTTGTTCTCCAATGTTTGTCGCCATACTTCCAACTTTGCTTTAACCCCTGATTGTGTCTCATCAATCAATACAATATCATCGGCAAACATCATGCACCACGGTATATCATCTTGAATTGACTTTGTAAGTTCATCCATGACTATGGCAAATAAAAAAGGGCTCAGAGCCGATCCTTGGTGCACTCCGATAGTAATAGGGAACTCCGCAGTCCTCCCTACACTAGTACGGACACTTGTAGTACAATCCTCATACATATCCATGATGATGCTGATATACTTCCATGAAATGCCTTTTCTAGTTAAGGCCCACCAAAGAACTTCTCGAGGTACCCTATCATATGCCTTTTCTAAGTCAATGAACACTAAATGCAAATCCTTGTGAGCGTCTTTATACTTCTCCATAAGTTGCCGAAGAAGGTGAATAGCCTCAGTTGTTGAGCGACCAGGCATAAAACCGAATTGATTCTCTGAAATCTTCACCGTTCTTCGAAGTCTTTGCTCAATCACTCGCTCCCAAAGTTTCATGGTATGACTCATAAGCTTAATCCCTCGATAGTTGACACATTCTTGTACATCACCTTTATTCTTAAATAAGGGAATAAGAGTACTCTTTCTCCAACTCGTTGGCATCTTGTTGTTTCTCCAAATCTTGTTGAAGAAATTTGTTAACCACTCGATGCCTCTATCTCCCAAACTTCTCCAAGCCTCGATCGGTATGCCATATGGACCCACTGCTTTCTTCCGCAGTTCCGCCCCATCTTTCTCAGAGCCTCTTTAACTTCCGTTGGTTGGATCCTTCTCACAAAATCACGATTTACCATACAATCTGGTATGGTCAAATCACCAATATCTTGCACTTTGTTCCCGTTGAACAATGTGTCAAAGTATGACCTCCACCTCTCTTTTATCTCTATGTCCTCCATTAATATCCTTTGATCGACATCCTTCACACACTTAACTTTTCCGATATCTTGAGTCCTACGATCACGAAGACGAGCAAGTTTATAGATATCTTGTTCTCCTTCCTTAGAGTCCAATTTTTCATACAACTCCTTGTTCACTTTCCCTTGTGATTCCTTTACGGCTTTCTTTGCTTGTCTTCTAGCCTCCTTGTATGCTTCTATGTTCTCATCACTCCGACTTGTCCCCAGCTTTTTGTAGCAATATCTTTTGTTCCTTATGGCTTGTTTCACCTCATCATTCCACCACGACGTGTCCTTTTTGGGTGGCAGACATCCTTTAGATTCTCCAAGTACCTCCTTTGCCACTTTGTTGATGGTCAGCTCCATCGATAACCACGCATCCTCCACATGTGTTCCATTATCAATACGCCATACATCTTCACCGAACATTTTGTGTGCAAAGCTTTGTTGAAGATCTCCCTCAAGCCTCCACCACTTTATCTTTGGCTCCACTTGTTGCTTAACTTGTCTTCTATGGTTCTTACCTCGAAAGTCAAGCACAAGCATCCTATGCTGAGTGACAACACTCTCACCTGGGATAACCTTACAATCGGTGTAGCTAGTTCTCCGGGTAGTCCGTACTAAGAAGTAGTCAATTTGGGTACTATTAGCTCCACTTCTATAGGTTACAAGGTGAGAGTCTCTTTTCCTAAACCAAGTGTTCATTATAGCCAACTCATACGTCGAGGCAAAATCCAAAATGTTCTTTCCTGCTTCATTTCTAGTGCCAAAACCATGTCCGCCATGAATACTCTCAAAGCCATCACGGCTCGAGCCCACATGCCCGTTGAGGTCGCCTCCTATGACCAACTTCTCTCCCCTTGGCACTCGTCGCACCACTTCTTCAAGATCTTCCCAAAACTGTTGAGTCGTAGATGCATCCAATCCCACTTGTGGTGCATAGGCACTTATCACAGACACAATCTCACCCCTCATCACCAATTTAATGCTCATGATACGATCGTTCTTCCTGAAGACTTCTACCACATCTTCAACATAGTCACGCGCCACAATAATGCCTACCCCATTCCTGGTCTTATCTCTCCCCGAATACCACAACTTAAAACCTCCAGGATTAATCTCACGTGCTTTCTCTCCAACCCATTTAGTTTCTTGCACACACATAATGCTGATATTCCTCCTCCTCATAACTTCGACTACCTCGGAAGATCTGCCTGTAAGAGACCCAACATTCCACGTCCCAAAGCGCAATCTAGCACTCCACCTTATGTTCTTAGCCCCGCCTCGGATCCCACCATGTCCGTGCATATTTGACATCATCCTCGGGCAATGGGATGACGCGCCGCTTCCGGGCGACGACCTAGCAACCTTAGCATTCTTATCACCACACCCAGGCCTATGAAGTGTAGCGCACCCTTGCATATTTGACACCACCCCCAGGCGGAGGGATGACGCGTCGCTTACGGGCGACGACCTAGCTGTAGCGATATTCATATTTCGATTCATGTCATGTGATGTGACTAGGTAATACTGTTGGCCGTCACGCGCCTACCACAGCACCCTCCTCCTTTATCCTGGCTTGGGACAGGCATGAAACCAAAAAATTGATCTCATGGTGGAGTTTCGAACCACTGTTGGACATATTTCTCTTTATCGTGAAATTGAAGAAGCTATTCAAGGATTTTCCGGACCAATTAGAAACAAAAATAAATAGAAACAAAAATGAGAAAAAATAACTTAAGGCTTTGTAAAATCTTCTAAGATGTTAATTGGTAAAAGGATGGGAGTCGGTTTTATATATTTAGTGAAATAACCTAATCCTTTTTTTGAAATACCCGCATAGAAGTATGCCGCTGACGTAAGTAAAGCCAAAGTTCTTTATCGGATTCCATGAAAACTACGAAGAGGAGGATTTTTTCAGTCACATAGTTCATCAAGTGTACCCATTCCAAATTTGAGTCCAATCAAATGATCGGCGGCTGCTAATATATCTCGTGGTACCAAAAAAGTATCTATCGAGCGGTGAAAAATATTCAACAAAAAACAAAAAAAAATCCACTATCCGTTTTACGTCAAATATTTTATAAAAAGTTTTTTTATTAATTTATTAATTAAACCTAAGTTTCTTACCCAGTTTCTCATTCAATGAAAGCAAAGGTACGAAAAAAATAGCCCTTTCGGACTTGAACATACATTTTAAACAGTCCTATATATATATATACACACACACACACAAATGAATATACTGACGTCTGGACCTGTGATTGCGTGAGGCAGCTGGGGTTGTGGTGGTGTGGTGCGGCAGTTGCAGGGATTGCACAAGGGGGTTGTGGTTGTGGGATGGTGTTGGGCAACAATTCTGCAGGTGGATGGGCGAGGTGCTGGGCGCTATGAAGGTTTGGGGCGGCTAGGTGGCGATGGCAGGTGGGCAAAGGCTGGGAGAGTGCTATTGATTTAGGCGAAAGTAGTTGGAGAGGGAGGACCGATCGCCGTTTTGCGACCGGGCACACCATCCTCATGGTGCGCCGGTTGCACGGTATAATTTGCGGTTTTTTCTATCAATATATCATTATACTCTTAACTTTTAAGTATTGGCAAATGGCAATGTTTTGATTTACTTGTTCATCATTTAATTGGCGTAAAGTATAATTTTTTGTGATCCTAGATAGATCCACTTATATTTGCGTTAATGGTAACATGACTTATAACCTAGAACTCTAGAAGATGCCTCAAGGAGTACTAGACTGATACTACGTACGTAGGATATGTCTAAATAGGAATGTCAAGGATATTCCTATTTAGAAAAATTTTGTGATTTTGTGATAATTTTGTATTATGATGATAAGGTGTTAATCTTCCAGAGATTTAAACGATGATTATTTAGAATCTTTAATTTTGACTTATATATACTCCATATTATATAGTTCATTAATATAGGTTTGAACTATCATATCTTTTGCTTTTCTACATTTTATTTGAAGTTAATCGTACATTCGAAAGGACAATGAGAAGCAACAAGTTAATATGAGCTTTATTCACATTTTAGTCTTTCAATTTATTGAAAGGAATAGATGCTTGCAAACTAATGATGCTAGGAATGAAAAAGAGAGAATCGGGTGCAACCCTTAATTAGGTGACCTATTTTACCCCTATTTCTCAAGAGCTCAAATATGTTCAAGTACTGTTCAACGAACCAATGTCTTCCATGTTTGCTAGCATTATTTGCCTATTCGGTAAACTCATGTCAAAATTATAAGACACGATATTAAGTGTTAAATATAAACTAAAATGATATTACTGATGGAGAGAAGGTTTTTCTGTGTATTTCATTGAAGGATTAAGGTCTTATAAATATAGATTACAAAGACAGAATACTCCTATATAAGATGCTATACAATAATAATATCTAGGATATATTCCCGATATATTCTAAAGTATATTCTAAAAGGTATATCTAATGTAATAAGCTTAATAGTGGTTTAACATCCATCATTTGGTTCTTCTACAAACATAGATGAACATGAGTCAGTGTTTATCATTCTTGTAGGAGAATGAACATTTAACATTTGGATGCATGTACTAAAGAGTAGCACAAATAAGTTGGGCAAACATATACCTTCATTGTGGTTTCTGCTGCTAATCAAAACCCCACAAAGCTAGGTTGTTTTTTGTGCATGGCTAACTAACAGCCTAATATGATCTTAGGGAAACACAAACAGCCTAAACATGGTTAAGGTATTACAATGAAGATCTAGAAGAACTTATAGTACTGGGTCTAAATGTGCCCTTAGGGCCTGTTTGGATGGAGTGTTTGGAAGTGTTAGTAATGGAAGTGTTAGTAAGTGTTAGTAAGGGCTCGGAAGGGAAGGGAAGTGTAAGTGTTAGACATAATTTTACCTTGTTTGGGAGAGTCAAATGAATGAAGTGTTAATAATGGAAGTGTTAATAATTTTACCTTGAGGCAAAAGAAACGAGTAAAGAGAAGAGATGAAAAAACAAACCATCAGACCCGTGGGAAAGACATTCGAAGTGAAATGTCGAAACATTTTATGTTTTTCGGGCAAATGAGAAGGGTAATAATTGTCCAACACCTCAAAACACTCCAAATCGGGGTGTTAAAAAAATGGACAATTGAGGTGTTGGGAAGGTTATTATTAACACTTCATAACCATTACTAACACTTCTTAACACCTCTGGTTTTTTCTCCCAAACAAGTGTTAGCATCAACACTTACTAACACTTCCATTACTAACACTCCTCAACACTCAATCCAAACAGGCCGTAAGGGGGCATGGGCGGCAAGAACTCCCGCTTTTGATCCTCGCTAGTACTGCCATGTGCTTATGTAATAAAGTACAAAGTAGCCATCTGTCCCAATGATAAATTGTATCCCATAAGTGAGGGACAAAATTGTATACCGTGAAAGCCATTTTGCAAATATATTACTTCTTCAATCCCGCTAAGATTGTCTCATATTTTCTTTTCGATCCATTTCACTAAGAGTGTCTCATACCGAAATGTGTAAAATTTGTGTGGTTCTAAAAACGTGTCTCATTTCTTAATAAATGTGTCACTTCTTCATATCTCAATGTTAGTAAGACGGAGGTAGTACTAAATTATAAAAACAACTCTATTTTTAACATTACAAGACAGTTAATATCGTTTCATGCCAAAGTATTGGTTATTACTTAACTCGAGTAGCTAGACCAAATTGGTTCTTGACCAATCAAAGTTGTAACAGACATAGCTAGCTAATTTGTTCACGTTCATAAAGAAGAATGGGATAGCATTTTTTTAAATAGAATGCGATAGCCTTGAAAACAAAGAATTGTTGTTATCACTTTTATATCGCCTGGTGTGTAGGGTTGGACATTTGCCTCATGCTGGACTAGAAACGATCATGGTTTGGTTACTCAATTTTTTTTATCCAAAACTGATTCTGGTTTCAAAATTGGCGTGGGGGCTGTCCAGTCTAGTTCATTTGTGCCGAAAACTACTACTACGTAATTGATTTTCACTATGGCCCAGAATAAAATCTACGTTACACTCAATAGTTTTCCAGGCTAACCTACGTGGCTACGTCAAGACATTATTCAACGTGAAAAGTGTTTTAAAATAATTACAGTTCTAATTATAATAAAATAAGTACAATTCACTGCTAGATTTTAACAGTTTCAAATTAAAGATCTTCGTAATGTGATGAAATATAACAATTCACAATAGCAAGACATAGCTTTGACACTGTATGATGAATGATGATTGACTGACAGTATCTTATAAAAGCTTCAAATGGGTTATGACTAAATAGACGGATTTGTTCATTTCTCCATGTTAATGTATTTTTTTTGTAATGCTAATGTATTTAAAAAACACTACCTGTAACAAGCTCCTTGCCAAAGACTCACTATTTTTTGACTTGGAAATACGATAGAATAAAGCATGGCTCACTAAATTATTTGCGACTCTTTGTTATGAAGCAGCAGTTCATGTAATTTTCGATGTGATTTTCACTATGTGTCATCACTCATCCGAAACCAATCTCTTTGTATTAAAGTACAAAGGTAAGACTGCATACATCCGACCCCCCTACCCCACCATAGGTGATGGTGATGGTGATGGTGATGATTACCTGTAACAAGCTCCTTGTGGGTTTTCCAAGACAGGTCACTGAGTTCAAATGTAAAAAGATGAATTGCATACCATCAGAGTGAGTTTGTTAAACAAATAACTACAAAAGTATAAATAAGATGAAATGTATGCAAAAATACTGATAATGTATAAATTTGCTTCCATGTTTGAACAATTCTAGCCTTCTAGGTAAGCTACTGGGCCTACACACTCTGGCTAAACCGTCCTCATAGTAATACTTCTTTACAGTAATAATATTAGTAATCCATAAGCCTACTACTGCTCAGAGAACTGAAAACAATTAGAAAAGATCATCTAGTCCACAAGTCCTTTGGCTTCATAATTTAATTCTCAAGCAAGAGCATTCTGATGTCTACTTTGATACTGAGCTTCATGCACTGGTAGACTTAAAGTGGTATTCGTCAATTGTTGAGTAAACAAGACCTTCTGCTTCAAGAGACACAATTGCTTCCCTGATGTTCAAAATTCAAAAGGGTCAATCAATATTAGAGAAAAATGTAGTACACAATCATTTTCCCTATAGGTAGAGAGAACAAGAGATGTACAAAATCTTAGCCACAGGCACTTTGCGCCGTTGTTCTGTCTCAATCCGGACTTTAAGATGTTCTGCAATCTCATCACGGTGTATTCCCTTTTCCTGTGCACTGGATCATAAGACAACATTAAGGCTTTCTCTGGATCTCAGAAAATACTAGTTGAAAGGAAAAAAAATGCTTAAGAATGCTAATTTCTTATGCTTGGGCAAATTGGAAAGAAAAGTGAAATATGATCCATCTTTCTAGTGTTTTTCCATATAAGTCAGTTGCTTAATTATAAAAAATATAACTATAAGTAATAAAATTAAACAAATATTACATCTAACTATTAGTTTTGAACCAATATTTTTTTCCTCAAGATTTCTTTCCTTCCAAATTCGTCAGACTTTCCTCCTTATTTTCTTTCACTAGCATTTACTACGAACCCTAACAGTTAAAGACAAATTTGGACTCTGAGATGAAAATATTGCAAGGCCTGTGAATCTGTGATGCACAAAGGAATAAACACAATAACAACCTATTTTACTCAATAGTGGAGTAGATAGTCAATCTTCTTTAAAAATAGTTTCATAGTTAATAACAATATCTGGGGAAAAAAGGAAATAATATTTAGCACTACCTCCATCCCTAAATGATAGCCCTACTTTACTATTCATCAGTCAACACAACTCAATTTTAATCTCTCATTATACATATCAAATTTTAATCATATTCAACTAAAAAAAATAGAAGCCAAATTAACCCATACAAATTCTAATGTAGTTTTCAAATATATAAATTTTAGTTGTTAATTGTACATATAATTTCTCAGGGAGAGTTTTACTTTTTTCATCAGTCAAACATACGCAACAGGTCTATCAATTTGGAACAGAGGTAGTAACATTTTATATATATACACAGCCACCAAGCCTTAGTTTCTAAGGATTCTTAAGAATACGATATAAATAAGCATACCCATAGAATCATAAAGTCAAATTTTATGTTAACAGGGGATTAAAGGCTATTCCATTAGGGCAGTGTGCTACAGCTTATAAATTGACCGTCTCCTTAAAAGCTTAGACCTTAAGTAGGGGCCATAAACTGGCCTTACGAATATTGGGTCCATAACTTACATTGATGAAGGCTGGTGCAAAAAATCCATCACCATTTTTTCAATATCCTTGAGCCCATCCACTGCGTACTGTCCAGATAACTGAGAAAAAAACAAGCAGAAAGGAGTTGCTAAAACAGATAGGGATCCATCCTTATTCCTTACTATGCAACAATGATGGACTTACTTGGTCAGTGGAGGTGGAATTAGGTCCAATTATTGGAGTGTTCACATGTGAAAGCCCATTGGATGGATTCTGGATGGAGAGGTTACCCTATACATGCCAAAATGAGCATTGCAGACTATTGACACTAGTTGAGCAAAAGCATGACGAGACAGTCTTAAGTAAACAGATACCTTTGACTTTGTATTGCAATGATGAACATAGATACATTCAAGAAAGTGGTGTGCAATCATGTTATAGTCAGTTACAGGCCTGAGAAGGGTGCAAAAAATCAGAACTTAAACATAGAACAAGGAACTAAAGATGAACATGATCAGATTCTTGGCATCTAAGTATTAGAGCAATCTCCAAAAAAACACTTTGACTGTTTCGGTATAAAACTAGTGCAAAAGCCTTCAAATAGCAACAAGTAGTTGGTTTTACTTGTTATTTCTTTTGGCAGTTTTCTTACACTGGCTTTAAAGAAGTTAATGTAACAGCTTGGGGTGTGTACTTTCCCTTCCATATTTGAAGCAACTATTGTGTGCAATACTTAACACTTTAGTATCATATAGAAGTGAGAGAATGATACAAGGAATTTGTAAAATAATGTGTAGCTAGACTACATAAATCTTATGATAGTTCTATAGGGTTCCCAAGCTTATATGATAACTCAAGAAGAATAATCATTTTTCTTGAATAACAAAAGTTTGAAGAACATTTACCTTATTGCAAAGCTCATAATCAGCATCTTATCCTGAAAGCTTTTCAAGTGCCCATGGACAACAACATACATCCCATCCCTAATTTTAAACACAGTTAATGGGCAAAGGCTTCCAAGTTAACTATATCTGGATATTCAATGAGCTTATACTTACGATACTCCTTCTACTTCATTGTTGTCCACAGCATCATTTAACCTTAAGAAATGGTAAAAAAAAAACAGAAGATCAAAAACCAGTGAACAGGTTGCAAAAAAATAACATCAAGTTTTACTTTCATTTCATACTTCTATCGAGTAAAAAGCAGATGACTTTGCATAATTACAGTGTTCTTTCAAGCAAATTATAAAGGTTTCCTAACAAATCTAACCATCTATTGCATTCCATGCTACCAGTTCCATCATCAATCTTAAACGTTACATCAGTGACCCTCTGGGATTTCTTGAATGCCATCCCCACCACTCTCACCTGCATAGAAACTAATTATAATCACAATACAATAAAATTCTAGAAAAAGAATTAACTACGAATTAACCACACCATATTTATTATTTATAACAATTCTTTAACAAGCCCTACATTTCCAACATCGATGCCATCAATCTGGAAACTTGACTTGTCGTTGCTTGATTTAACTGCCTGGCTGATCTGCTTCATTGTCAGTGGAAGCAGAGGCGTTTGATCGCGAGTCTACGAAATAAAGAAAACATATTTTAGATATAAAATCGATCAACAATTGAATTTAAGAAGGTAAGATGCATAAATACACATGTTACTTAATTATATACCTTGGCGGATGAAAGAGACGTGTCGGAGCCTTGGCCCTGCGTGGACTGGGAAACAAAACCTCCACCGGAGAAGGCGGCGGCGGAGTCGAATTGGCTGAAGCTTCCGAACATTTTTCCGTTCTGCTTTGTTTCTTGATGGTCTTTGAACTTCAAATTGTGGGGCGAAAAGATACTGCGTAGTGGAGCAATAATCGAGCGGCGGGTAGGTTAACAGGTTATGAAGCGGGTTATCCGAGGTACAAAATCCAATTACGGAATAATTTAATAATTGAGCGGGAAAGTCGAAAACTCCCGCTTTAAACATTTTTCTTTGCGAGTGCTATACTGCGATAAAGTGCCATATGCTATGCTATGCTTGACATATGTGATGCAATGCAATCAAATGGAGTATGTAATGTAATGTAACAAAATTGTAATGTAATGGATTGAAATTAATATTGCATGATTATGTTTGGTTAGTAGAATACCCAGTAGGGACGTAGTCAGGATAGAAGATTGAGATGAGCGACACAAAGATTTTTTCCGAATTATTTTTTACATATAAATTTATACGCTAAAATATATAGAGTTTTCAAATTTGGGGTGGCTCGGGCCTGGTTGCCCCCTCTCTACCTCCGCCCCTGATACCCAGTAAGAAGAAAATGTGCAGATTTGAAAGAAAAAAGTTCATCTGCTGGGACTGAAAGAGGGGGCAATTGGTCGCACACACAAAGAAATACTCCGTGTTTTAAAATTGCATAACTTGTCTAGTGTAAAGTTTATGACACATATTAAAGTAATGGATTCCACGTACATAATGCACATTACATTACGGTTTAAAATAATATGAAATACCAAACATTGTATTTGAATCAACACGTAATGCTCATAACACGTAATACGCATTACATTACATGTTTGATTACATAAAACCAGACATAGCCTTAATGTAATAAACTTAATTGGAATAGTGATACTCCTATGGTCAAGAAAAACCGTAACCACTTAATCGTGCAAAAATCGTTGTTTCTTAAAGTAACCATACCGTGTTTAAAAATAATGCGATACGATTAACCAACCAATAGGAAAGACGCTTTATGATAAGCGCTCCTGCTCCGCGCACCTGCCAACTTACTATGCGCACCCCTAGTTTTCCATCGTCGGACAGTTTTATCCTCTTTCATACGAAGTTATTAGCATGTGTATATGTCACGCAAGACTTACGCCACTAACAGTATAATGCACTCCGTAATCTGTATTGCTTATTAAATTTATCCTCTTTCATAAAGTTAAATCCTAATGTTTTAATTTAAAAAGCAAAACCGCCATTAGATTTCCTTATACTCCGTACTTCATACTTTATTGTGTATCCAACGTTATTATAATTAAAAAAATACGTAGTAATTCTTTAGAATATACTCAAGCACCTAATATAATTCTTTAGAACATACTCAAAAACCTAATATGACCAGGATTACGAATTTTAACTACCACCAATTATGTAAATATTTGTAATACGGAGTATATAATAATGCGTTTTTTACAATCTTTTTATATAATAGGAGATGAATATGAAGTTGGTCTAAAAAATTGTACTCTTGACTTTCAGTATGTTTTTACTTGAACTGAAATTTGCTGGTCTGACCTGATATGAACCGGTCTAGTATGGTCTATTAAATGTTTGGTATTCGTGTATTTTATAAATATGAAAGTCAGGTTCGTTCTGATCTGGTTTGGTACTGAAAACAGTCCAAGTAAAAACATTCTCATTCGTAATTTCGTACGAGATATTTTTTTTATCTGAATTTATATTAATAAATTCACCTGCCTACTACTTGTATCTTAATTTTTATTTTTGATCTATATCATTATGTCTATCACATTGTGTTTATCACATACGATGTTTATCACGTGAATATTGTTTTTATTCAATTATCATATAACTATAATTGACACCTTTTACGATGTTTTATACGATAGTATTTGACTATTTTCGATTCGAGACCAAACGAGACAAAGCGTAAACCGACTAGTTCAGGAGTATATTTTCACATTTCCCCTATTCTATATTGTACAAAATATATATATTTATTTTAATAATTATAATAAAGATCAAAACTACTTTCCCTCAAGATTTGATATATTTTAAATAAGTCCCTTGCTACAAATATCATATGATAGTACGGTACTAGGGAGTATTAAGCTTGACTGCTTCATCTTAAATTTAAAGTTACAATTATACGGAGTATTGATTTCTAAAACAATGATGTTCATTCTTAAAGCTTAATGCGAGTATGAACTTAAAAAATAAGATGAGAGGGCATACATGTCCAAAAAAGGTGCGCGAAGCATGTTTGGGGTGCATAAAGCAATACCCTATGATAAGGTTATGGTTTTGAAATTAATTATCGTAAATCAGTAGTTCAAAGTTAAGTATTACTCCCAAATTTACTTACAGTTTGCACATTAACTCATCAAGCTATGATCTTGGCCAAGGCAAACTAGCTCATGAAAATGCCAACTACATATTCTTATTTCACATTTTACACATGTTTTGGATTAGGTATTATTCACATTAGCTATCAGTTCATTTTGAGAGCTACAAACTCCGTTATAAAGCGCAAGGGCAGCTTGGCGACGATCTTGGCCGATGCCATGGCCGCCGGAAAAACAGGGTCGGAGCTCCAAACCATAGAAGACAAATGTCTATCAATAGCACATCCGAAGACTTTCTCCAAATACATAGATATTGCAATCAACACTGAGCAGGCAGATCATAGGGCTGTTGGAGGCAGAGATGTAGAAGAGAGTATGAAAAAATCACAAAATAGATGAATCTTTTCAAATATGAGAAATGTCGGGCGGAAGAACAAGACGGGGAAATTGAGGAGAAGTAGGGAGCGAGCAAGAACAACATGTTGTTGGACCCTCACCACTTAAACATACAATTTTCTTTATACTCAGCGCTTCAATAAACTAATAGTCCGTAAAAGTTTCTCTTAGTTCTGTAGAACGGTGAAAGTCACCAATAAAGAAAATAACACTCAATTAAGAATTCATAAACTTAAAACAAGTGCACATTATGAAATGTCAAAATCTATAATAAAAACATAAAAAAAAAAAGATCGAATATTAATAAATATCAAAACAAATTTAATATGAAAACTACATACGTAGTACAAAAGATAAATATTTCACAAATCCTTCTGCAAATATATGTTTGAACCAAGGCTTTTGTTTGAAGAAGATTTACAATTTTTTTCAAGAATTACTTTGTTATCTGGAATGTTTTTTATAGAATACCTGCTCTAAAAATCCATATCACCCTTTTCCTTGTAAATAAAACATGAGTATACAGGGCTAGGACCCCAATACACCACTGGTGTTGAACAGCTCACTGATTGAAGTAACATACAATAAAGAAATATGAACATTGTGGTCCTCGTACTATCACAAAAAGTTATTTAGGTCATCATACTTTAAAAAATCAATCAAATCCCTGAACTTTGAAAAAACATTCAATTGAGTCAATTAGCAAGTTACTTACCATGTCATTAGGTCATCTGGTAACTTAGAGCACACATGACTGACTGGGCTTCCAGATGTGTGCCACATCATTAAAGCCATTGCTGACTCGCCCACCACATGTGTGTCACATTAGCAAGTCATGCGGTAACCTGCTAATGGACTCAACTAAACGATTCTTCAAAGTTCGGGGATTTGATTGATTCTTTTCAAAGTACAAAAACTTAATTGACATTTTCGTGATAGTAGAAGGACAAATTGACAGTTTTTCCAAAAAATATGCTACCTTTATCATCAGAATTCAGAAATAATTACATACTTATACGGAGTAAGTTATAACTAAAATAAAAATTATTACAAAATTGTGATCTCGTAGTAGTTATAGTGGCAACTATAGTCAGAATAGTTTATTTTCAATTTTTACACTCAAACAATCATGTCACTATACTCATAAATTTTAATCATATCTTCTTTAAGTAAATTGTATTTCAATAATATTTATTTTAAACGTCAAATTTTGTATAGCATTATCTGGCTACAGGACAACATAGGAGTTCTCACTTCTCAGAAATCAGCATAACATCTCAAAACTCCATGCACACTGACTCCAAGTATAACCACATGACTCTGTAACACTATAACTCCAAGTACGTTATTAAAAATACCACATGAACACTAAATGATGTCATGTGTGGCCGATCAGAACTTGCCTAGGACGTGTTTTGCTGGCACATACATGCTTTATGTGCTTCAGTGCTTCAACATATTAGATGAATTACAGAATCTGTATAGAATTGACAGGACTTCTTCATTCAGGATATACTCTACACAAAAAAGTACCAGAGTAATACTAATCTGTACCCATCTTGGCCATGCATCTTCATTAAACTAACACATGGCGCCAGAATGGCTGTCCTTCCAATACCAAATATTATTCCAGTCTTGACTACTCATATCCAACTTCTATTCAATATAGGGAAATTGCCATAGAAAAAAATGTCAAACAGAAGATTTTTAACAGAGGTAGCAGTTGTATTCCCGCCATAAATTGCAGCAGAACACCTATGACGGACAAAAGCCGAAGTACATGAGAAGCCAAAAAAATGTAATTTTATTAGGATTCTATAGAATACAGGGACAGAACAAATGCAAACGCAAATAATCAGATCCCGCAAGGGAGGTGGGATGTAAATGAACTACATAAGAGTTGCCTATTCACATTTTAACAATTCAAGGAAACAAAATCCTCTCCCATAAAAGTCTTACTTAACCAACAACTACAAATGATCAACTCTACTAATACCCTATTTTATTTGTTGGTTTAGCTAATTTACCATATAGAACTTCTTTATGACCCTGTTTAGTTAAGTTACACAAAAATTAGTTATGTTAGATCAAACAGGACTCTTTTGGGGGGACAGAATTACTGAATTAGTACTCTCTATTCAATCGATAAGACAGTCGGACGTTTAGTCACAAGCCCATATTTCACCCAATGGCTCTATTTCATATAGTTGTTACCACCTGTTATATTATAGTACCACTCAACAATCCTAATGTGAGCGTGTAATTTTTCTACACGTAGGTAATAAGGCTTGGATGTTGTTGTTGTAGGTAAATGCGAGATCGAATCAAGTTGAAATCCCATGACAATGATGCATTGTGTGTGTTTTGTGATATTGATATGTTTTTTGATAAGTTGCAACATTATTTTAAATTGACTGATTTCACTTTAATAATCTGATATATTTATATTTAATGTAATTTAAAAATTATGTTATTTTGTGATAAATTTATAAAATAAAATGGTTATACTCTATTTAAGGTTTGCCCATTCCTTTTGATGAATAATAAGTTTTATGAAATAAATCTAAGATTGGACATTTACTTTACACTTTAATGTTTTACTTTACATGAAATCGGAATGTTTATCAAAAGATAAACGGCGTCCCGGACCGGTCAGGCAGACAGGGTGGGTATTAAAATTTAAAAATAGAGTGCCTGACTAAAACCTAGTGAAACTTTGGACCACTGGCCATGGGTTTTGACCTTAAGTGGTAAATTTGTGGATTGTAGTGTCAAGTCAGATCGTAAGCTCATTGATTGTAGGATGAGTGAAACATTTGTTTGGGTCAAGTCAGCACTTGGGAGTAATTTCTTCACTCTCTGCTCTGCTAGCTGTATATGACATAATGTGGTGGCACACTGGCACTAGTACCAGTACCATAATACTTATTCTCTTATGTCTCATTAAATGCTTACTACGTAGTAGTATATAAGGAATACGGCTAGATATTTCAAATCTAAGTTTTTTCACATAGATATACTTCCTCTAGGCACAAAGATTAGTCAAGTATGGTAGAAAAGTTTAATTGACACAAAGGATGGGTCTAGGACAAAGGTGGCATGGTTTGACATGGAACTAATGTGTAAGGTTAGTAAAAAGGTCAATTGAAAAAAAAAAAGACTGTCTACTAGATAAGCGAGACTTTCATCTTGGGAAACCTAATAATGGTAAACGTGGGACCTTCATTTTGGGATGGGGGTAGTACTTTATACATTTTACACGTCAGTTAAGAGTCTAGGAACATAATAAGATCACGAGTTAAGTGTTTCGACCTCATTCTTTCCTGACTAGAATCTCAGGTTTGACAACCTTGGCTGCAACAGACGTTATCAGTTTTCTTACTAAATGACCTGAAGTACATGAGGATAGACATCATGCAAAGTGCACAGTAAAGGATCAAGATAATCTGAGTCATTTGACCTAGAAAAATTTCACACATTCAGGTCCCAAAACATTCCTTTGTATGTCATCTTTATCTTTGTACACATTACTAACATGTGATGGATTTGTGATTTTAGTTTTTTATTGAATTCAAAATAGACTAGTGGAGTTTGAACATGATGACTTTGTGTTTTTTGTTGTCTTCAACCAATGAATGATTATGAATATCAAATTTAAGAAGTTAGGGTTGACCGATAGTGATCCCGATTGGTGATATGTTCCATAACCTGGGCTACATAATTCAGAAGGGCATTGAATTATATGGAGATGTATTCTATAGAATCAAAACAAGGTAGTTGAAATGAAAGAGCGTGTCAGGATCTCTATGTGATCGGGGTATGCCAACTAGACTGAAAGGTAAGTTTTACCGATATCAATTGAACATGCATTATTCTATGACGTAGAGTGTTGGGCGGTGAAACAATGTCACGTTCAAGAGATGAACGTGGCTGATATGCACGCATTGCATTGGATGTGTGGACAAACTACAAAAGACCGCTTGAGGAATGAGACAACCACACAAAAAGTGAGAATAACACATTTTGAAGATAAGATGCGAGAGTCTAAATTACGGTGGTTTCGTCATGCATGTAGAAGACCGAGTGATGCATTTGTTAGACGAATTGAGAGGTAGGGAGAGGAAGCAAATACGAAAGGAAGGAGACAACCTATACAGATGTAGATTAGAATGATGAAGAATAATATGGTACTTTTTGAGTTAGATAAGAGCATGAATTTCGATAGAGTGAAGTGAAGAGAGACTCTGAGAGAGTATATATGTGGAGGGAGAGTATGACTTCGGCGAAGACGAATTGTTTGTCTCCCTTTCTCGTTATTTATTACTCCGTATTATTATTATTCTACTACTACTACTACTACTACTACTATTATTATTATTATTATTATTTATTTTTAACTCCGATGTCATATGCCAATTCATGTTAGCAGACCCCGAACTCTTTTGAGATTAAGGATTAGATGTTGTTGTGGTTGACATATGGAGTATGGACAAGTGCAATTAGACATGGGCTATGATTTCAATTATCTGATTTTCTTTAATAGGCTATATGAGTTTTGTTAGTGATTGTGGATTACTGTTTTTTACTTAACCCATACTCTGTATAAAACTACTGGGGCTAATATTGTTAGTAATATGGGGCACAACTGCACAACTCCGTAAATTTACTTATCTTGGCTACGTAGTCGGAGAGTACTCCTAAGCAACGAGTGAACAACGGTAAATTACTAGAGCATAATATAACTGCTTATACGTTAAAAAATTACAATCTGAAATGGTAACATGTAATACTCTTATCTCATAATGTAGAACAGAAGCCTCCCCGTGACAAAATCACAAGCAAGTGTGAGATCTAACAAAAACTTACCTGTACACAATATTAGTGAGCACTAACAATATTTAGCTGCACTGGAGAACTTTTCGAGGATCTAGCTGTCCACTGCAATAACTCGAAGGAACAGCAGAAATTTCCTGCCGTCCTCTCCACTCTTCACCAGGTTTCAATGTGATAGCTTTTTCGATTGCTGCAGCTTCCACACACAGCATGTGCTTGTATTCATCATCCCCAAAGTCGGCCATGGCTTTTGACTTCTTGTCCCAAGGATTCCACACCACTTGCCAAAAGAATGTACAAGCTTAGTTTAAACTCATGTCACAAAAAATAGAAACCTTGCTATATAACAGAATACTTGCAAGCTTGCCATACAATAGAGTTTTTGCTAGTCAATCACCCAAACAAAAAAATATTTCAATGCCCCGTGCAAACCTCTTATTTGAAGGAGAAGTGTTGCTTATATCAAGGTTTAAAAGGCACTTTTAAGTTTTAAGCCTTGAAGTGCTTTCCAATCATTAGGTGAGCTGTAAGCCTCACGGCTGTATGAGAGACGTAACCTCATCTTTATAGATGACTTCCTTTACAAATAAAAATTACTAACAATCTAAATTATTTTCTCAATAATACATATAAGATGAGTCATAACTAAGTGTCGTAATCAACCATAAAACTTTCAACTACTTAAAGAAAAATATTTTAAGCTTTTTTATTCTACATAAAATCATAGAGTAGTTCAAATAAGAAAGAGGAGAGGATATGCCTGGAGATTTTGATATTCAGTAGAAATATGAATCAAAACAAATAAAACAGAAAAAAAGTATCTGAAATTGTTAGAACCTCGCTAGGAAGGTAAAACAGTAGAGTAGTTGTAGTATCTAAGACGCTCTACAATAATTGTTCTCACTTCTATATGAATGAAGTAGTTTGTAGGTCATGTACTTGCGTGATAAAGTGAGCTTTAAAAGTAGATTTCAGGTGTTTTAAATTTTTAATGGGTTTAGTGACTACATAATAAAATAATCATTTATGACTTATATTAAAAAATTATGAGACCAAAACAAAAATAGAAACAAAAAATACGGAGTATGAGGTTTATGAGACTATCCACCTCAACCACCTCATGTGTAAATTTCATTCACTTGAGGCTTAGTGCCTTTTTCACACCCACATACTAAGACGCAACTCTATGCCATTTTAAACCATGGCTTAGACAATACTCTTCTGTCCCACATTTAACTACGGTGCGATTAAACTTTGTTTTGAAGAGAGAGAAATAATCCTTTCCTTGAAGGGAAAATGAGGTTCATTTTGGGATGGATAAAAAAGTATTTTTAACTTATGTGATCCACTCCACCCAGCCTATCATGAACGAATAAGACACCCATCTGGGAGCATATAGGAGAGGGCACTCAAACAAAAAAGTAACTGAAATGGTATGATGGTATCGAATAAAATCTCACAAAATTTTACTGTCTAATGTTCTTATAGAAAGGCAAAACCTTTCATTGGAAGTTAGAAGTACGCAGCAAAGTTAAAAAGTTTAAAACTGGAATCATCAGACAATTTGCTAACAAGCTAGATTGTCAACTAGTATCATTAGCAACTAATATAAACTCCTAACTGTGACCCGCAGCCAAATACGCCCACACAATCTTGTTTTACATAGACCGGACAGGCATACTAGGAGTATTTCTTCTTTTAGTAATAGCACAACGCCTAGAGAAGTGGGCATCTAATGTATCATATGTTATTCAAATATACTAACAAAGAAATTTTCCATAATTATAAAGCAAATGACAATGACCATCTTACCTGCATCAGGAAGTCCATCCTTGCGAATCACAAATGTCCTTTTCTTTTCATGATCAAGGATAGCAATTTTTGATGGAGTGCTAAGGTATATTTTATCAACCTGTACCAATTGTGTTCCAAATTCTGGATGAGACGGGGTAAAGGCTGTGAATACTTGAAAACATCATATTGCTAAATTCTTACTTCTCCTTCAAAAGTAATAGCATCGCCTTGTTCTGTGAACCGCTCCCTGCCCTGCAAGTTATCAAGATAATCCAGTGTCTCTAGCCCCTCAACACGAACTTCACTGTAACAAAAATTATGTGCAGGAAAAACTGGTTAAAGATTGATAGGAAACAGAAAAACTTTTATGATGGGTATAAGCGCAGGTACAGGGATATAAAGAAACATTTGAGAGAATGTTACATCAGAAGCAGAACATTCCAGGTATCTTCCCTAAAGATTGACAATCATGCAAGCACAATAGTTGACACTTCATGGAACACACGTCAAATTCCAGGCCGGATGGCCAACATATAATTTTTATTCAGAAAACATATTTCAAGGAGAACACTAGGATAACACTACAATATTGTTACTTCCCTATATATATACGAGGATATGTCTATATATACGAGTGTGTGCCTACTGTGATTTCCCCATTCACTCGCTATTTAGTTAAGCTTAAAGTAATCCACTGATCCCTCTCCCGCTTTTAACAACTAAGATAGCACTACAATATAGTTATTTCCGATAATTGACAACTGATGCAGTGAAGAATAATGAGCAAATACATTTGCTATTTGTTCAGGTAGAACTAATGATTGGGTAAGCTAGTCTCCCTTAATTTTCTCACGTTTATGGGTATAATAGAACTTCAATTACATATCTCACACCAGAAAGGGTATTCCTTCTATGGACATCAAATTCCCAATAGGTACTATAAAAGTAGTTGTTTTCAGTATAACTATGACTTGGTCATAACTCATACGTCAATAGATAACATCAGAATAGTAAGCAGTAACACAACCAGTGATCTTCAATACCAAAAGAAGAAGAAGAAGAAGAAAAAGAAGCAGCAGCAGCAGCAAAGACTGAACTAACATCTGAAGACATCAACGCTGCTAAGGCATACAGCTAAAGACATCAAAATTTCTAATATTTTCCCTAACACTTCATTGGAATCAAACTAAAACCCAGTCCCACTCACACATGACGCAACACAAAAGATGTGTATAATTTTTCAAATTTGTTACTCCCTCGGTCCCACTATGATTGTCCCACTTTTCCTTTTCCACCCGTCGCACTAAGTTTGCCGCATACCATATTTGGTAGTTATAATCCATTCTTACTTTATTCACACTTTACATATTCAATACCAACCACATACCTCTACTTTTCTTAAAAAACGCACCACCCCTCTTGTTCCAATCTTAGGGGGGCGGAGGTAGCATTTATTTTATATTAAGCACATGAACAGATGGCTGTGAAACAAAACATGTCAACAAGTATGGAATAGAACAATAGAGAAACCTTATAAATGCTTCATAAGTACAGATTTTTTGGAAAAGACAAGGGTGTGGCAGTGTGGCACCATAACTCATGACATTCATTAATTTCCACAAGCAAATTATTATTCAAGGTCCTGTCCAATACATGTATCTGGACATGTTTGGTGTAAAATGAGAAACTTCACATCCAAGAAAATAAAATTTGCTTTTCTAAAATGATTAGCAGGAATGGATATTAGTAAGTCACACTTATTCACTCACCTAATGTCTGAAACAGAGAAATAGGTGTGATATGCAAATGTGAAGGTGAAAGGCTTTCCGTCAGTGTTGGTGTTTCTTATTCGAGATGTTAGCATAAGATCTCCACCAGGTCCCAAGGTTAACCTCAAGCGGAACTCGTAGCTAGAAAGGACATGGTAATAAAATCAGGCTAAGTATAGATTAAAATAAATAAATAAATAAATAAATAAATCAAACAAAATCAAACGCCACAAATAAGTAAGTGTGCATGCACATATAAAACAGATCATCGTTAATCCACCAAACCTGTGAGGCCAGATTTTCATGTCATCCTCAGAGGGCTTTAATATTAAGTCAACGAATGACCTAGAGTTTGGTGGCGCCAGAGGAGGATCCTTGTCAAAGCTCCAAAACCTGTTTCTAGCAAACCCATGTGGCTCAAGAGGTCCAAGGTTTGAGAACTGTGAAAAGAAAGCGGAATTTTAGTTGTAGCTAAAATTAGAACATAAGGAAGAAGGGGAAATAGTATATACCTGGGGAAAGCATATAGGGATACCTCCTCGAATTGCTTTTGGAGGCTTGAAAATGGCCTGCGAACAATAAAACGTAAACTTCATGAGTTCATGCATCAAACTCATTTACAAAGTTCTACTGCCAAAGAAACCCTCATACAGTCATATAATGATCATCCTCTTTTTTAATGATCAATTCTTGAAATTCAACTTAAAAAGAAGTTCTTAGCAATGCCTTGTTCTAAACATTTATCAATTATTAAGAATTTAAGATCATGCATTCATGCCTTTCTGAACTTTTCAGTTTTAAGGTGTTACTAGTCTGGGATATCTTTATTGAGAATGAAGACCATGAAGGCATAATTTAAAAGACTAATACATTATGCTAGCCATAATTGCTCATGAAAGTACCTTGCTACTGACAAAGAGCATCTCTTCTCCATGTTCATTTTTCCAGGAGGTTACATGGCACCCATAGAGATACACCTGTAAAGAATAATAAATTGGCAACATAAAGTCAGTCAACTTGATATGCAACTGAAATAAAAGAACACCAAGTGAAAAGGCATAATGAAGTTAAGAAAATGAAAAGAATACAATCCATTCTTAGAAGTTTAAACTTGCACTTAGAAACAAGGAAAAGGTAAGACAGAACATAAACTAATGTCGGCACTCACGCCAAGACAGGAGTAGCAAATAACAAGCATGCTTGTCTAACTACCATTCTAGCTGATCATAGAGTGTGAGTTCCTATACTGTCACGCTCATACAAACGTACCAAGCATAGCGAGCACACACATTTGTTAGAAAAAAAGCTATGAGTCAAATAATTTAGGAACTTAAGGGTGTAGTGCAGTGGAGGAGAGAGGGGACATTTTGTGTTACAATATTTGGTTTAGTTGGAATAGATGGGGTGGGAGTGGAATGTACTAAAATTAGCCTCCCATCCAAAAAAAAAAAACTCTAAGATAGGGAGGGAGTGGAAAATGAAGGAAATGGAGGGAAAACTTAGACATGCTCCCTCCTGTTTTTTCACCAACTTCCCCCCAAATACCTCCAGTGAAACACAGCGACACTTTCTACGAAGCAAAAATGTTTTAGAAAAATACGATTCACACAGAGACATATTCATCTACGGGTATAATAACTCTTACAGGTAAATACACACAAAACCTATATATGAACACGCACAACCAATCATGTGATCTTCTAAACTTTATATCTGCACTAGATCAAGATACAGTGCTGCAGGTTTGGATCAAGACAGTAAAAACTATAAATCGTAACTCCTACAAATCGAGAAGAATGATGTGATCATTCTGAAGCATACCAAAGGAAACATGCAAATCGAAAACGACAGTTCACATAGAAATTCACATGATAATCGACCTCCTACAAAACGTAACATCAAAAACGAAACTCAAACAAATAGAAACGAACACGAGAAGATTGAGACGGGGGAGAAATGGCGGTGCTACCTCGGCGGAACTGCCGCGAGCCTCCCGGAGGACGACTTTATCGAGGCCATTGACGCCCTTACGAATCTCCACTGGAAGCTTCTCGGTACTAGCAGCAGCCATCTCACTTCTCTCTCAATCTCTCTCTATCTCTTACTTTCAATACCGTTAGAACTTGGAAGCCCTCCTCGCCTATGATAAGTCGTCTCGGCGGTCTCGCGCAACAGAATTTCAACAGAACTGTGGGGCGGTGTGCCTTGCTTACTGAGGCGCGTTTGGATCAACGGAATTTAATTATAAACGTAAACTACTCTCTGTGTCTGTTTATTTCAACGAACGAAAGCAATAAAAGTTTTTCAGGATTGGGTATGGTTGAGGGAAGATTTCTTTTTCTCTTTTCTATTTCTTCGGCAAATTGTAAGATCGTAGCGTGAAGGCGGTACAGCTATTACTCCACCACGCGTGTGCGAAAATGTAACTTGACTGTCCATATTTTAATTTGTTGTTTTGACTTTTATCACATTCACGATCCGAATTTGGGTTTTTTTATTAGCATTACCTAATCGGCTACTACCAACTTGAATCCCAACTTGAGATTATCATTCTGGGATTGATCTGATTCTCAAATTAGCCCCGATTAGACCATATTACAATGTTTGCAACCGCTTCTGCTTAATAAAAAATACTTTTGGAGTGATTTAGAAAAAGTGATTAATAGTAAAAGTTGATAGTGTTTGAGAAAAAAGTGATTTTGAAAAGTGAAAGTTAGTAGTGTTTTTTGTGTAACAGAAAAAGAAAAACATTTTTCACACGAAAGCAAAAAAAAAAGTAAAAATTGTTATTGTTTGGTAAATAAATAGGAGTACTTTTTAAGTCAAAAGTCGAGAAATGTTTTTTAACTGTTGCAAACCAACCCTACATCACTACAATAGACATAAACATATTAATTCGGAGTAGATTTGATTTAAATAATAGTGAAATACACATACATGTTGATCATGTCAGATTTAAATAAACGATAGTAGAACATCAATTTTTCCTCCAATTAAAAATATGTTAAGCTTTTGATCGTGTTAGACCTGGTATGTGACAGAAATTTGTCTGGGTGAAAGCATCCAAATTCCTAATACAAAAATCATGACCCTTTTGTAATGGGATCCAATTAAATCGAGAAATGTGTTTCTCCATTTAAATTTAATTTTTTATGACCTAGTTGATATACAACTCATTTTGTAACGTTGAAATTGGCTGAATCGTTTGATTCTGCTCAAATTTATGAAGTTTTGACTGAAAAGGCTGAATTGACCGATTTTACTGATTTATGGAAAAAAAATTATATTTAAAATATTTTTTATTAATAAGATAAAAAAAACATGAAAAAGTAGCTAAAACGGTCACAGTAACTTTTGCCAATACATTGGAAAAGTAACTACAATCTTGTTTTTTCTTATTATTACACTGTTTGGTGTCAAAAGGGTTACCAAGCAGGCTCATAATAATTAACACCAATTTAATACAGTCTTTGTATTATAGTTAATTTTCCTTTTGAACAATTGATATTTTTAATAAAATAAAATAATGTGAATATAATTCCTAAAAAATCATATGGAGTATTTTGTATCTACCTCATCCGTTTCAAAATAAGTGTCACACTTTTCTTTTTAGGTTGTATCAAAATAAGTGTCACACTTCTATTCTTTAAAGTAAACAATACTGCTACACTGTAAAAAAAACTCTTATTTTGATACGGAGGGCGTAGTAATTATATCACATAATTTAAATCAATATTGATCGATGAGCTGTGGGTGAATTTGCTACTATTTTAGGATGAGGAAGATAGGCTGGTTTTCTCACAAGCAACAATGAAGTTAGTGAAGGGTAATATAGTTTAATGATAGAAAAAAGATAACTTGGAAAAAGAAAAAGTTAATGGAGTTGTTTTGGAATTTAATGTAGGAAAATGTTCATATTTTTTAATAACCCAAAAATGAAACAACTCATTTTAATAAAAGTGTATTCTTTTTTTACCTGTCACGGGCCCACCGGCCGCCCCCTCCTATTCTTCTCCCTCCCTCTTCCTCTCTATCTTTTCTAGACTTTGATGATAAATATCCCTTATTCAAACAAGTGATTCAATTATTTCAATAATAGTACTAAATTGCGTATTCTTTATATTAGCATTCATATTTGATAATTACAATAATTATTTATATGTTACATTGGTAATTATATAAATCTATACGGAATTGTAAAGTCAAAGCATATAATATCAAAATTTAGCATGGAATGTGAAAGACTCACAAAAGCAATGAAAGGGAGGCAAAAGAAAAAAAGGAGTCATGGTTGGGAACCATCGCCACACTTACACTATAATTGGCATTGGACATGCCAGAATCTATCTGGAAACAGCTACAATCCGCGCCGGACTTTTGTGGTACTACAAAACTAGGTGAAGTCCTAAGTTATTCTTGATAGAGAATGGAGATTTTGAGAAGTATATCTCGAACATTTCACCTAAACTAATTTAGGATTATGAATAGACTAAAAGATGTCAATCTTTAGTCGATTTAAAGCATTCATTTAATCACCAATTCATCATTCAACATTTCAACCCTTAGATTAATTCTTATTGTTTGTATTTTTGTTCATACTCTTTTTTTGGAGTTCCTGACTTCTTGTGGAAAGAAGCTCGTCCTCCATAATATATAGGTGTTTAGGTATTATTTTCTTTATATTTTCATATTTCATCACATTCAATTGTAGTACTATCACTTATATGAGTACTATAGGCTAAATGTCTAAGCTAAAGATATGGATGAACTTCTACGTTTAACAAGTACTAGTGTAAAGCCCGGGGCAATGCCCGGCAACCCGACTATTTGATATGGGTAACAATGAAAAATACTACTCCGTAATAGATAATGCGAATTGAACTACTTATGCAATTCAAATATGAATATAATGAATTTTTCTAATGAACTACCCACAACCAATTATAAATTTGTATTTGTAGGTGATTATTAAATTACCCATCTATCATAGACGAAGTATTATATATTCAGAGCTTTTTAGAAACTTCTATTTTCAGCTTATCAGCCAAATGTTTTACCAAATTTGTAATTTTTGACTTCACGCGATAAACTATGTAATAATAAGAATAAGTCAGGTTGAAGTTATTTTTAAATTTTCTAAATTAGCTGAAGTTAATGCAAGGGACAATTTTAGATATCCTTTTGATGTAATTTTTTCTTAATTTAATTAATACATACTCCCTCCGTCCCATTTATATTGTCCCATTTTACCTTTTCGGGAAGTCCCACTTAAATTGTCTCATACCATATTCGGCAAAGTTTGTGTGGCTCTAAATCATTCTTACTTTATCAATTAATATCAACCACACAAAGCCACTTTTCTTAATAACCGTGTCACCCTCTTCCGTCCCAATATAAATGGGACAGAGGTAGTACATTTTAATCAATTCAACTATTTCATCCAGAATTTCATAAATTTGAGCATATTGAGCCGATTAAGTTAATTGTAGTGTTATCAAACTAACCTTTACACATTTGTCCATATCAAGGTTATTGCGGCTGATGGGGTTTGATGCGGCCTGATGCCACCACGTTTTGGTTTTGTTGCGAATTTTGCCGGTGAATCGAAATGTATATCACGGCTATTGCGGCCTGATGTGGTTGGGCTGCGGACCACAACCACATAATTGTGACCACAACATGTGTTTTGGTTCATAATTTAAAATCAGTGTCCATACTTTTTTCACCAGGTTTATTTTGTTACTCCATCCGATTTTGTAAAACACATTTTACTCTTTTTCTGACAAAATATATATTTTTTCCTAAATTAACACTGACTTTTTATTTCTCACTTTGTTTATTATCTATCATTTCATTCACTTCATTTTGAATGCGTACTACACTTTTTTACTTTTTGCGTGTTTAAAAAGTAAAACAACTACTTTACCTTTATTTTTTCAACATGCGCCAAATAAAAATGTATATTAAATTAGAAATTGAACCGTGGTGGTTACGTTTACGATCCCCCCAATAACTCTACATCTCGATAAAAAAAAAAAAATCCTTAATGTGGATATATTTATCAGCTATATGTCCAATTATGCAAGTGAGTAAAGTTACAGGTTTAATAGCAAACACATCCAAAATTAAAGTTATAGGACTAAACTACTAAAGTAACATATCTCAAAGTTTTTTCGTATCCCAAAAGTCTTTTCAATTATTTTTCTTAATTGATTAATACAATATCATTTTATTCTTTAATACAATCCGTACTAAGTATAAGATTGTAATCATTTTATTCTCAAATTTTGATAGTTGATTTATAATCACTTTAGATATGCGATCATTTGTGTTTCAATGGAATTTTAGTATAGTTTGTAGATATATAATTTTTGTAAAGTAAATTGAAAAGAATTAACTTAATGAGTTAAACAATTATTTTAATGGTAATGTTAACCATTATGGTATTTGTATTGAATGATTTTTTCAATCTGGCCGAACCATGAAGAGTCCTGTTCTATTGGCTGTTACATGTTAATTTCTTTCTTAGCTATTAATTAGCCATAAAAAGTGGAACTATTTAATGCTTCCTAGCTTTTTTAGCCGTGATATTAAGTGTGAGTTAAATGTGATGTTATTTATCTCTTTGTTAACCAATGAGAGAGTGACAAATAAGTTATTCATAACTCAACTTTACTATATAAAACAATAGATTTGATAAAAATTCTAAATCAACAAATTGTGATTTGTCCTTTATATTTTAATTGATTGGCAATAGTACACAACATAACAATATGTTAAACTTGGTTTATACTTGCAACTGACAAGTTTAAGCTATAAACAATAAAGGATAAACATATAAATCTCAATAATGGAAATATATGAGATCTTGTATGATAGTCAAATGGAAATGTATTCAACCTTAGTTTATATATGCAATTACCATTCAACAAGGTTTTCAATAGATGAATAAAATCTGTGACGAGATTTACATAGTTACACGTAGGAATGAACCCGAGTTGGTCCGATCATGAGCCGAGACCGCCTGGTCCAAAAATCAAATTGGTCAGCTCGAGACCGACCCGCTATTTGTCGGGTCTAGTCTGGCTTTGTTCCCATTTTACTCTATTTTTGGGGTTTTTTCCGGTTTCAAGTCTAAAACATGACCGGTCCAGGACCGGAACCCAGCCCAGTTTGGTCTCTAAATAGGCGAACCGAAACCGTGAACTGCTCTTGATCAGACAAAGCCAATCCCAGGCCTGAAACCAAAAACTCCGCATCCAATCTGGTTCCAAACAATGCCGAACATATTTCCGGACCAGACTGAATCATCGGATTGGGTCCACCTCTAGTTACACAGAACGAAAATCACATTACCACTATTCAGCTGCCTTAATTAAAGTCGAGAATATGCTAGCAACATCATATTCACAATAACTGGACTCTAGTAAACGTTTTGATCAATCTGGACGCCTTAGTAGTTCTTATTCGTACATTTCATAACAAAAATCAAAAGAATGTTTTACAATTGTCCAATACAAGAATTTGAAATTTTGATAAAATCAAACATTTCTATATGGATAGACTCATTATTTCTTACTCCCTCCGTCCCGATACAAGATTCCCACTACTATTCTTTTTTGGACGTCCCATATAAAGGTTCTCATTTCTATTTTAGGAAACAATTAATAATCTTAAGTGACAAATTAATCATTAAATATTAAAAATAACACATTTATAACCTCACAGTTATCAATACTAACTACATTATAGTATATACCTATTAAAATTATTTCTAAAAATGTACACAAAATATTTTACTCCCTCTGTCCCCGAAACAAGTTCTCATTCACTATTTATTGGTCAACTTAAGTCACTCCTAATCTTTTACTTTATATATCAAATTTTTATCAAATTTAAATTTTCTTGGTCAGACTTTGTAGCGATTTTAATATAGTTTCTGAATATGTAAATTTTATTTACTAAAAATAATCTGAGTATGAACGGGGATCGAATTGATTTATCATCAGTCAAACATCGTGAACCGAACGGGAACTTGTTTCGGGGACGGGGAAAATGTTTAATTATTGCCTAAATAACCGTGTCGTTTTGCTATGGGAACCTTCCAACGGGACGAAGGTAGTACTACAATCAACACTTATGCATTTACAAAGTTAGCCCGATCAATATTGCTAAAAAAAAATGACGGTGTAATACATATGAATATATGATTCCTCCTTTTCAGGGAATCAACCCGTACATTTATACTCTCTACACATGATCCTTTTAAATGGGGGTGGCTTCTAACCAATACAATCCCAAACATGCCAACTTAAAGCCATCCTAAAAGGGATGTCATTACACATACATTTTTCATTATGTTGCATTACGTGTTTACACATAAATTACACGAGCTGTAAATTCATCAATACAAGTAATGCAGGAAATAAGAAAAGAATACTAAAGGATTAAAATCAAAATATTTAAAATGGGCATTTTTCTTTGCCCAATGTCCTTCCTGGATGGAGTATCTTGGCTGTGGTAAGAAGGCCATTGGATAATTGAAGGAAGGTCTCTTTGGTTCCGAGGGATGGAAAAAAAATCTATCACCATACATCGCGCAGATACCTTCCCGTCATCTGCAGATTCTTCACCATGCTCTCCGCCTTGGAGCTGTCAAGTGATCCCTGCAAATGATCAACAATTAATGATTTATTTTTCCTGGATATCTACATTTCTTGTGTGTCTTCATTTTTTACATTGTTATCATGGTTCGATTCATGTTAGCCGACCCTAAAATTTTTTGGGATTGAGGCTTGGATGTTGTTGTTGGATATCTAC